>ML660213.1:7474705-7536004 GCA_007570785.1 Antilocapra americana
TAGTACAGCCACTATGGAAAACAGTGTGGAGATTCCTTAAAAAACTGAAAATAGACCAGCCATATGGCCCAGCAATCCCATTGCTGGGCATACACACCGAGGAAACCAGAATTGAAAGAGCCATGTGTACCCCAATGTTCATCATCGCATTGTTTACAATAGCCAGGACATGGAAGCAACCTAGATGCCCATCAACTGACGAATGGATAAGAAAGCTGTGGTACATATACACAATGGAATATTACTCAGCATTTAAAAAAAAATTCTTTTGAATCAGTTCTACTCAGGTGGACAGAACTGGAGCCTATTATCCAGAGTGAAGTAAGCCAGAAGGAAAAACAAAAATACAGTATACTAACACATATATATGGAATTTAGAAAGATGGTAATGAGAACCCTGCATGTGAGACAGCAAAAGGAACGCAGATGTATAGAAGAGACTCGTGGACTCTGTGGAAGAGGGCAAGGGTGGGATGATATGGGAGAATGGCATTGAAACATGTTAATTATCATATGTGAAATCAACTGCCAGCCCAGGATTGATGCTCGGGGCTGGTGCACGGAGATGTCCCAGGGGGAGGGAATTGGAAGGGAGGAGGGAGGGGGGTTCTGGAGGGGGAGCATATGTAAACCCATGGCGGTTTCATGTCATTGCATGGCAAAACCAACACAATAAAGTAAATAAAATTAAAAAAAAATTCATAAGTCTATTCTCTATGTCTGTTTCTCCATTGTTGCCCTGTAAGTAAATTCTTCAGAACCATTTTTCTAGATTCCATATAAATGTGTTAGAATATGGTATTTATCTTTCTCTTTCTGACTCAGTTCACTCTGTATAATAGGTTCTAGGTTCATCCACCTCACTTGAACCAGCAGGAGAGGGTGAGATGTATGGAAAGAGTAACATGGAAACTTACATTACCATATGTAAAATAGATAGCCAACAGGGAATTTGCTGTATGTCTCAGGAAACTCAAACCGGGGCTCTGTATCAACCTAGAGGGGTGGGATGGAGAGGGAGATGGGAGGGAGCTTCAGAAGGGAGGGGATATATGTATACCTGTGGCTGACTCATGCTGAGGTTTGACAGAAAACAGCAAAATTCTGTAAAGCAATTACCCTTCAATAAAAACATTGATTAATTAATTAAAAATTCATTAAGTGAATCCTTAGAAGATATTCAGAGGACAAAGGGACTTAAAGCCACCCATATGAGGAACATATAAACAGTGATATAGAGCATGAAAAATACAGAGGAAGAACAAGAGGTAAAGACAACTCAAAGCTGTCTTTATTTATTTTTTTTTTTCAAAGCTGTCTTTAAACATGGCCCATGTCATGTGAAAAAGGAATTTGACCAGCAACAAGTGGGATTTAAGATCAATGGCAGAAGTTACAGGTCTACTGATTTTTTTCTCATTAGTTTATTGGTTGATCCAAAATAACAATGACACGAGCTCAAGCTCAGAGCTACATATCTGTATCAAATCCTCACTTTGTTATCAATTAGCAGCGCAACCTTAGGCAATTTACTTAGACTCTCTGAGTCTCATTTTTTTAATTCTGCAAAAATAGAGATAAAAAGAATACTTATCACAGAAGGCTGTTTTGAGGATTAAATGAGGCAAAGAGAAAGTGACTAATATAAGATCTTGCATAAACTAAGCACTTAATAACATAACAACATAATAATTATTAACATCATTATTATTTAACAAACACTTGCTATGTGCTAGATTCTGTACTAGGTGTTGTGTATACAAAGGTAAAATCAGGCACCATCACTCCTCAAGGACTTTTCAATCTAGATGGAGATCAATACTTGTTAGAAAAGTCCCAAGAGAGAAATCTGCATCTATAAAGGGACCGGTTCCCCATTAGCAGCTGTTGTTACACAGTAGCTGATCAACTATTTGGGAAGATGGAGCAGAAGAGACTCAAGCTTCAGAAAGCTCCTTGAATCGGATAGCTTTTCAAGCGCCACCGCTCCTTCTCCCAAGCCTCAAGAGTCTCTGATTCTAAATTTCTTCCTGGAGACAACGTTGAATGTCTATATCTTAATCCAGACCTTTCTGATAGGGTAGGGGATGGAGGACAGCCGCAGTCCTTCAGGAAAAGTTCAGTGTCAAAGCCTGACCATGCCTCAGTCCCTACGTTTTACCCTGCACTCGGGTCCCATGCCTCAAGGCAGTGACCTCCCTGTTGAACAGGGGCCTGCCATTGACTTCTCTTTCCCCCGGTGAGTACACGAAGGTTCTGTAAGAGACTCTTAATAGCCTTGACCTGGTCTACAATATCTTATGCCTGCCATTCATTGAGGTTCGTTTACTCTGAAATTATGGGGACGGTGACATTGTGCTTAGAACAACGTTTGATGGATATGTTCCCTGAACCCTCACCCAACAAAAACTCACTTAGGAAAGAAAAGTCTAAATTTAGGAACCTGTGTTCAATTATGGGTTGCGGCCTGGCTTACAGGTTTGCCTCTTATCTGTGACCCATTCTTGGGAGCTGTGACAGCATAACAATAACTTCAGGCCCACAAGAGAACTGTGCAAAGAAGATACCTTTAGTTCATCAACTTGGAAATGCCCTCAGTATGGAACCAACATGTATCCTCAAATTACACAGGAAAGAAAAGCCCTCTTTCCTTTTGTTAGATGTCTAAATATTTGGAAATACTTGAATCAAAATGAAAAATAGATGGAGTAATATTTTTTGGCTGTTAAATTTTTTCCCTTTATTTATTTATTTTTTTACTTTATAATATTGTATTGGTTTTGCCATACATGGAGTATTTTTAATAAATTTGGAGTAAATTTAACAAATTTAACTTAATTTATAGTAAATGTAATTCATTTAATTTCACATTTAGTAACCACAAAAGAGGCCATATTTTAACTCAGCATTGGTATGCATAGATACACAAATGCCATTGACAAACTCTATAACCTATACAGACTGAATCAAATAATTTAGCATTTATTTCAATACTACCCTTCAGTGTTTATCATGATGTTAGTTTTGACTTCTGAAAATACGAAAGGTATCTTAAAGGTTTGAAGGTATTTTCTCATTCCTTGAAACTCATTTCATTCTTATTATAATAATAGATGACAATTACTGAACACTTTTTAAGTGCCAGGCATTGGGCAAAGAGCTTTGCATATATTCATTTATTTAACTGAGCCCTTATAAGTCATGAAATAGTTATTAATATATCTATTTTAATATATCCATTTACAAAGGAAGAAACAAGTTCATAAAATCTAAGTAACCTTGGCCAATGTAAGACTGCTAGTAAATTGCACAGCTGGAAACCAAACCCGGATCTGTGGGATTCATAGTTCATCCATCTACTTTGTTATGTTGTCTCCAGCTCATGCTGGATGCAAAGTAAGTGCTCTATAAGTAATTGAATGATGATTATCTAGGCAGTTTTATTGCAAGAAAGCTGACTGTGGCCTGCTCCATTGAATACTGATTATTTGTTGACCAGGTTACAATGGATAAAGGGAACTTTTGTAATTTTATTTCTTGAAAGTCCCAGCTTTAGATAGAAAAAAAAAATTATCCTTTCCTCATTTAAGAAAGGTTATGAGTTGACTAAAGTAAAAACTATGCTTATGAAAATAAAAAGCTCCATGCAGTATTGGTTTGGGAAGGTGGAGATTCAAATGCAATGTGTTGGAATATGTCCTGGAATGGGGTGGGGTGAGTGATAACAGTAGGGAGATATATTTGCAGAATATCCTCCTTAAGTTAATATGGATTCTATCATCTGTTCTCTGTCTCTTTTTTCCCAGGAAAACAAACCAAAATAGGACCACAGATTGTTCTATTCTCCCTTGAACTTTAGGGGAAAATTGTAAGCATATTTTGAATACATTTTAGTTGGGATTTTCAAAATAGGGCCAAGTTCATGATACTGATTCTCTAAGTACATTGCCTTATCTCCCCCTCATACTGACTAAAAAGAAAATAAATGTTTATTTTAGCTTTATATTTTGGATTCATTTAATTGAGTAGATTTCAAATCTTGCAAGCAATCATTAAAAAAAACCTTTTGAAATTCATTTTAGAGATCTTACCACTTAAAAAGAATCTGGGGTGGAGGGGGAGAGGAGCCAGGAAAATTGCAAAGCATTGTCATTGGTTTTTAGGTTTACAGAGTTTTGGGTGCTGGTATCTGGCCCATTTTCCAGGATAGGGTGTTTCCTACATGATAACTTTTTTGGACAATAGCCATATCGAGCACAGTGTTGTGAATCTCTAGAGTGAGAGGTAGCCTGTGGGCTCCTCATTTAAAAAAATAATAATTATAGGAGGAGAGAGGAGAGTTTTTCTTAGGCAAGATATGAAAGCAACCTAAATGACCATCAACAGAAGAATAGATAAAGAAGGTGTGGTACATATAGAATAGTGCTCAGCCATAAAAAAGAATGAAATAGTATTTGCAACAGCATGGATGGACCTAGAGATTATCTTACTAAGTGAAGTAAGTCATACAGAGAAAGACAAATACCATATGATATCACTTATATGTGGAATCCTAAAAAATGGACATAAATGAACTTACTTATAAAACAAATAGATTCAGAGACACAGAAAACAAAATTATGGCTACCAAAGGGGAAAAGGGAGGAGAGTGGGATAAATTTTAAAAATAAAAAATTACATTTCTTTTAAACAGCCTGAAGTCAGGACATGCCTTTTTTTTTTCCCCAGGCATTTTAAAATCATTTTATATGGGTTAAAAGGGCCACTCTTCAAATATACTCTTTTGTTTTTTAATTTTCTTTACTTTATTGTGTTGGTTTTGCCATACATTGACATGAATCCGCCATGGGTATACATATGCTCCCCCTCCAGAACCCTCCTCCCTCCTCCCTCCCAATTCCCTCCCCTTGGGTCATCCCGGTGCATCAGCCCCAAGCATCAAACTTGGGCTGGCGATTGATTTCACACATGCCTTTTTATCTAGTCTGACATTCTCTGCCTTATCATTGTAGTATTTGTCATTTGCATTCCATATGATATGGTTGAGTTTAAGTCACATTTGAAGTTAAATGTGGAACTTAATGACAGACCATCTTTAACTTCAGCTTGGATGAAGGCATGTTTATGGTCCCATGTTTTGTTAAAAGTTGGAAATAAGAATTCTCAGTTTGTCACACACACAAAAAAATCTACCTACCTATCTTCCTGTATTTGCTCTTTTTAGTTGCTAAGTTGTGCCCAATTCTTGCGACTCCACAGACTGTAGCCCACCAGGCTCCTCTGTCCATGGGATTTCCCAGGCAAGAATACAGCAAGTGGTTGCCATTTCCTTTTCCAGGGGATCTTCCTGACCCAGTGATCAAACCGGAGTCTCCTGCATTGCAAGCAGATTCTTTACCACTGAGCTACCAGGGAAGCCCAACTAATCTATAACTGCAATATTCAACAAGAAAGACCATAAATTAAACCTATATTCTACTATAGAGGTGGGGGCCTACTTTAAACAAGAAATATCTTAATTGAAAAGTTCTCAACTTTTATAGACAGTACTACATGCAGTGTGTATGTAAATTTTGCTTAATAATTATCTGTTAAATTGCAAAAAGAAATTTGGAAAAGTTAAATTTTTAAAAAGCTCTAATTAAAGGAAATGGAAAGATAGGGAGAAGATAGAGAAAACAACTGGTGTCACCTGTCCCCTGAGGCAGGAGGAAAAGGTGCCTAAGGAATATAGCTTGTGGGGAATTTACAGCTCTCCATGGATTTATCACGTTCTGGGCATATGAAATGGTGGTCGAAATTTAACCTTCCAGTTTCAGAGCTATAGGAAGTTCTAGCATTTTTCCAGTCAACCATAAACTACCTGAGAAGAGGGTCTCAACAACACAATACAGTAGAGCCTGGAGATTTTATATGTAACCTTCACAGTCTGGACCAAAACAGACTGTCCCAAAACATATACATAACATGTAGAAGATATTTTGCTGAGGAAAGTCTTTAAAACCTGAATTATTTTGGATTATTAGGTTTAAAAATCTTTTTTTGCATTTTTATTGAAATATAGTTGATTTATAATGTCAATTTCTGCTGTACAGCAAAATGATTCACTTATACATGAGCATATACATACATATATACATGCATATATGGAGTTCCCAGGTGACTCGGTAAAGAATCTGCCTGCCAAAGATGGAGACACAGGTTCAATCCTTGGGTCAGGAAGATCCCTTGGAGGAGGGACTAGCAACCCACTCCAGTATTGGGAAATCCCATGGACCAAGGAGCCTGGCAGGCTACAGTCCATGGGGTTACAAAGGAGTCAGACATGACCTAATGACAAAGCAACAACAAATAAAACATACACACATATGTGTGTGTCTGTGTAAAAAAAAAAAAATATATATATATATATATATGCTTTCATGGTAGACAGGGCTTTGATGGTCCTTTCCAAATCCACCCAAGAACCCACAGTTTGAGTCACAGCACCAGGATCACAATTACCATCCATTAAAGCCAAAAGTTTATTTCCCCAAAATCAAGACCAAGAATGTTTTCTTTACAAAGGGGAAGCATAGCAAGAAAGTTGTATCCTCAGTGAAGGAAAGGAGATTTGGTCTGGATGTAGTGAAGCTTTCAATCCAACACTAGGATCTTCCCTGGTATCAGTTCTGTGGGCTCTCAGCAGAGTCCAAGGAACACATTATTCAGCACTCTTGGTTAGAAGTCTGTAAAACTTGCAGGGATGAGCCTTATGGCAGAAGACGTCAGTCACGGGCTCAGAAAAACCTGAGCCCCTCTAGATGGCCTCGGGCTAATAACCTCTCCATGCCACAGGTTCCCACATAAAATAGAGACATTATACCTATTTTTCAGGCTTGTTGTGAGGTTTAGAAACAATACCTGGTATATAGTGGGAACTAAATAAATGGGAAAGAATATAATTTTATTTTCTAAATGACAGAGGTAATTTATTGTCTGGGGCCAGAACACTAGCTAAGTAATCTCCAGGCATTTGCTTCAGGCACAAGGCTTCTAGTCCTCCTTATCTTTGAAACACCCCAAACTCTGAAGCATCCTGGCCATAGAGATAATGTTTATTATCAGCAATGCCTCCTTTACTCCCCACTGGCCCACACTCCCTTTAGTCACCCTCACTGCCACCACGAGCTTGTCTGACTCTCTCTAGACTCGTCTTTATTTTAGCAGTTTGCCTTTCTACCCCGCTGAGTCCCATTTTTCTTTTAACAATTATTCACTTAAGTAGGTGACAAAGGGCTGATTTGTTTAATTCATCTATGCCAATGTTCTAATCAGTGGTAGTAGGACTGGAGCCTGCCAGTCCATGGAATTCTCAGGGAAGAATTGCCATTTCCTCCTTCAAGCGATCTTCCTGACCCAGGGATTAAACCCATAGCTCTTGCATCTCCTGCACTGGCAGGTGGATTCTTTACCACTGTGCCACCTGAGAACTTGAGGTAGAGGAACTCTAGGAAATGAACATCCTAGATAGTCTTTTTTTTTTTTTTTGAAGTTCAATGGCAAAGAGGTCTTTACTCCAGAAGATCACCCTACATAATCCAGGTGAAGACGTACTGTGAGATACTTGGCCATACTCAATTAGGCTGCTTTCTGTTGTATCTACAGAGAGATCAACCTGGTCAAGATCCCTGTGCTTCACCAGGGGTGCTGACTATCGGGGCTGAGTGCTGCAATTCCAACCCATAGCTGAGCCAGATGGAAAGAACTAGAGTCTTGTTCATTCTGAAACCATTCCCTTAGTTGTAGGGATCCAGACTTTTGGAACAGCGTGGTTTTAAGACACTTTCGTAATCATCTAAGCTCATGACTTGATGATTTTTGAAGCTGAAGCTCAAAGAAGGAAGAGTTGATTTGTTTGATGCCAGAGCTGGTGAAGGCTGAGCTGCATTTGGAATCTAGGTTCCGTAGCTCCTAACCCTAAGCCCTCTATCTGCACCAATTTACTTGTATAAACCTTGGCACATCTTATCTGTTCTAGAAGAAGGGGCCCTGGTAGTGGAGGATCAGAACTGATCTCTAGACCATATTTTGCCACCAAGCATCTGGGAGACTCTCAATGAATTGTCTCAGGTTCTGTTTGCTGGTCTGTAAACTGAGCAGAAAGCAGAATCTTCTCCACATTGTCTGGTGTCCCTGGCTATTATTCAGAATAGATGAGAACATCTTGTCCACAAAAATCCTGAACAAAAAGCAATGGTTGAAGAAGAAAGGAGTTTAGAAAGTCAAACAGTCACTCACACATGTGTACACACACACAAATTATTCCGATTTGTCGCCGTTCTCAGATTCAGAAGCCACTGATGCTGTTCTCCCTACTTTAAGTCTGGAGAGCACTGACCTTTACGCTGACACCAGAAAACAGAATGGTTTCCGATTGGAAATGACAACCTATGGGCTGCTGCACGACAAGCCCTGGGGCAGGGAGCCTCTGTATCTTCTGCAATCTGCTGATGGGTTGCTGCTGCAGGCACCCCAGACCTCTGAACAGACACTGAAGAGGGTGCAGACAGAGAGAGAAAGACAAGTTAGGCCCTGAAAATCATGACCATAATAAAACAATGTGATTAAAGGGTGAGATGTCAATCTGGGAAAGGGAAAGAGAGAGAAGGAGAGGGGAAGAGAGAGACAGGAAGATGAGAAGGAGGATGAGGAGAAAGGGAGGGAAAGAGAATACGAGAATTTAGGGGACTGGAGCACACAGTTGAGACCCAAATGAATGACATGGATGATCAAGTTGAAGACCTTGCTGAAGTCCAGAGAAAATATTCAAACCCCACCCATAGTGATACAAAGATCTTGGGATAAAATTTCCTTGGGGTGAGACTGCACAAAGTCTGGGTTGGATCTGTTATATGGGCTCCCCAAAACTCCAATCACTGTGGCCAACTCCAAGAAGAGGAAGTTTAGGTCACGTGATTTCCAGACTCTGATTCTGCTGGTGGCTTTTAGGCTTTCCATCATCCTGAACCTTGGAAATTATTTCTCTCTCTTCTCTCCCCTGGGCAAGCGACATGCTGATGCTTTTGTATCAGCCATAAGGGCTGTGTTGGGGAGGGTGAGGGAATGTGCAAGAAAGCAGAAGATAATTCCCAGAAATCTCCTCCCAGAGGTTCCCAGGCAACATTTCTCCAAGAACTTTCTTCTCTAAGAACTCACTTGCATCAGCTTCGGTTGCCTGTCCACTGGCTCATGAGCCTTTCACCTGCAATTTCAATTGTTAAGTCTGCGAGACCCCCAGACAAACCTCCGGTTTCCTCAAGGGAGCTTTCAGGGTCAGCGTGTGTGTTGTAAGCAGCCTCGCTCATTGCACGGACCTGGCATGGTCAGGAGCCAGCCTCATTCCAGGACCACGTGACACGGGCAGGGTTACTCACTTGGTTGTCCTCCAGCAGGGGCAGCTGGGGACACCTCCCTAGAGTGACTACGGCGTTTATCACTGGGATGACTCAGCCGGAGCCTCCCTTTCCCTGCAAAGGGAATCTGAGGCCAGGGCTAGGGGTGGGAGTGTTGATTAGACCCATCTATGGCCGCAAGAGCACAGAAACTGCCCCTCACCTGGGAAGCCTGAAGGACAGGGTGAGTAAAGCTCAGGTCAGTGGCTCAGAAACTCAGAATGAAACATGACTTTATTCCTGAAGCTTGGATGACTGATGGGACTTGGTGTTCAAAACCCCCAAGGAAGATCCTACTCAGCCACTAATGACAACATTTTCATTGCAGATCTGCATGCATTCCATCTCACTGACTTCATTCCCATCTTTATTTTGTTTTTGTCATTTCTAAGGTCTTTCAAATACTTATCCCTAATGAGAGTGACATAACACAGTCTTATGGAATGTCCTGCCTGGTGTCCTGGTTAAGGACAGGCTCCATTTCTTTTGTCTGAGCAGGTGATGCTTTGTCTCTCAACATTATATCCAGTCCTGTTCCTTGATCTTTATGTCATTGATGAGCATGGTCTCACCTCCTCAATGTGCTTCTACACAGCACCAGCCTCCTCTTATGATCCTAATTTCCCACAGCATCTAGCACACTGATAAGCACATGGCAGATACCTACTCAACTCTTATTGCGTGGTTGTTTATGCTGTTGAAGACCCAGGGGGAAAGGAGTTTCACAGCCTCACCAGTTACCAAATCCAAGATCTAAATTCACTTAGAAGGAGATTTTGATAGCAAAACTAAAGCCTTCATTTTGCATGCCGGTCTCTTACTCAATTTCCGAAACAACATCTGTAGTGTAATTGGTTAATTTCCATCTGTTGGTCTCCTTGTTAGCTCTGAGATGTTCTCCTGATGTTGCCATTATAATCATTCCTGGAGGTTTACAATAAAAACAACTGTGATTTGTACAGTGCTTAATCACAGGTATTTTACTTAGTGTGTCACATTCTATGGTTAATGTAAATGCACCTCGAATCCTTTGACTACAGGGCGTATTTGGCTCGGGGCCAGATCCTGCTTTGAAATCCGTGACATGTCTGTGGTGTGGTATGACAGTCCTTTCAGCCACTTCCAGCTCCCCATCCTGTTTTCTCTCTCAGGCATTGCCTCTAATAAATGTTCTTGTTCGCGTACCCTGTCTTCACATCTGTTCTCAGAGGATCCAATCTCTCCAGCCTGGCTACCATAGTCCCTTCTCCAGGGCATCCTGGTCTCTCTCCATCAGAGCACTGACCTAACTGCATTGAACTGTCTCTGTGTGTCTCCCTATCAGACCTGAATCACTAACCATCGTGTAATAAGATAGATGCTGGAAGCACTAGAGGAAGTGATTCATTTCACTAGGGAGCTGAGGAGTGAGCAGTGGAAGTGTTGGGGTGGGGGGAATTCTTAATTGAGGTATATTCAGCTGTACATTGAAGGATGGGCAGAATCCCAAAAAGAGAATGCTGGTCAGCTTTAGACGCAGAGGGAAGAGAATGAGAAAAATGATGGTCTTTCGAAGCATGATGGATGATTATGTTAGTACCTCTGGACTGTAACTGCAGAGATAGAGCAACTGGATTGGAAGTGCCGTGTTGAATGGGCTTTACTTCATGCTGTATGTAATGGTGCTCGAAAAATTTACTTTTAAGTGAAGTATAGTTGATTCACAATATGTTAGCTCTGAACGTGCAGCAAAGTGGCTCAGTTATACATACATATATGGATATATATTTTTTTCAGATCTTTTCCATTATAGGTATTACAAGGTATTGCATATAATTCCCTGTGTTAAATAGGAGGTCCTTGTTTATCTCTTTTATATATAGTAATGTGTATCTGTTAATCCCAACCTCCTAATTTATCCCTCCCTGCTCCATTTTCCCTTTTGGTAACAATAGTTTTGTTTCCTATGTCTTTAAGTCTTTTTCCATTTTATAAATGTTTATATCTGTGTTTTAAGATTCCACATCTAAGTGATATCATATGATATTTGTCTTTCTCCGTCAGACTTACTTCTTACACTATTTATAAGCACAGTGTCATCAAATACATGTTTCCTGTTATGAAACAAATCTCAGGGTGGGTGGGGTGCCCTGTAAAACACTCTGGCCTGCACTGCCAATATAGATCCACTAGCTATGTGTAGCTATGTAAGTTTTAATCTAAAGGTGGCACAGTAGTAAAGAATCCACCTGCTAATGCAGGAGACGCAAGAGACTCAGGTTTGATCCCTGGGCCAGGAAGATCCCCTGGAGGAGGAAATGGCAACCTATTCCAGTATTCTTGCCTAGAAAATTTCCTGGACAGAGGAGCCTAGCAGAGTACAGTCCATGGGGTCGAAAGGAGGTGGACAGAACTGAGTGCATCCACATAATTTAAATTTAAATCAAACTAAAAATTCAGTCATAAAAGACATACATGGCTAGTGGCTGCCCCATATACAGTGGGGAGTTCAAGCAGATATGAATGAGGAAGGTGACAAAAGTTGGAGACCAGAGAGGTCAGGAGACAGTCACACAGCTGAGAGTAGATGAGCAAGGTTTGAAGCCTGAATTTTGTCAATCTTAACCAGGAGCTATTTCCACTGGATTTTTTTTGTTGTTGTTGTTCCTTTCCCAGCTTCCTACAACTGGTTAGCAGGAAATCTCACTCACGGCCAGATCCTAGCCTATCGCTGTGCTGGCAGTGAGATAACCACAAAGATTCTAGGACCAAAGGTGAGATGACCAGGTTTGAATCTAGCTCTGCCATTTAGTAGTTGTAGAGCTTGTGGAAATTAATCAGCCCTCTGGGCTCCAAGTTCTTCACTGATAAACAGAGATGATGAATTCATTGTCATCTATTTCACAGTGTTGAAAAAAAACTACTTTTCAAAATCAGGTTAACTATATGATTATATTTTACATAGATAACATTTTTCTTTTCCTTTTTATCTTTTTACTTTTTGCTGCACAGCATGTGGGATCTTAGTTCTCCAACCAGGGATTGAACCTGTGTCCCCTGCATTGGAAGCACAGAGTCTTAACCACTAGACAGACTGGGGATTTTCCTTTTCTGTAATTATATAATAATACATGACTTCTGTAAATAATTTGCCCCCTCAAAAGTACTTTAAAAAGATTTGAAGACAAAAGTATTATTTAAAAAATAAAAGGCATTTACTTGCAAAACAGTTTCACAAGTGAATCTAAATTTTAGAACAGTGGCCCTCAACCTTGGTTATATATTAGAATTTCTTGAGAATTAAAAAAAAAATCTTGCTGCTCTGCCTAGCTAGACTGATGAAACCAAGATTTTGGAGGGGTAGAACCCACAAACAGTTTTTGAAGCTCTCCACATGATTCCAATGTGCAAGCATATTTGGAAACTATGATTCTGAAAAAATAGCTCATCAAATTTTAAAAAATTACATATACCACAAGTATGTAAAGAAAAGACACAGGTGACAATCTATGCATTTTTGCTTAGAAAAGAGCAGTTTTCACAAATGACTAGCATATGGGCAAAGTTATAGACAGATATCCACCATTGTCAAGGTCCAGATAAAGCTGTTTCGTAAGGAATTAGGAACCTACAGCAACTGGCTTAGGACCTTGTTTAGTTGTGGACCAGATGGGGATAAGGTGACCCTGAGTGTGTTCATTGAGGTTGCTTTCCCTCTGATAAACACACACTTATAAAGCAGGGCAAGAGGTCAGTTTTGCTATTTTCTGGGGGGGTGGGTAAGGAAATAGGCAAAGTATCTACTTAATGTTTCTCTTCACCTCAAACCCACTCCCAAGAGGTGACTGCTGACATGTTGGATGTAATGTCTATGCTTAAGCAGATGACGCAGAGGCACACGTAACACACGCACATACCCACATACACGCGCATATAACACGTGCCTGCACGCTAGTGCACTTGGACTTTCACTGATAGCTTTATCATAGCCATCCTGCACATCAGGATGTCAGGTTTATCTCATGTTTAATAAATGCTTAGTTTTATTGTTCCTGTGTACCATGGGTTATTTGGACATTCTCCAGTAGACAGTAAGTTTTCCCTTGCTCTTTTCTATTTCAGAGAACACTGCAATAAACTCACTTGCATGTTTAGCTTTTGAGCAAACACCATTGAAGGATAAATTCTTCAAAGTGTGACTGCTAGGTTAAAAAAAACAAACAAAAAAACTGACATTGTTGGGACTTCCCTGGCAGTCCAGTGGTGAAGCCTCTAAACTTCCAATGCTGGGGGTGTGGGTTTGGTCCCTGGTCAGGGAACTGAATTCTGCAAAGAGAATCCGCTGGTCATAGCAAATACTCTTTCAACAACACAAGAGATGACTTTCACATGGACATCACCAAATAGTCAATACCAAAATCAACTTGATTTAATTCTTTGTAGTTGAAGATGGAGAAGCTGTATACAGTCAGCAAAAACAAGACCTGGAGCTGACTGTGGCTCAGATCATCAACTTCTCATAGCAAAATTCAGGCTAAAACTAAAGAGAGCAGGGAAAACCATGAGGCCAGCCAGGTATGACTTAAATCAAATCCCCTATGAATATGCAATGGAGGTAATGAATAGATTCAAGATCTAGTTAACAGCATGCCTGAAGAACTATGGAAAGAGGTCCATAATATTGTCCAGGAGATGGTGAACAAAATCATCCCAAAGAAAAAGAAAAGAGGGAAGGCAAAGTGGTTATCTGAGAAGGCTTTACAAATAGCTAAAGAAAAAGGGAAGCAAAAAGCAAGGGAGAGGGAATCGGGAGGGAGGAGGGAGGGGGGTTCTAGAGGGGGAGCATATGTAAACCCATGGCAGTTTTATGTCATTGTATGGCAAAACCAACACAATAAAGTAAAGAAAATTTAAAAAATAATAATAATAATAAATAAATTTAAAAAAAAACAAGGGAGAAAGGGAAAGGTATATCCAACTAAATGCAAAGTTCCAAAGAACAGCATGGAGAGACAAGAAGGCCTTCTTCAATGAACAGTGCTTAAAACTGGAAGAAAACAACAGATGGGGAAAGACTAGAGATCTCTTCAGGAAGACTAGAGATATCAAGGGAACATTTTTCCCAAAGATTGGCACAATAAAGGACAGAATTGGTAGAAACCTGGTAGACGCTGAAGAGATCAAGGAGAGATGGAAAAAATACATGGAAGAACTGTACAATAAAAGATCTTAATCAACTGTTTACTATGATGGTGTGGTCAGTCACCCAGAGCCAGACATTCTGTAGGACAAAGTCAAATGGGACTTAGGAAGCACTGCTCTTAATAAAACTGGATGCGATGAAATTCCAGTAGAGCTTTTCACAACTCTAAAAAAGATGCCATCAAGGTGTTGCTTTCAATATGTCAACAAATCTGGAAGATCCAGCAGTGGCCACAGGACTGGAAAAGTTAATCCTTATCCCAATTTCCAAGCAGGGTAGGACTAAAGAATATGCTAACCATCAGACAATTGCACTCATCTCCCATGCTAGTAAGATCATGCTTAAAATTTTGCATGCTAGGTTTCAGCATTATGTGAACCAAGAACTTCCAGATGTCCAAGCTATGTTTAGAAAAAGAAGAGGAATCAGAGATTAAATTGCCAACATTTGCTGGATCATAGAGAAACCAAGGGAATTCCAGAAAAACATCTACCTCTGTTTCATCAACTACACTGAAACCTTTGACTGTGTGGATATAACAAACTGTGGAAAGTTCTTAAAGATGGGAATACCAGACCATCTTGCTTGTCTTCTGAGAAACCTGTTGCGGATCAGGAAGCAATGGTTAGAATACTGTATGGAACTGGTCGGTTCAAGACTGAGAAAGGAGTACAACAAGACTGTCTACTGTCATTCTGTTTGTTTAACCTGTATGCTGAGCACCTCATGAGAAATGCCAGGCTGGATGAGATACAAGCTGGAATCAAGATGAGGGGAGAAACATCAACCTCATATTTGTAGATGATACCACTCTAATGGCAGAAAGCAAAGAGGAACTAAAGAGCCTCTTGATGAGGGTGAAGGAGGAGAGTGAAAGAGCCAGCTTTAAACTCAACAAAAAAACTAAGATCATGGCATCTGGCCCCATTACTTCATGGGAAATAGAGGGGGAAAAGGTGGAAGTAGTGACAGATTTCCTCTTCTTGGGCTCCAAAATCACTGCAGATGGTGACTGCAGCCATGAAATCAGATGATTCCTTCTTGGCAGGAAAGTGATAACAAACCTAGACAGTGTGTTGAAAAGCAGAGACATTACTCTGCTTACAAAGGTCCATATAGTCAAGGCTATGGTCCTCCCAGTGGTCACATATGGTTGTGAGAGCTGGATCATAAAGAAGGCAGAATGCCTTTGGACTGTGGTGCTGGAGAAAACTCCTTGGAAAGTCCCTTGGACAGGAAGGACATCAAACCAGTCAATCTTAAGGGAAATCAACCCTGAATATTTGTTGAAAAAAAGACTGATGCTAGGGCTGAAGTTCCAGTATTTTGGTCATCTGATACAAACAGTTGACTCACTGGAAAAGTCCCTGACGCTAAGGAAAATTGAAGGCAACAGAAGAAGAGACTGTCAGAGGATGAGACGACTGGATGGCATCACTGATGCCATAAACTTTGGCAAACTTTGGGAGATCGTGAGGAACAAGGAGGCTTAGTGTACTGCAGTCCATGGAGTCACAAAGAATCAGACATGATTGGGTGATTGAACAACAGAGGACTAGATCCCACATGCTGCACAGTGCAGCCAAAAAATCTTAAAAAATAAAAAAAGCAGACACTGTCAAACTGCCTCCAAAAAGGCTACAGCAATTTGTTTTCTCATAATAATGCAAAGTGTTCATTTCACACACCCTCCTGGACACTGGTCTTTATTTTTTAACCAACTCACTTAATGGATATGTAAAGGTGCTTTGCAAATAATTACATATTCTACGAATGTGCTGAGGAATTGATGGTTTCAGATTGTAGTGATGGAGAATACTCTTGAGAGTCCCTTGGACAGCAAGGAGATAAAACCAGTTAATCCTAAAGGAAATCAACTGTGAATATTCATTGAGAGAACTGATGCTGAAGTTGAAACTCCCAATACTTTGGCCGCATGTTGCAAACAGTCGACTCATTGGAAAAGACCCTGATGCTGGGAGAGATTGAAGGCAAAATGACATAGGATGGCAGAGGATATGATGGTTAGATAGCATCTGTAACTCAGTGGATATGAATCTGAGCAAATTCCAGGAGATAGTGGAGGACAGAGGAACCTGGCATGCTACAGTCCATGATGTTGCATAGATTCTGACTTGACTTACCAACTGAATACAATACCAAATACAAGATATTCTGACCAATGACTTTTCTGAAAGGATCCACATCAAAAGTGGCTGTCTGAGCCTCTGAAAATAGTACCATCCAGAGGGTTCTGCTATAATATCCTGTTGTTTTCTGGAAATAGTGCTTTGGGGCTTGGATCCTAATTTCTTAGGCCATGATGCTAGAGGGAGGGATCCTCTGGCAGAGGCAGCTATGAAAGATTTTTTGCAAAATAGTTGAATACTACAGCACACAGGCCCACTCCTGACACCTGCAGTGTTATTGAGTGAGCTTGGCAGGGAGTAATTTAGGGGGGCCTTGCCTCTATTCTAGCTTCAAAGATTTTATTCCATCTACTTGCCCCCCTTTAAGACTTTTTATTTTAATCATTCATTGAGGGAGCTGTGAAATGGAGGCCTCAGCATATACTAACTCATTTTTATAAGTGCAAGCCTCAACTCTATTCAATATTGCAGAATATCCTCCTTAAGTTAATATGGATTCTGTTTTTTGTTCTCTGTCTTCTTTTTTTTTTCCTGAAAAACACATAAGAATAGGACCACAGATAGTTCTATTCTTCCTTGAAATTTAGGGGCAAATTGCAAGCATATCTTGAATACTAGTTGGGACCTACAAAACAGAGGCAAGAGAGTCCACTGTTGACTATGGCTTAAAAAGAAAGGAAGTCTGTCTTGAAGCTCCTTTTTCTCTACCATGAGATCCACTCAGCACAATACCACCTGGTAAAGACCTGATCCTCTTTCTAGAACCAAAGGACCTATTTTATGTCCAGTGGAGCATCACTTGTCATAAAGTTGATCACTCCTGCCTCTCCTGCACACTTCATCCCTCCCAGAACTTGTGAATAGCTTAATAGTTTACTTGTTTCCATCTTCTCCTACACCCATCTCCCAATTATGAATTCCTCGGGTTGGACCTTGGTCTTCCATACCTTTATATCTCTAGTTCATAGTACCTCGCAAGTTGGTTGGCCATTAACAGAACAAATGACATTCATGAGGTATGTGGCAAACACACTAATGCTCCCCAAATAGTCCCCAAGCTCCTGCATATTTCCCAGTCTCCCTTGCACTTAAGATGGAGTCATGTGACTAGCTCTGACTCATGGGCATAAGTGTGAGTAAAGTGATACATAGCATTTGCTGTCCAAGGCAGTCAAGGGGGAATGAAAGCACCACACATACTTCCTCTCCTGCCTCTATGGCTGGAAGCAAAGGCCACTGAGATAGCAAAGTTGCAAGATGGAAGCAACTCAGATTCTCACCACTGTTGAAAGGTGATCACCACAGAAAGCAGGGTGACCTGTAGCAGACTGTTTGGAAAGTAAGAAATAATCCTTGGGGATTTGGAGGTTAGGTGTCACAGAAAAGCTTAGCTTACCCTGACTAACAGATGTGAGTTCACAGTTGAAAATATAAGGAGGAGAAAAGCTCATGGAACATGACAGCATCATTTAATAGCAAGATCTTTGCATATCCTGAAACACCTTAGTCAGGATGTGTGCTATGGATTTGAGGATTCCCAAGCAAAATGGGGACACAATCAGCCCCATTATATGAATGGAGAATCCAAGGCATGGAGAAGTGAAGGGATTGTTTTCTAGAATTATTTGTGAGAGCAGCATCAGAACAGGGACCTAGATTTCATCTCGGCTATTTCTGACCACTCTTCCTGGATGGAATTTCCCCTTTCCCAACATTTGTGTCCTCTGAGGTTAGTGTTCTAGGAATAAGACTGACCAGTACTTAGAAACTGAACAGATTTTGCAGCTCTAAAGCTAATCCCATTGAACATTTTCTGTTTTGAAACAACATGGTGGTAAAAAGGTTAACAGTGAATTTGAATTTTATTTCTAGGCAGACATCCTGAGCCCTGGGGGGGAGTTTGCATCTACCCTGCGGCCCAGATAATGCAATATGAGGGTGAGCAAGGACATCTTAGAACATTCTGTTCTCCTCCCCTGAGACTAATTAAAATCTGTAGGCATCTTTCTTGTTGACCAGGCTGACTTACTAATTGAAACAGAATTGTGATGTTTTCATTAGCTTTCTCTTATCCCTCTTGGCCTTGCCAGCAGAGAGAAAGTTGTATGATCATAAGGCTTCAAGCACTGAAGGCCCAGGGAATAGAACTCTTCCCACCTCAAATCAATACTATTATGCACTGAACAAGATCTCAAAAAGGGTGGTGCGAGATTGGGAGTATGGTGATAGCTTCCCATCTCAGTCTCAGTTCATCCATATAAGGAAAAGCTAAATACCAAGATACTACCCTCAGGATTCCTGATGAGCAATAAATCTGTCACTTTGCATTTGCTGTTCCAGTAAACCAGCTCCTGACCTCTGCCTTCCTAATGAACCATCCCTCTGCCAGGTTGGGAGGGCTCCTACTAACAAAGAACCAAATGTGTCTAAAGACCATCAAGATCCCTTTCTTCCCTGTTGAATTATAAGGTATTTCTTCTGCACATGCAAATGGTCTATTAGTCAACATTAGAGACTGTCCCAAATAACATCCGAGCCTCTGGGAATGGGGTACATAAATTAGATTGTGTGCTTTTTTTCTGCTTCTTTATGCAGACCTCCATATCAACACCTTCTGTGGAATTATTTATCACCCAAATGGCCCCAGAAGGAGCAGGGGGCAACCTATGTTTCAGGTGTGAGGAAGCTATGACTGACAACTTTTCAAAGCAAACAACAACCAACCAGAAAGAAAACCCTCTAGGACAAAGATTTCAGCCCCAGCACCTGTTTCTGAGTTTTCTAAATTGAAATCCAAGGCCTGGGCATGGCTGGGGAAAGCTGTTTTAGCCTTGAAGCCCCCCTCTCACCACAATAGCAGGGAGAAGCACCAGCATCAAGAGAAGGACCTCAGAGGAAGGGTAAGGATGAAACAGGATAAAAGCAGCGAAAGTTCTCTCAGGGAGCAGGACGGGACCTCCCCAGAAGTATGGCTCTCCCACACAGACTCACAGGCTGTCATGATAACCTAATGCATTCCCAAGGCTTAAGAGCCTGAAACTCTAGGTCTGGGATCTGTTCCTCATTCCATCACTATATTACAGGTGATCTTAGGATAATAAACTAGCTTCTGGATGAGAATCAGCTTAGGAAAAGAAGACAAAATTGTCATAAATCTGGTAGTAAGAGAAATATGAAAGCGCCAGAGAATTTCTTCTCATAAATGGCAATTCGATTTTTGTCCTGTGTTCTTTCTCAGTAAAGGCAAGTTTGGACTTCCTCAGAAACATTTTTCCCTAAACATCCTTCAAGTCTTTCTGTGGCAACAGGTCTCTCTTGGTGACTAATGTTTCCTTTAAATTTGGAAATAAAGAAAAAATGTTTACACTTATCATTTCTATTCAATTTTGTACTGGAGCTCCTAACCAGTTTAATAAGGGGAGACAAATAAGAGTATACAGCTGGAAATGAAGAAGAAAATTTGCTTGTATTGTAGACAACATAATCATCTATACAGATAGTCACAAAGAACCCAACATATATCATCATTGATTTTCAAAAAAAAAATGGAAATGGATAATTTTATAACGAATGATGCTGGAACAATTGAGTTATCCACATATTTTCAAAAAATAAAAAAACTTTGGTCTTTCCCTCAATAATATATGAAAATTAACTCAAAATGGATCATAAACAAAACTAAAGTTGAAGCTATAAAACTTATAGAAGAAAATAGAGGAGAAATATTTGTGCACTTGGATTAGTCAGAGATATATTAAATAAGATATATAAAACATGCACTATAAAACATTGTGTGTGTGCTAAATCACTTCAGTTGTGACCAACTCTTTGCAACCCCATGGACTGTAGCCCACCAGGCTCCTCTGTCCATTGGATTCTCTTTGCAAGAATACTGAAGTGTGTTGCTGTGACCTCCTCCAGGGAATCTTCCCCACCTAGGGATAAAATTCAAACATTTTTGCTTTGAATATTTTTTTGTTAATAAAACAAAAAGGCAAGTTACAGGCTGAGAAAAATATTTGCAAAATATGCATTTAATTAAAATATGGTATCCAGAATATATAAAGAACACTTAAAATTTAGTAATAAAATGACAAACAACTCAATTTAAAAATTGACAAAAGGTTTAAACAGACACTTCACTAAATATGCACAAATGGCAAAGTATGTAAAAATAATTCACATCATCATTATATATTAAGGAAATGTAAATTAAATCCACAATAAGAAACCACTATATTCCCACTAGAAAAGCTAAAATCAAGTGTTGCTGAGGATGTGGAAGAACTGGAACACGCTTTGCTGGCTGCTGCTGCTGCTAAGTCGCGTCAGTCGTGTCCGACTCTGTGTGACCCCATAGACGGCAGCCCACCAGGCTCCCCCATCCGTGGGATTCTCCAGGCAAGAACACTGGAGTGGGTTGCCATTTCCTTTTCCAATGCATGAAAGTGAAAAGTGAAAGCAGGAATGCAAAAATGGTACAGCCACTTTGGGAAATAATTTGTTTCTTTTAAAGTTCAATATGCACATACCTTGACTCACAATTCTATTCCTGGGCATTTATCCAAGAGTAACAAAAACATATGTTCACAAAGAGATTCTTATATGAATGTACATGGTAGCTTCATTTTAAATACCCCAAACTGTGAAGAATCCAAACATCCATCAACCTGTGAATTTTATACAAACTGGTACGTCCCTACAATAAAATATGTCTTAGCATTAGAGTGTAACAAACTACCGATGATACAACAATATGGATGAATCTTTAAAGAATTATGCTAAGTGAAAGAAGGCAGATGCAAAAGCTTGTAATTCCATTTCTATGAAATTCTAAAAAAGGTAAAACTGTAGTAACAGGAAGAAGGTATTTCAGTAGTTGCCAAGAATATAGTGAATTGTTTTGACTCCAAGGAGGCACAAAAGAGCTCTTTAAGATGTTGGGAATGTTTGGGGGATGATAAAAATGGATTCTCATAGTGCTTACATAACTATAAATATAATTATGCATAAATTTGTTAAATCTCATTGAAAATTGTGACTTGTATGTAAATTATGATTTTATGATTTTATATTAACCACGTTTAATATATGTGCATGTAAAATATACCTACACATATATACTAATAAATAATATATAAAATATATAACATAAATGAAATGTATTATTTAAAATGACCATCTTCATGTGGAAAGGATTATAGACCACACACAGCCTGGTCCTCTCCACCACTGACAGGACATAAAAACCTTTGGCAAGAGACTTTGAACTCCAGTTTCTCCTTGTGTCAGTATTGTTCTTCCTGTTGCCATGTTGCCTCATGGTAAAAGGATGAAAGCCATACTCTAAGAAACACCAGACTCTTCTAAAATAGGTCCTATATAAATACAAGCTGTCATTATTGTGCAGATCTGCAAATGGACTGAAACCTTGTGCTCTTGGGCAAGAACTGTGGAAGCACTGATGCCAACATAGTTAATCAAAATATGTGTCTGTTGAAAAATAGAGCAGCCAATCTTCAGGTCTCTTGGCTGGCAAGGGAATCATTTTGGCTAAAGCAGTGTATGCTTCTTCCACAGCAAAACCTCATGGGTATACTAATAAATATGATGCAAAAATACTTGTACTGCAGAGTAGAAGGACAAGGAAAAGGGCACTTTCCTCTGCCATGGATCTATTTACTTCGCATTTGTTGAGTCAAGTAATTATTGAGAACACAGTAGTTGCCTGCTACTGTGAAAGGCACTGCAGAAGATGCTTATGAGAAAGGGTAGGGGACAGACACACGTTGGTCTGTACAAAATGTTACGCCTTCAAAGGGTTCTTTTATATCCTTTAATTCTTATAAATTGATAACTTTGAATAGATATATCAGAAAGCAAGAACAAATTAAATGAGTTAAATATGCAGCTCAAGAAATTAGAAAAAGAACAAATCAAATACCCTGAAGGGAAATGGAAGAAATGAATTAAAAAAGATAAAAACAAAAATTAATAAATTGGGGAGGAAAAAAAAAGAAAAACTATAGTATCAACAAACAGATACAAAAGCTGGATCTTAGGGGGGGAAAGACAAAAAGCAAAAGCAAAAACTAGATCAATTATTAGATTGCCTTATCAGAAAAAAATTTGGAGAGGTCATAAAAAATAAATAAAACTAATATGTGGGAAATAATTACAGGAACTGAAGAAAAAAGAGTCACAAAAGACATTTTTGCTAGTTTCATGAAAAATTTGAAACCTGATTCAATAGAAGAATTGAACATAATATTGATAACAAAACCAAGAGTATGGCAAAAAGACAACCACATATGAGTGATATTTATTAATTTAGGTGCAAAATCTTAAATAAAATATTAGCAACAAAAATATAAGTGGCACATTATTATATACCATAACCAAGTGGGACTTACTCCAGAAAGTAAAACTATTTCAGTTGTCCTTGTTCCAACAGTTTAGTATTAGGAAATCCATTAAGGAAATGTATCATAATCATAGATCTGAAAAGGCAAATGACCATCTCAGATATCGAAAAGATACTGGACATTATTCAAATTATTGAATTAATAAAAGGTTCTCAAAATAGGGAGAAAAAGTCAGATACTACATAAATGTGTGCATTTATCAGAAAAAAATGCTTTTGTATGGACTCCTCTGTCCATGGAATTCTTCAAACAAGAATACTGGAGTGGGTAGCCATTTTCTTCTTCAGGGGATCTTCTTGACCCAGGGATCGAATTGATGTCTCCTGCATTGCAGGCAGATTATTTATTACCAGGGCACCAGGGAAGCTCTCATGTATGGACCAAGACCAATTAATATATCACTATCTCCTCTGGTTCTCAAGTCCTCACAGGCAGACTGAATTCCGCCACTGGCTTTCCTGGATCTCTACCTTCCAGACAGCAGATTGGGAGAGTTAGCCTCCATAATTGCATATGCCAATTCTTCATAATAAATCTATGGAGAACCCTAACTAATCCAAGTTTATAAATAAGCCCAATAGCTAATACCTAATGGGAAAATACTACAAGTATTCCCTACAATGTCAACAATTAAAAAGGGTGCCATTTCACTACTATTACTTAAAACATTGTAATTACTAGCCAGTGGAAGTGACAAGAGAAGTGTAAAAACTGGAGGGAGAAAAGTAAAATTATCAGCATTTGTTAATTTTACATATCAGCATTATCTAAAAATTTCAAGAGAATCAACTGAAAAGATATTATATACCTGAGAGAATTCAGTGAGATTATAGAGGACAAGATTAATATGTGGAGATGAATGACTTTCATATATGCAAACACCAAAAAATTAGAGAAGACAATGGACAAATCCATTTATACTATCAACAAAAAGTGATAAAATTTCTAGAAATAAATATGACTGAGAAATGTCTGACAGCTATATATTAATATACAGCATTGTAAAATGTTCTCTAATGACAGAAATAAAGACTAAAACAAGCAACTTCAAGCCAAGTTTTTTAAGAAAACTCATCTTAAAAAATATATCAATTACCTTAAGTCAATTTAAAATTGCAATGTAATTTTTCCCTGTGCTGGTAAAGTTATGCGGAAGCAGGCACTCTTATACTCTTATACGTTGCTGACAGGGAATTTAAATTAGAATAGCCTTATAGAAGGCAATTTGGTTAATGGTATCTATTAAAATTGGAAGTAAACACACTCCTTGAAGAATGACAGCTATTCAATTCATCTTGTGAATACGCTCATGTAAAATAGCATATGTGCAAAGTCATTCATTTCATCATAAATGTAATAGCAAAAGACTTGAAATACTCTACCTGTCCATCAGGAGGGTACATTCATACAACAGAATGCAATGCAGTTGTCAAATTCATAGTAAAGAAAAGAAAAAGTGTGAGAAATTCTCTCTACATGAATATGGAAATAACTTTCAGAAAGAAAGAATAACCTACAGAGTAAATTACTGTCCATATAAAAAGTTTGTGTGTCAGAGGAATAAATGTTGCCTTGTATATGCCAAGGAAATCTCTGGGCAGATACACAAAAAGGAGATTAGTAATAGCTGCTGCTGCTTTGAAGACAGCAGGTTGACACTGGGAAGAACAGAAAACAGGAATAAAACAGAAATTTTGAGAATATACATTTTGTTAATATGAATTTTTAATCCATATAAGACCATTATAATTCAAAATGCCAAAATCAAATGTCTAATAGAAATAAAGGGATGAAATAAAAAATAATAATACAAAAGTCAAATTTCAAACATAAATTCAAATGTTTTATTGATTAATTAAATATTAATAGTGAATTACTAAGTGCTTAATATGTGTTATGCCCTGTTTTAGGCATTTTACATGTAAGTATGAGATGGCTGCTATTAACATACTCGTTTTATTTTTTTAATTTATTTATTTGACTGCATCGAGTATTAGTTGCAGCATGTGGGCTCTCTTGTGGTGCACAGGCTTAGTTGCCCGGAGGCATGTGGGATCTTAGTTCCTGAACCAGGGATCAAGCCCTCATCTCTTGCATTGGAAAGCAGATTCCTAACCACTGGACCACCAAGGAAGTCTCCTATCCTCATTTTAGAAGTGCTATTATCCTCTTTAAGAAATGAGGAAACTGAGGCAGAGAGAAATGTATGACATGCCTAAAGTCACAGTGGGGCAGTCTCCAGGGCTCTGCAGCTTTAACTGGTTGGCCGTGTCACCTCCTCATTTGTGACATGATGTCTTGTGGTGCAATTAAACACACACGACCACCACCGTCCCATCCAAATACCCCAGGTTCAATACCTCACTTTGCTTACCAGCCTTATGGAACAAGTCACTCAGCATATACAGATTTGATTCCCTCATTTGTAAAAAACAAAAAAAGTTTAGTCTCTAAAACTTGCCATGAGCTTCTCTGTGTTTGTGTGTGATAGGAAAGCAGGCGGAAAGATCCAGCATTTAAATATTTGCTGCAGGACACAGATTAGAAAAGATGCAAGAACCCACCTTCTGGAGGGGAGAAAGAAAAAAAAAAAAAAACAGTTGAGAAGCAAATCTCGTTTTCCCACTGATTTCCTCTGTAAGTTTCAGGGAGAAGTTAGACTAAGAAAAGGTCTGGACCCTGGCTCTCAGGAGATGACATTTAAGGAAAGAAATGATGTATACTGCCAAGAAAAAAAAAATGGTAACTTTCTAAGAAAATATCAACAGTCACATCCAAAATAGTAACAACTTTAAAAATAGAGTGACACAGGAAGAGCCAAAAACTCCAGCTCCGAGGGACAATGGAACAGCTGGGAGCAGGGATCTGCGGAAACTGTGAGTGTGAGGAGGGTCATTTCTGGGAGTGAGTTGGTCCTTCAGAAACTGATCACCTCAGGCTTCTCTTAAGTGGATTTCTATCAAGTGGGAGCTCCGTGTCTCCTTGGGAAGCACACAGTAAGGAAAGAAAAAAATTCTCCTTGGGGAATCTAGCAGAGTAACTCCAGGCTGAAGTTTAGCTTTTGAAAACTAAGTGCTTGATACTGTGCAACGCCCTGCTCATGACCAAAGTCTATGGTGGGGTTGATGGGGGTGAGGACATTTCATATTTACCCAAGTCCTCCTTTCTGTAAGGTTCATGATGAACTGAGTGGTGGTTACTCCCAGGAGCAAGTCCCTCAGGATCCGTGATGCTCCCTAAAATACTCAGGCTGGGGCCACCATCCAGGAAACCAGTTCCCCTCCCCCTCCTCCACCAAGCAATAATGCTGATAATGCAAGTTGGATTCCATCAACTTCATGTTTCCGGTGACAGTGCTAGGGGGTTCCTTCACCTGTATCATCTGTATACGTACTCCCGACACTAAAGCTAGACAAATATTCATTTAGATATATTAATATTTGCCAGTCATTAATAAGGCTTGGGACGCATCAGTTCAGTTCAGTTGCTCAGTCGTGTCCGACTTTGTGACCCCATGGTCTGCAGCACGCCAGGCCTCCCTGTCCATCACCAACTACCGGAGTTTACTCAAACTCATGTCCACTGAGTCAGTGATGCCATCCAACCAGCTCATCCTGTCATCCCTTCTCCTGCCTTCAATCTTTCCCAGCATCAGAGTCTTTTCAAATGAGTCAGTTCTTCGCATCAGGTGGCCAAAGTATTGGAGCTTCAGCTTCAGCATCAGTTCTTCCAATGAGTATTCAGGACTGCTTTCCTTTAGGATGGACTGGTTGGATCTCCTTGCAGTCTAAGGGACTCTCAAGAGTCTTCTCCAACACCACAGTTCAAAAGCATCAATTCTTTGGCATATCTTTTCCTTGAACTATAGTTGATTTACAAGGTTGTGCTAGTTTCAGGTACAGAGCAAAGCAATTCAGTTATACATACATATTCTCTTTTTCATATTATTTTCCCTTATAGGTTATTACAAAATATTGAGTAGAATTCCTTGGGCTATAAGGAGGTTCTCATTGGTTATCTATTTTATATATAGTAGTGAGTATATGTTAATTTCAAACTCCTAATTTATCTCTCCTCCCACTTTCCCCATAGGTAACCATAAGTTTATTTTCTATGTTTGTGGGTCTATTTCTCTTTTGTATACAAGTTCATTTGTATCACTTTTTTTGATTTCCCCATATAGGCAATATCATATGGTATTTGTCTGGCTTACTTCACTATGATCATTCCTAGGTCCATCCCTGCTGCTGCATTATTTTATTCTTTTTATGGGTGAGTAATACTCCATTATATACATGTACCACATCTTCTTTATTCACTCTTCTGTCAATGGACATTTATGTTGCTTCCGTGTCTTGATGATCCTTTATGGTCTTACAAGGCCTCCAGAGTTTCCTCCCCCAGAGCCTCACAATGAGGCTGTGATGGAAATTTGCTAAAGATAAGGAAGAGATTTCCATCCTAAAGATGAGAAAATGGAGGCCTGGAGAGGTTGGGTGATATTCCCCAGGACCGGTAGCAAATTGGACAAAGAGTCAGGACAGTGCCTAGGTCTAGGGTTCCTGCCACCACCTTCTTCTCAAGTGTCCCCTGAGATTTTTTTAGTTTTAAAAGTTTTGGAACCTAGGTTTATTAGTTCAGAGCTGTCCCCACGGTGAAACAGTCCTATGACACCAAAGCACTCCTCACCCTTCACCAAGAGGAGTTCTCTTAGAAGAGAGGGACACACACCCTGACGGAGTTTGTGACATTCTTCCTGTGGTCTGTCTAAGCGGCTGAAGATGAGCCAGCTTGGAAATTCACTGAGCTGTAGTCTGTCTCTCCCTTCTTTGTCCTGGTTATCAACATCAAGCTATTATGTTACTCATGGACAGAAAACCAGAAGCAAACTAGAATGGAAATCCTGTTGCTACCTCAGATTTCTCCTTTGTACGCTTATCTGAATAGAGGCTACTTTTATGCAGCAGTTACCCACTCAAAAGCCATAGTGACCATGTATCAACTCTTAAAGTGACTGATGAAATCAACTTAATGAAGGGCAGAAAAGACTGGGCGTCTGACTCAATTTGGTTGCCAGCCATGGAAGGACCCACTCCTCAGAGGGAACCACAGTTCTTCATACAAAGAGGCAGACCACTCCCCAACCAACACTCTCCCCACCCCACCCCACTCCCAAGACACACACCCTCTAGGTTTTCTGAAGTCAGTTACTCAAAAAAAATATTCACAGAGGAATTTGTAGATGTCAGGCATTATGCTAGGGAATCACCTACAGCTACTGACAACACAAAAACCCTTGCCTGCTTGGGTTTATTTATATTTAATAAAATATTAAAATAGACTCACCTGCTGTCATTCCCCACATCACACCTCCTAACTCCTCTGAAGCTCCATTTCTAGGCCTTCATCTCTTCCCCCATCTTGTTTTCTAACACCCAGCTCTACTAAATCACCTCGATTCCCACCACCTTCCAAACACCACTTGCCTCTTGTCACCATCACCCTTGCCCACTTCTGAGAGCAAACGCCTATGTCTGAATCCATTATGTGGAATCCCACTCGGGTGTGCTCAGTGAGACTTCTTGGGACTTGTGCTCAGATGCCCTATTGATCTCCCCCATCACCTCCTTTCTGGATTAAGTGGGGAGATCTCCACTGTGCCTAAAATGTCAATCTGGTGGCTCTGTTCCATCTTCCATCAGACCCTAGATCTTGCCAGGCCTCAGGGCTTTGTTATGGAGTGTTTCCAGTACAAGACTGTCCAAAAGAACTGATAAACCAGAGAGGACCTGTGATTCTATTCTGGAATCTACTAGGTAAGATGAGCCATGTCCTTCACCACTTGGCATCACTCTGGGCTCCTGTTTGCCTTCCCAGCAGAGTCCGCCTTGGCTTCTCTCTGCACCTGTGTCTCTAACACCACTCTCTGCATCACTCATGTTCCCTTTCTGACTTCCCCAGCTTCTGATCTCCTGGTTCATGTCCCTCTGAGGTTATTCTTTCTCCCCAGACCAGCTCTTCCCAACTCTCCCCACATGGCCATAAATGACAAATGACACAGGCTCCAGTTATCCCCAAGGACGGGTATGAAAAGCGGAGACAGGAAAGGGGTGAAGGAGAGCCCTGATGGTTGTAGAATGCATTGGGGACAGAAATGCCAAACTTCAGTTCTCCAGGCCTGAGTTTTTGTGCTCTTTCCTCTTTGCACTCATCCACATTATAGAAACTTACTATGACCTAACCTCATTATTTCAGAACTCACACACAAAAAACATCAGTCTCTTCTTTCTTCAATCTTTGCCACTCTATTCTCTGTACCTGGGTATCTCTCCTCCCTCTCTCTCTCTCTTGCACACAGACTCCCTTAAATTATTTGAGGATAGAGATGTAGGGAGGACTGGAGTGTGGGAAATGATACCTCAGAACACTTCCATTCCTTAATGATGCTGCTGGAAGGCTAAATAGATACCCACTTTCGCTGAATAGGGAGATATCCAACTTCTTTGTACTCCTCTCCAAAACCTGGGTGTGACCAGTCCTTCGACTAACGTCTTCAGGGACTGCTGAGCTAGCGAAAGGTCAATATACACTCTCCTGTGTTACTCTAAGGGGACTTAGCAACAGTTTATACCTTCACAGCCTATGAATTTCATATCATGGCCTATAGTCAGAAAAGAAGGAGAATAGAAATCAATCAGAAGTCACCCTGATGCCCACCTTGCTCTGAAAATCCACTCTGATGTCAAGTGAGGAAGAATGGTTTCAATAGCAGCTATGTCAAACCTGTGAACCTGCTCCTGCATCCCTGGGGATTGGCGAGCCTCAGGGAGGAGGCTGCAGTAAGCTGTCCTGCACCCAGCGCAATGACTGACTGCTGAATTTTCAAAAACAGCTTGCCTTTGGAGCACAAGGTAATTACACAAAGCTCCCAGGCAACATTTGGGAGAAAAAAAAAATACTCAAGTGGATGAATAAGGTTCCCCTAAAAATAAAAAAAAGTCCATCAATAGGACAGCTTAATAAAATGCATGTGTTCAATTGATCCTGGGCAGAAATGATTTTGCTCTGGCAAATTACATTTGTATCTAAACATCGTATTTTCAAATAGGACTGTGTTCTCTGCCCAGCATCACTGGGAAAGGCAGACAGTGTCCTGAATGTTCAACAGTATGCCATATGGATTCCTTTTATTAAAATCTCATTTCACCAGGATGACTCCTTTGAGAGAGCTGTGCAGAGTAACGTGAGGAAATCGGTGGACCAACAGCACATAACTGTATCACGCATATTAAATATTCTTGCTTACGCATTCACTACGTACTTGGCCTGCCACTGAATGCACTTGGAGAGTGAGGACGTCTGTTACTCGGCAGCTTGGAAACTTTTTACCTCCCTGCTTCTTCTTTTCCTGCTTTTAAAATCAATTAAGAGGGGGAAATGAATCAAAGTTCTTCTGTCTTCACACCCTCTCTGCAATGCTGCCACTTCAAAAGTGCTTGGTCGGGTTGCTTTTACCAACAGAGCCCTGAGTGATCAATGGGAAATACCAGCTAAGTCAGTCACACACAGATCTGCATCACTGCCATGCCCCTCCTCCAGCCACCCTACCAGAACTAAGAGCTTTTTAAGCATGTGTGCTAAGCTCCTCTGTAACTTGTTTGATTACTCTGGGAACAGGAAAATGGCTCCAGCTCAGAAAGCAGACAATGTTAAGATTCTCTCAAATTTTCTTTTTTGTTTTTACCATTTTACGTGTACAGTGTAATAGTACTGTTTACTCACAATGTTGCACAACCACTAGCATATCCGTTTCCAAAATCTTTTCATCAACACAAACCATAACGCTATTGATGAAAAAATAACTGCCCTTCCCACCTAAAATCAAAAGGACAATGCTTACCCACTGTGGCTGGCCAACCACACAGATTTTATTTTAAAGATGGATGAAAGTGAAAGTGTCAGTCGCTCAGTCGTGTCCCAATCTTTGTGATCCCATGGACTGTAGCCCACCAGGCTCCATCTGTCCATGAGATTCTCCAGGCAAGATTACTGGAGTGGGTTAAATTCCCTTGGTCTAGGGGAATCTTCCCAACCCAGAGATCCAACCTGGGTCTCCTGCATTGCAGGCAGATTCTTCACTGTCTGAGCCACCAGGGAAGCCCCTTAAGGATGGGTGGCTCTGGAGAAGAGAAGCTTGTCTGAGCACATGATTTTATATAAATTCTGGTGAGATTTAATATAAGCCAAAAATGTTGATCCTGAAACCCTGTGGCTGATTGGAGCTTCTTTTTCATTTATTTAAACAAATACGATGAACAGCTACTATGTAGTGTGTTCTGTGTAAAGTACTTTGGAGATTCAATGGAGAATCAGAAAGAAATTCGCCCCCATATAGTCAATTACCAGAGAGAAAGGGCATGTGTAGATAGCTCAGAAACCAGACAGCCATTGGCAGAAACATGGGCTGCTATGAGCTTCCCTTGGCTCAATGATCCAAGGAAATCTTCCTGAAGAAAATGTTCTTTAATCTGGTTTTTGAAGCATTAGCAGAATTACACACATGAAAGAAGATAGGAGAAAAGGGAATAACATATATAAAAATCAACTTAGGGAGCACATGGATTGTATGTCAGGGATGGCACACGGAGTTTACAGGAAGAAAAGCAGTAGATGAACTGGTATCAGGTTATTTCATCAGTTCTCTTAGATGGTGGGGGGAAAAAAAAAAGATCTGTGGGCAGCCTTCATGCAGAAGTCGTTCTGATCTGTGTCATGGGACCCTGCAGCCCTGCTTGGAGACAGCCTCTTAGTTTGGACCCAGGCTCCTGCCTCCGTACTTGCTCCTCTGCTCTTTATTCACCCATTTCTTCCACTTGCAGATGGCATGTCTCGCCCCGATAGGATGCCAGCCCACCTGTGCTTGCCTATCTGTTTCAGGGTCCTGTGTCCTAAACATAAATTCTCACAATGAAGTTCTCCCAATGGACTAGACTGAGTCAGGAGCACGTTCCTAATTCCATCATTTGTGACTGGAAGGGACAACATCCCTCTGACAAACATGGCAGCCTGGGTCCACACCCCTTCAACTGCTGCTAGGGTACAGGCACTCCCTGGAGAAACGTGATATCAGCTGACATTTATGCAAATGAGCATGTGCTTTAATGTCACAGACATCTACTAACATTTAAGAAGACAAGGGGATGTGCCATGCACTATGGAAATTATGCCAGAAAGGGTAAGAAAGTGAATATTTTAGCATTAACAGAGGCAGCCTTCAATTATATGGAAGATTGCTATATGGAAACAGTTCATAACTCAATACTGCTGAATAATGAGATGCTTCACTCTTTTGATATGACATGACCAGTCTACGATTCATCAGTATTTTAATTTACCCCATTTCTCTCCACTCCACAGTCCCCCACAGTGTGTCAACCAAGACAACAAAACTTCTCCTTGCCCCGTCGTATATGCATTCAAATCATTTGTAGTATGCAGAAGTATTTTACATAACTGTATCAAAATTACTAACAGAATATATTTCACCAGCCAAGGAAAGAGTTACATTTTCATAGGGTATATAGTCTGCTAAAGAGTGTTAGCAAAGATAGGAATTTTACCAGGCACAGGTTTTTAAAAAAAGGAATTACTTGCAAATAGATACTTTTAAAACCTTTTTCATGCTGGTCCCCCTCCCTTTTAAAATAAGTCTTCTATAAAGTCCTTCATTCAGACAAAGTATCTGATTATTTTAATGTATCAGTATTAGCTGTAAGTTCCTTCTCCCAGGCATTCAGACAAAGTGTCTGATTATTTTAATGTATCAATATTAGCTGTAAGTTCCTTCTCCCAGGCAAGTACACAGATCCGAAGTACTACTGCTTTCAGCTTGCCATGCTTTTAACATAACTATCTTACTACAGCAGTTAATTAATTAAGAACACACACTGTGTGTGAACGGTGCACATTTGTAACACAAGCAATGGCTTCCCAGGTGGCAGAAGTAAAGAATCCACCTGCCAACAGAGGAAACACACCCATTCCTGGGTCGGGAAAATCCCCAGGAGGAGGAAATGGTAACCCACTCCAGTATTCTTACTTGGAAAACCCCATGGACAGAGGAGTCCTACAGTCCATGAGGTTGCAAGGAGTTGGATATGAGTGAACAACCAAGCACACAAACACACACAATACAAGCATATACACACCTGATGGCAGAGATTCGTGCTCATCAGCTCCAGGAATGTACATATCTGCACAAGTGTGACAGTTATACAAATTCATGACTATATTTGATTCTTCTATCTCAGACTTAAAGATGATACAAGCTTTCCCATCACTAATTTGAGATGCTATTTAATTGGCCTTTGTGATTCTAGAGATACTCTAGAAACATTCACTCCCCTTTTTTGTTTATAATCTTTCATATATCAAACCTACTCAAAGAGCCATACTCACACACCACAGGCATTCTGGGCTCAGCTAAGATTTCCTGCTTCTAATCAAAGGAAAAACTCTGAACTTTAAAAGAAAATATCCACTGCTAACCAGTGAGTGCCAGGAGCTGCAATTTCCTACTAGTACAGATGATAAGAATTCATTTGTTTTTTGATCCTGTTTGCACAATACTTGGAATGTTTGCAGTGTGTATAAATCAGGGCCATTAGTAATGAGTCAGACCTGAAACTGAAAGGAAACAGACATAACATCTCCTGAGAGGAGCTGATTTCTGCAACCAGTCCCTGAATTTGACTCTTTGCTTCATGGTGGCCATGGCCAGGTGGGGCACCATGTTTTGCTACCAAGACAGTGTTGGATCTCTTCTCAGTCCAAGGGACTCTCAAGAGTCTTCTCCAACACCACAGTTCAAAAGCATCAATTCTTCAGTGCTCAGCTTTCTTTATAGTCCAACTCTCACATCCATACACAACTACTGGTAAAACCATAGCTTTGACTAGATGGACACTTTAGATGACAGAGTAGAAGGACGTGAGCTCATCTTCTCCTGAGAGAACTCCAAAATTACAACTCACTGTTGAACAACCATCATCAGGAGACTGTTGGATAACACCAAAATAATGTACCCCCTGTCCAAGGGCCAAGGAGAAGACCCAGCAAGACAGTAGGAGAGGCAAAATCACATATAGCATCAAACCCCATACCCACCAGAGACACTCAGAGGGCTCAAACAAAACCTTGTGTGCAACAGGAGACTCCACAGAGACTGAGTCAGACCTGCCTTTGAGTGTTTGAGCATCTCCTGTGGAGGTACAGGTCAGCAGTGGCCTGCCACAGGGGCAGGGGCTCTGGGTGCAGCAGACCTGAATATGACATAAGCCCTCTTGGAGGAGGTCACCATTAACCCCACCACAGAGCCACCAGAACTTACACAGGACTGGGGAAACAGACTCTTGGAGGGCAGAAACAAAACCTTGTGCATACAAGGACCTAGGAGAAAGAAGCAGTGATCCCATAAGAGACTGACCCAGACTTACCCGCAAGTGTCCAGGAGTTTCTTGCAGAGGTGTGGGTTGGCGGTGGCCTGCTGCAGGATCGGGAACACTGAGTGAGGCAGTGTGTGCATGGGATTTTTTGAAGGAGGTCGCCATTTTCTTCATTACCTCCCCCATAGTTTGACCTCAGGTCAAACAACAGGGAGGGAACACAGCCCTGCCCTTCAACAGAATTGAATGAAAGATTTACTGAGCATGCCCCTGTCCATCAGAACAAGACCCAGTTTCCGCCTCAGTCAGTCTCTCCCATCAGGAAGTTTCCATAAACCTCTTATTCTTATCCATCAGAGGACAGACAGAATGAAAACCACTATCACAGAAAACTAATCAAACTGATCACATGGACCATAGCCTTGTCTAATTCAATGAAACCATGAGCTATGCCATATAGAGCCACCAAAGATGGACAGGTCATGATGGAGCATTCTGACAAAATGTGGTCCACTGGAGAGGGAATGGCAACCCACTTCAGTATTCTCGCTTTGAGCCCCCCACGAACAGAAAAGTCTACTGGTTGGACTCAAAGACCAAGAGAATACTTCCACTACTTAGAATACTTGGACTTTACCGTGAATATAGTCAAAGCTATGGTTTTTCCAGTAGTCATGTATGGATGTGAGAGTTGGACTATAAAGAAAGCTGAGCACCAAAGAATTGAAGCTTTTGAACTGTGGTATTGGAGAAGACTCTTGAGAGTCCCTTGGACTCCAAGGAGATCCAACCAGTCCATCCTAAAGATCAGTCCTGAATATTCATTGGAAGGACTGATGTTGAAGCTGAAACTTTAATACTTTGGCCACCTGATGCAAAGAACCAACTCATTGGAAAAGACCCTGATACTGGGAAAGATTGAAGGCAGGAGGAGAAGGGGACGACAGAGGATGACATGGTTGGATGGTATCACCAGCAAGATGGATGTGAGTTTGAGTAAGCTCCGTGAGTTGGTGATGATCAGGGAAGCCTGGTGTGCTGCAGTCCATGGAGGTGCAAAGAGTCAGACATGACTGAGCAACTGAACTGACTGACTGATATACATTCCTGAGTGTGGACCATTCCACATTCAGTTAACCACACAAATAGTTGGTCTCAACATAAAATAAATGAATAAACTTAGAAAGGGGTGTCATATGCCAATATACTAACTTCATCATCCTGTGCATTCAAATCAGCACACGTTTCCCAGGCTACACAGGTAATTCTGAGTACTTCAGGGTTCCCAGGGTGCTTCTGAGACAGCCTCCTTATCAGGCCACCTCACTGTACCTTCATCTCTCAAGTCCCTGGTGAAACTGCCACACCTTTGGTCATCATCTCTGCCCCCACAGAAGCCGGCCTCTCCTCTGTCCCTCCATTTCAGTCATTAAACAAGTGTTTTTCCCTTAATAGTCTCCAGAGAAAAACTGAGACAAAGCCCATTTTTTAAGAAATGTTTTACTAAATATCTAGGGTTAAAGAAATGAAAATAGCATGGCAAGATCCTGTTTATAATTATCATACTTCCCCCAGAGCCAACAGGCCCAGATTCTGTAAAGTCTTAACCTCCTTACTGACCTCCAATCCATCCACTAACAGCATTCCTTAAGGGCTCCAAATTAGGCTATCTTGAGCTTCTGGCTGGCTCTCCCAGCCTCCTAGAATGTTCCACCCCTCTCCCCCCAATGGTTAACTCTAAGCTAATCTTTGCCTTGTCCTGAGTATCATATCTCCAGGAACACATTGTGATGAGCTAGCTTCTTGCTCCACAGAGGACACTGCCTTTTTTTACTTTCACTCTCAGTGTCCTTTTATTTATATTTAATAGGTATAGTCTTATTTCTCATGCTTAAAAAGCAATTATTACCCTCAAAGGACTAAAAGCAGAATTCTAAAGAGATACTTGTGCACCCAAGTTCATAACAGAACCATTCACAATAAACAAAAGGGGGAAGCAAACTCAGTACCCATTGACAGATGAAAAAAATAAACCAAATGTGGCATAAACACCCATTGGAATATTATTCAGCCTTAAACAAGAATGAAATTTTGGCATACACTTCAATGTAGTTGAACCTGGAGGACATTATCAGAAGTTTAATGTTGGTCACAAAAAGACAAATATGGTGATTGTTCTTATATGAGATGTGCATAGCAGTCAAATTTATAGAGACAAAAAGTAGAATGGTGGTTTCCAGGGCCTGGGGGAGGAGGAATGGGGAGTCATTGTTTCATGGATACAGAGTATCAGTTTGGGAGATGAAAACCTTCGAAAACGGATGATGGTGGTGGCTGCACAATGGGAATGTACTTAATGCTACTGCATCACACACTTAGAATGGTTAAGGTGGTGAATTTCTGTTATGTGTTTTTGAGACACAATCAATTAATTTAAAAATTAGCTTAAAAAACTATTTGTTCAGTACTTGCCTCCACCTATAGTCTGTAAGATAGGTGAGGGCAGAAACTGTATCTGTCCTTTTAAATACATGCCTATAACTTGCACATAATAGTCACTCCATATGTATATATATATATATTTTTTTTTAATAAAATAAGTGAGTAAATGGAAGGGGCAGATCATCCCACTTTTGCAGGGACACCAAATGTACCTATGTCTCAAAGTCCACACCCCCTACTAAGACCCCCGATCCCAGGCAGGAAAAATGTCCGCTTTACCATACAAGCTCCACCATTCAAGTTACAATTAATATCCTGCCCCAATATCTGTCTCTACCCAGGATGCAGGATGATAAACATACCCCCTCCCCTGGCCTTTCCAGGAAATCTCCCAAGAAGTGTGGTCTCATTCTCTGGACTGAGATGAACAGTCTTATCAGAGTATATCACATCAGTACATTTTCCCAAATATTAGTCATTCTGTATGAAACAATCCTACAGTTAGGATGAAAAGTTCCGCCAGGAATACTGTGATGACCTTCTGTACACTGAGTGGTGAAGGGTGTGTTAGTAAGACATTTCTGCAGTCTTCCTTGTCAACTTTTATCTCCCATCAGTGACTTCTCAGGCCAAAATACCTATGACAACATCAGAGCATGCCACAGGCTTCAGCAGGGAGTACTTGAAACTCAGAGCCAAAAATATTTCTGTTCCCCATTTCCTCTCCTCTAAAAAATTTTAGAACATGAAAATATATATACATATATATATATATCTGTCAGCCATATACCACCATTTATATAACCAAATAAGATGCTTGTCTTCTTACAGTCTTTTGTTCAGATTGATACTTTTGAACTTTGCCTCAAAACTTGCTTAAACATTGATAACCAAATGGCATATTACAACTGATCCTTCTAGAACAAACGAACAGTCTTCCCTCAAGAAACACTTGAGTTTTCTATTCTAATTAAGTATAAAACGGACAGTCTTCCCTCAAGAAACACTTGAGTTTTCTATTCTAATTGCATGATTAAAAAGTAGGTTTTACAATTCTTACCCATCATGGTTGCAAAAATCTTTGGGTTTGATTTTTAACCAGGATATTCACTACTAAAACCTAGTTAAGGATACATTCTCACTTGTCAAATTCTACCCTTTTAAATATCTAATCAGTTCTTGTAGAAAGTATCAGCTTTGTATCAGTTTCTATATTAAAAGTATTCTATCTTTATTAAAGATATTTCTTTCATATCTCTCTCCAATATTTAGTAATACCTCACTCGAGCATGAATTTTTATAGCAAAAGGCGTCAGCAACAGGGAACAGGAAATTATCAACCTCATGTCAGAGCTTATGGTAAATTTTTGAAAATCCATATCCTGAATCTATAAACCTTGAAGCTTTCTTATCTTATTTCCTCCTCCAAATGAAGTACACTTATTGTCTTGTAGACATAAAACCTAAGGAGACAAACTCATCTCTTATTCCAAGAGCTCTCCCGGACTCCAAGTTCCCTCTGAATCAAACTCTGAGGTCATTCTGACAAGAGTGACCCACACAATCCTTGTCCGTTCACCATCATCACATATCACCCCATCCTGCAGAAATCTCATCTTGTGCAAATGAGGGCCCTCTGGACATTAGAAGCCACTGAAATATAAGCTACATACTCTGCAACTTTTAAACAACTCCAGGTAGATGGCATTACCTGTGGACTGATGATGCCTCTTGCTGCTTCTTTCCCACACTGTGGTTTGCACGTGGGAAGGGCATAGACAGCAATGCTGGAATTGCAATCAAAATCAAGCTTTGAGAGTTGCTCCTTTACAGCATGTATCCCAGGAACACAGAGGACCATACAGGGAGGTGCTGTGGTGCAAGGGTTAAACACATGTGTTCCGGAACCAGTCAGGTTCCTTCCCAACATCTTCCATGCACTAGGCATGCTACCCCAAGCAAGCTATTTAATATCTTTGTGCATCAGTCTTATCATCTGTAAACTGGGGATGATAGTGTCCCCATGTCAGAGAATTGCTGTGAGAATAAAATGAATAGCAGATGTAAAATACTCATAGTGTTACTTACACATACTAAGCAGTAGAAAAGAGCTCATTACTATGATAGCTCAATAGATGAGTTAACAATAAATGTTCATTCATACCATTCTTTACTTCCTCCTTATTTCTAACTCCCAAAGTTTTCAAGGATTTTGGTTTAGTCCTAATCCTTTAAATCACACCTTACTGCTCCCTCCTCTCCTTAGTTTGCCACTGGAAAATAAAGCTGTAAGCTACTGGCCCATTTGGGGGCCAAAGAGAATCTGAGAGGAGCAAGTCAAGTGAGGGCTTGCTCATGAGTGGGAAGGCCATTCTCTCATTGGTTTTCTCTGCTCAAGAAAAAAAGTGCACTTCTAACAGTTTTTCTGAACAGTGAAGGAGGGGAAAAAGGATTTCATTCAGTAGTGAGGTGTTTTATTTTACCTATCAAGAACAAAGATTCTTGAAGCTGGCTTCTTGTCATTGCAGATAAGCCACACATGCATGTGTGTGCCCCTCAGCCCTCAGGTAGCTAGCAAACTGATCCACTTCTAGTTGACCCAAAGTCAATGAACAGAAGACTCTGGACTTCTTTTGTATCTAACACAACTCTATCTCACTTAGTTTTATTTGGGGGTTGTGGAATGGGGCACAAATAGGAAGCAGAAATGGGGACTCCTCAAAGCTTACTCCTTTTTCAACAAACTAAAGAGGAATTGAAAGGTATATATGTCCATTAGTCTCATCAAATTAGAGTCTATGTAAAAATCACCATCAACATTATGAATGGCAATGAAACTCCATATAGGGTTAAAGAAGCTGTACGTCTCCACGAGGTGAAGTTTCATTTTGCTCTACCATCTTTCTCCAAAAACAGCCTTAGGAATGGAACATAGGGTAATGTAAGTAGATATAAGGACACATAAATCACTTAGTCATTTTCCCATAGTGGACACCAACCTGAGTAGGTGAGATGGTCTGAGCAGGACTGAAGTGAAGATGGCTCAGCTGTAGCCATTTTCCCTGAGAAGTGTGTTGGCAAGACCTTTCTACAGGCTTGTGTATCAACATGCATCTCCTATAAATTAGGACTTTGAGATTAACATATATACATACTACTATATATAAAATAGATAAACAAAAATGACCTATTAATAGCTTAAAATGGAAAAGAACATGAAAAAGAATATATATACATATTATATATATATATATATATATATATATATATATATAATATGTATATAGAGAAGGAAATGGCAACCCACTCTGATATTCTTGCTTGGAAAATCCCATGACCAGAGGAGACTGGTGGGCTATATACAGTCCATCATAGGGTCACAAAGAGTTGGACACAACTTAGCAACTAACCAACAACAATATGTGTGTGTATATATATACACACACATATGTATATGTATAGCTGAATCACTTCTGTACACTTCAACTAACACAACATTGCAAAATAACTATACTTCAATTTAAGAAAAAAAAACAACACGTATCTCCCATAGGTAACTGCCCAAGTTTGCTATGTGGTGAGGCAGGGAGAGTTTTCATACAAACAGGCTGTTCCATTGTAAGCATCTCATTCTATTGGTCCCAGAAGCTGTGCCTTGGCTTTAAGATGCTGCTAATCACTAGCCACTAGCCATTCTCCTCTCTGCTCCTCTGCTCAACCTCTAGAACATGAAAAAGTATACAGGTTTGGAGTAGCGTTCAGGATGGTGGCAGGTGGAGAGCATATCTGATTGTCTTTTCTGTCACTCTAAGAGCTTTTTTGGGAAGAGAAGTCCTCAGATGCCGGGGTCCAGCCCCAGCGGGTCCGGGGGTCTTGAGGGATGAGTGGCGTCAGCGAAGTACTGAGCTGAGTCATTGTGGTGATGGAGCAGTATCTCTTGTTTATTGTTGGTTTACAGTGTTTATACCCAAGAAACACACCCATTACATCACATATAATTCTATACAATCTTTTGTTTTCTGCCTACCATCAACAACTTTAGCATTAAGCTCGTTTTCCTTGCAGAAGGTTGGATTTCTGCATAATTAGACTTAACAATAGTATGTTTACCATTTGAATGTCTCCAGCATACTTCGATAAGTACATCAATCTAAGTAGAAGGGTTACATTTCTCTTATTAGGTGCAACTATGTAGAAGCTAGGAGGAAGGGCTTAAGCTTGAAACTGTTTTATTCTATTAACCTACTCTGGTTCTTAAGAGGAAAGAGGATAAAGAGACAGTTTGGAAAGAGGAAAGAGGACTAAGACACAGTCTAGCAGCACTGCTTTAGCAATAAAACCCTATTAACATTATAACTACTATAATGAATTCCTATGTCTACATTATCCTAAAGCAGTCAATGTCTCCAACTATGCTGGCCACAGTTATGAGCATTCCTAAGTCCCATCCTCCCTGGTCTCTTCAAAGAAGGGAGCCTCCTCCGTGGAGTGGTCGGGGGGAGTGGAATGTGGAAAGGTGACCCAAATAAGATCCCTTCCGGTGGTGGCCTTGCCATGACCCCCAGAGAACTCTTGGTAAACTCCCCAGTAATGAGTAGGAGGTGTAGTAATCTATTTAAATGTCCCTTTTATTCCTCCTAAGTCCCCAGGGAAGGCAATTCACCTTCCCGGATCCTCTGGTCGATAAGGTCTGGGGGAATTATCTCAGGACGAATTCTTTCTAACTGGGACTGACCTACTGAGATGAGCTAATGTTCAGAGCATAAACAGAACTTCCCAAGAAAAATACAAGGAGGGGCCTTGCCTTGGGATGCCCAGAAGGAAAATCCACTTTGCAGTTTCCTTCTTAGTCTTGTGACCTTGTCATCCGAGTGAGGGGGCTCCTGGCACTCAGACATAAGCTTGCAATAATGGACTGACATGGGAGAAAAGCATGTAATGGATTGCCAGGTGCATTGAGCAGGATAGATTTCTGCATAATGCTCACTTCCTTCAGGTCTCTGCTCCCCACTCACTTGGTCATTGTGCTCTGTCTCCTTATCACCATCTGACATAAGCACACATTCTCTTAATTACCTGGATCCTCCGGCCAGAACATAAGCCCATGAAAAGTAAAACTGCCTGATCCCCAGCACCTAAGACCATACCTGGAACATAGTAGGCATTCAATAAATAATTGCTGAGTTAATGAGCAAACCTGTTGTAGCTGTGAATAGTTTTAGCACTAGACTCCTGGAGACAGAGAAGGATGCGACATCAACTTTGGAATACACTCATCTCATTTCATAGATGAGGAAACAGAGACTCAGAGAGGTCTTGTTTTGCTTCAAATCTTGTCAACCCAGACGATCAGATCAAGGCTCAATGGACCACTGGCCAACCTGTCCTCCATGCACGAGGACATTTTTGCTATAAACATATGACCTGTGACTGAGTGGAAAGGAACTGGAAGGGAATTTCCTGGGCACTCCTGGGACATGCCCCAGATGGAAAAGGGAGCCCTAAGCCCTGAGAAACAGAACAGATGAGAGTGAACAGGAGCCAGCCTGTCCCAGTCAGACAGGCTGCACCATGGACACGGCAGTGCAATAGAACAGATGGCTGTCCAGACGCAGCAGCTGCTGCAGCCATACGAAGTGCAGCCTGGTGAGTGTTATACTACAAAAAGGAGGAACAGAAAAGCAAAATAGACGCACACATGCTAATTCACTTCAGTCGTGTCTGACTCTTTGCAACCCCATGGACTGTAACCTGCCAAGCTCCTGTGCTGATGGATTCTCCAGGCAAAAGGAATGGGTTGCCATGCCCTCCTCTAGGGGGTCTTCCTGACCCAGGGGTTGAACCTGAGTCTTCTGCGGCTCCTGCATTGCAGGTAGAATCTTTACCGCTGAGCCCAGGGAAGCCCTAAAATAGATGCATATACATTTTTAAAACTTTAGTTTATTCTTTGAGTTTTCCACAACTAGAAGGTTGTTGTTATTGTTCAGTCACTAAGTCATGTCCGACTTTGTGACCCCATGGACTGCAGCACATCAGGCTCCTCTGTCTTCCACTGTCTCTGAAGTTTGCTCAAATTCATGTCCACTGAGTCAGTGATACTATCAAACTGTCTCATCATGTGCTTCACCTTCTCCTTTTGCCTTCGACTAGAAGGTAGGCAACATGAAAACAGAGTCTTTTCTCTCATTTAATAAATAGTTATTACATATATGAAGAGATGAATGAATAAATTATAAGCATTTTTCATGTGATAGACACAATGCTCAACACAAAGGACGGTTCCTCTCTGGAAGCTCAATATTCCAGAAGCTTAAACTAAGTCCGGAGTACGTCAAGTAGGCTGTATATTGTCACCCTGCTTATTTAACTAATACGTGGAGTACATCATGAGAAACACTAGGCTGGATGAAGCACAAACTGGAATCAAGAGTGCCGGGAGAAATATCAATAACTTCAGATATGCAGGTGACACCACCCTTATGGTAGAAAGTGAAGGAGAACTAAAGAGCCTCTTGATGAAAGTGAAAGAGGAGAGTGAAAAAGTTGGCTTAAAACTCAACATTCATAAAGCTAAGATCATGGCATCTGGTCCCATCACTTTATGGGAAACAGATGGGGAAACAGTGGAAACAGTGACAGATTTTATTTTGGGGGGCTCCAAAATCACTGCAGATGGTGATTGCAGCCATGAAATTAAAAGATGCTTACTCCTTGGAAGAAAAGTTATGACCAACCTAGACAGCATATTAAAAAGCAGAGACATAACTTTGTCAACAAAGGTCTGTCTAGTCAAGGCTGTGGTTTTTTCAGCAGTCACATATGGATGTGAGAGTTGTACTATAAAGAAAGCTTAGCACCAAAAAACTGATGCTTTTGAACTGTAGTATTGGAGAAGACTCTTGAGAGTCCCTTGGACTGCAAGGAGAGCCAACCAGTCCATTCTAAAGGAGATCAGTCCTGAATATTCATTGGAAGGACTGATGCTGAAGCTGAAACTCCAATCCTTTGGCCAGCTGATTCGAAGAACTGACTCATTGGAAAAGACCCTGATGCTGGGAAAGATTGAAAGCAGGAGGAGAAGGGGACGACAGAGGATGAGATGGTTTGATGTATCACCAACTCAGTGGAAATGAGTTCAAGTAAACTCCAGGGGCTGGTGATGGACAGGGAGGCCTGGTGTGCTGCAATCCATGCAGTTGCAAAGAGTTGGACACGACTGAGTGACTTAGCTGAACTGAACTGAAAGTAAGTTCCAAATAACCACACCATGTGTCTCCTTTTAGACTAGAACCATGAAAGGATCCCAGAGGAAGCTGGGCTTTGGGGAGTTAGAAGGTTTCAAGAAACGTTTTGGGTAGGACTAGGTGATTAAGTGGGTAGTGTAAAAGTAGAAATGAATCAAGAATAGAAGATGAGGAACTAAGAGAATAATCTATGCTAATGCCCAGAAGCAAGACAGGTGGGAGAAACCCCAAGAAGCCCCATATAACCTAGAAATAATGCAAGTTATTTTAATTAGACCCAAGTTTAAACTCTAACTCTGCTTCTCACCACCTGAATAGTGGAAATATTACTCAAGCCATCTGACCTTTGGTTGTAAACATCTATAATGTAGGGGAGATACTATAAACATATCAGATTCTTGCAAGGATTCCATGAGAAGGTGCTTTCTGTAGAGGATCGGGTACAGGGTCAATTCTAGGAATTGCTGTCGGCCATTACGATGTAGAGAGAAAAAGAAGTGGCACTAGTGATAAAGATTCTGCTTGCCAATGCAGGAGATGTCAGAAACACAGGTTGGATCCCTGGGTTGGGAAGATCCCCTGAAAAAGGAAATTGCACCCCACTCCTGTATTCTTGCCTAGAAAATCTCATGGACAGAGGAGACTGGTGGGCTACAGTCATGAGGTTACAAAAAGTAGGACACGACTGAGGACACATGCAGGATGTATGATCCATTACTGTGTAGGGAATAGGTCAAAGGTGACCTGAAATGGCAAGACACGGCCAACTCACCCATGGCTGCAGGTGACACACAAATTCTTACTTTGACTAGAAGATATAAGGAGATTTGGGGTTTTAAGAAATAGAGTGGTATGATCAGAGTTATCCTTCACCTGGATCACTGTGAGAGTGACTACGAGCATGAATGAACTTGGAGTGATAAGAGGGCTGGCAGGGAGATCATGGAGTTGTCACCTGCAATAATCCAGACAGTAAATAAATGTCTGGACTAAGGAAGAAGTAATGGAGATAGAAAGGATGCGATGGCAACAGGGAGTGTAAGAGCAAGATACCTAGAAATAATTATCCATGGCTCCTATGTAAAGAATAAAAGCCCAGAGAGTGCTTGTGAGTGCTGTCTTCAGACCAGGGCCAAATCTGAATTGTATGTTATCAGCTGGAAATGAAATAAGTATAGAATCAAGAGTAAGAGTTTAAGAAGTTTCACAGCAATTTATTTTTATTGAATTTTATAAAAGTGTCAATCCACAACAGTCTTCATTCTTAGAAGGTTTGCAAACCATTGATCTACAGTGATGCTGTCCAATGGGAATATAATGAAGTCATGTATATAAGTGGAATTCATGTTAATATATTTTATTTGACTCAATACATGGAATCAACATGAAAATATCGATGATATTTTTGCATTCTTTTTTTGAAAATCTGATATGTATTTTATAATTGTACCTAAATCTGGATTAACTACATTTTAAGCACTTGATAACCTGAATGCCAAGTGACTACCTATTAAACAGCCCAGATGGTTGCCTTTTCACCTTGCTTATAATTTCCTTTGTTGTGCAGAAGCTTTAAATTTTAATTAGGTCCCATTTGTTTATTCATGCTTTTGTTTCTGATATTCTGGGAGGTGGGTCATAGAGGATCCTGCTTTGGTTTATGTCAGAGAGTGTTTTGCCTATGTTTTCCTCTAGGAATTTTTTTTTAATTAGTTTTGCCATACAATGACATGATATCGCCATGGGTTTACATATGCTCCCCCTCCAGAACCCCCCTCCCTCCTCCCTCTCTCCTCCCTCCCCCCTGGAAATCTCGATGCACCAGCCCCGAGCATCAATCTGGGCTGGCGATTGATTACACATATGATAATTAACATGTTTCAATGCCATTCTCCCGTATCATCCCACCCTTACCCTCATCCACAGAGTCCACGAGTCTGTTCTATACATCTGCGTTCCTTTTGCTGTCTCGCATGCAGGGTTCTCGTTACCATCTTTCTAAATTCCATATATATGCGTTAGTATACTGTATTGTTGTTTTTCCTTCTGGCTTACTTCACTCTGGATAATGGGCTCCAGTTCCGTCCACCTGAGTAGAACTGATTCAAAAGAATTTTTTTTTAATGCTGATTAATATTCCATTGTGTATATGTACCACCACTTTCTTATCCATTTGTCAGTTGATGGGCATCTAGGTTGCTTCCATGTCCTGGCTATTGTAAGCAAAGCAGCGATGAACATTGGGGTACACGTGGCTCTTTCAATTCTGGTTTCCTCGGTGTATATGCCCAGCAGTGGGATTGCTGGGTCATATGGTAGGTCTATTTGCAGTTTTTTAAGGAACCTTCACACTTTTTTCCATAATAACCTTACTTTACACCTAAAGCAACTAGAAATGGAAGAGATGCAGAAGCCCAGGTCTAGTAGAAGGAAAGAAATCTTAAAGATCAGGGCAGAAATAAATGCAAAGGAAACAAAAGAGACCATAGCAAAAATCAACCAAGCCAAAAGCTGGTTCTTTGAGAAGATAAATAAAATTGACAAACCATTAGCCAGACTCATCAAGAAACAAAGGGAGAAGAACCAAATCAACAGAATTAGAAATGAAAACGGAGAGATCACAACAGAAAACACAGAAATACAAAGGATCATAAGAGACTATTATCAGCAACTATATGCAAATAAACTGGACAACCAGGATGAAATGGACAAATTCCTAGAAAAGTACAACTTTCCAAGACTAAACCAGGAAGAGACAGATAATATTAATAGACCCATCACAAGCACGGAAATTGAAACCATAATCAGAAATCTTCCAAAAAACAAAAGCCCAGGACCAGATGGCTTCACAGCTGAATTCTACCAAAAATATAGAGAAGAGCTAACACCTATTCTACTCAAACTCTTCCAGAAAATTGCAGAGGAAGGTAAACTTCCAAACTCATTCTATGAGGCCACCATCACCCTAATTCCAAAACCCTCTAGGAGTTTTATAGTTTCTGGTCTTATGATTAGATCTTTGATTCATTTTGAGTTTATTTTTGTGTATGGTGTTAGAAAGTGTTCTAGTTTCATTCTTTTACAAATGGCTGTCCAGTTTTCCCAGCACCACTTGTTAAAGAGACTGTCTTTTCTCCATTGTATATTCTTGCCTCCTTTGTCAAAGATAAGTTGTCCATAGATGTGTGGATTTATCTCTGGGCTTTCTATTTTGTTCCATTGATCTATATTTCTGTCTTTGTGCCAGTACCATACTGTCTTGATGACTATGGCTTTGTAGCATAGCCTAAAATCAGGTAGGTTGATTCCTCCAGTTCCATTCTTCTTTCTCAAGATTGCTTTGGCTATACGAGGTTTTTTGTATTTCCATACAACTTGTGAGAAAATAATAGCAAACACAGCAACGTACAAACAATTAATCTCAAAAATATACAAGCAACTCCTGCAGCTCCATTCTAGAAAAATAAACGACCCAATCAAAAAGTGGGCCAAAGAACTAAACAGACATTTCTCTGAAGAAGACATAAAAATGGCTAACAAACACATGAAAAGATGCTCAACATCACTCATTATCAGAGAAATGCAAATCAAAACCACAATGAGGTACCACTTTACACCAGTCAGAATGGCTTCCATCCAAAAGTCTACAAGCAATAGATGCTGGAGAGGATGTGGAGAAAAGGGAACCCTCTTACACTGTTGGTGGGAATGCAAACTAGTACAGCCACTATGGAAAACAGTGTGGAGATTCCTTAAAAAACTGAAAATAGAACTGCCATATGACCCAGCAATCCCATTGCTGGGCATACACACCGAGGAAACCAGAATTGAAAGAGCCACGTGTACCCCAGTGTTCATCACCGCATTGTTTACAATAGCCAGGACATGGAAGCAACCTAGATGCCCATCAACTGACGAATGGATAAGAAAGCTGTGGTACATATACACAATGGAATATTACTCAGCATTAAAAAGAATTCATTTGAATCAGTTCTACTCAGGTGGACGGAACTGGAGCCCATTATCCAGAGTGAAGTAAGCCAGAAGGAAAAACAACAATACAGTATACTAACGCATATATATGGAATTTAGAAAGATGGTAACGAGAACCCTGCATGCGAGACAGCAAAAGAAATGTAGATGTATAGAACAGTCTCGTGGACTCTGTGGAAGAGGGCAAGGGTGGGATGATATGGGAGAATGGCATTGAAACATGTTAATTATCATATGTGAAATCAATCGCCAGCCCAGGTTTGATGCTTGGGGCTGGTGTACTGGGATGACCCAGTGAGAGGGAATCAGGAGGGAGGAGGGAGGGGGTTTCTGGAAGGGGAACATATGTATACCCATGGCAGATTCATGTCGATGTATGCCAAAACCAACACAATAAAGTAAAGAAGAAAATAAATAAATAAATAAATAAAATAAACAGCCCAGATGTAGAATGTCTGTCAGTTACTGGTTTATGTGATTGAGTAGATGGTCATGCATTAACCACATCTTGGAGGAGTAGTCTTAGGGGGAGATGCTTCTAATTTTATAGCAGAGAGATTTCTCCTTAATGTGTATAGCCTCTTGCCCCAACTCTTAAGCCTCCCCTAGAGAAGTGGAAGAATTTCCTCTGGATAACTTGGTGGAAACAAACTGGGCATGTCCAGCTCAGCAACTCCATTCTTTTCCTTTAGAAGCCAGACTGACCAGAGAAAGGACAGAGCTTTGCTTCTCCTCTCAAGGACCCCCTCCACATAAGGAGGCCTGCCATGACCTAGCACTGCCCTCATCCAGAGGATAAATCCTAGTTCTGAGGCTAGGCTGTAAGCTCCTTTGACACTCACAAGAAGCCATGCCCTTCAAATTAGCCTTTATTATTAATAGTTAAGGTAATACTCAGCCTCCAGTTCAGCCTATAGCAGCAGAGGTTGCTTCTAGGGACAGATGCAGGTGAAGGGGTTCTCAGCAAAGAGATGGATCTCATGAGGGGATTTGGAGGTGCAGCCAGTGATGACTTGACCTTGAATTAGACAGTGACTGGCCTGAACACACATTTGTGGGCCATTCAGGGCCTCAGAAGATGCTAACAGGTGACAGAGTCCTTAGTAAGCAAGCATAGCTGAGGCAATGACTCAATCTTAGGAAAAATAAAGCCTTTCCTTATGCTGTTGTTACAGACTTCAGGGAGTTTATATTTGCTGCTTTTAAACTTCAAAAGACTTGAGTTCAGCATGTACTTTAGAGAACTAAGAAGGCTTTAGGTTTAAATTATTAATGCCAGGCCTAGCAAATATACCAGCTGCCCCATTCTGTATCCTTAAAAAGGAGTGATGGAGTAATTCCTCTTGGATTTAGGAGGTTTGCTTCCAAACTCAAGAATGAGCCACTCCCAAATGATCTCAGTTGGTTCATGATTACTTGAGGACATAAGAGGGAGTCAGTTTCTTACCCTCCAGCAACTGAAGTTATATTGCCTTAAGACAGTATAACATCTGAAAATAAAGGAATGCAGTTGCCCTGTCAATGGATATATTCCACACTCACATTGCTCAGTTCAGGACTGAGTAAGTAGGTCTATCTACACAATTCTGGGGCTCAGTTAGTAGGACAATTGGTAACACAAAATAGTGGCCTCCAAGTTAAAGTCTGTAAGCCATTATGGTAACATTCTGGCTTACAACTAATTGCTTCGTATTTTACATTTCCAACATAAAGATCTGACAAAAATAATAAGTTCCATTTGGGAGATATTTTTTAAATGTCAAGGAGATATTGAGGCATCCTGTAGACATTTGACTAAGTTGTGCAAAGATATTAAATTGAATTTGGGTAGAGTCAAAGGTGTAGAAGCAACCAGTACAGGTGTAGATGGTGTTTGAAACATAGGTGAACAAGAGGTCATGGAGGAAGCTTTTAATATGAGAGAGGAAATCAAGAGCTAAACTCCAGAGAACAAAAGCATTTGAGAAATGGATGGAGAAAAGAAGGAAACCAAGGAGGTGCCAGAAAAAAACAAGACGGTGATATTTCTATTGGGAAAAATAGAAAGAATGCTTGAAGAGGGAGAAAATGGCCAACAGTATTTACAAATGTATTCATTCAACAAATATTTATTAAGTATCTGGTAAGCAAAGAGACTATTCTAAGTACTGAGAATTAAACAGTGAGTAAGACAGATAAAATGCTTCCTCTTGGGAAGTTTGTGATCTAGGGCAAATTCACACAGATCAAGTAAGATGAAGAAGGAATGAGATCGTCCATTGGGTTTGACCATCAGGTGGTCACTAGAGATTTCAGCAAAGGAAGTGCAATGGCATAGAGGAGTAAAAGAAGACAGATACAGGTTCAGGCAAGTGTGGAAACTGGGGCTGCAATAAAACAAGACTGTACAGAGTGGTTATTGAGATTATTTGAGGACTGGAAGAGAAAAAATCAGTCGAGAGAGAAACTAAAGACCCAGGAGAAAAGATGAAAACTTGCAGAAAACTAGAGCATTTCCTTGAGTAAATATAGTTTACAGTGGTACAAATTCTACTGTGAGTAACAGTAATAAGAAGATTCAGTTTGTCAAACACTCCGAGTGCCTTTTTCTATCATAAGTACTCTGCTAGATACAAGAGGATAAGCCTTGATCTTAAGGCTGTCTCAGTCCAGTACATTAACTCTACAAGAATAATTAGCATGATCATTTCTTGTATTGAATGAGATACTGTTCCAAGCACTTACAGGGAATATTGCATTTAATTCACCTAGCAAGCCATACAAGAAGGTTGATTATTGTTCCCCCGGTGACAGATGATGCTACCCAGGGACAGAAAGGTGAAGTACCTAGCCCAAGAGACAGGCTGGTAAATGATGGAGCCAGGAATCAAAACAAGACAGTTCAAGTTCAGGGCCCAAGATCTTATCAACAGAAGTTAATCTTAATCACTTTTGTTTATCCCCATGTGATGTTTACACTGAAATGTCTCTTTTCAGGTTTTAGGTGGTTACTTGTCAACATCTGTGAGCCTCAGAGTCAAGCCTCTGGTGTATCAGCAGAAGGTGAGTTCAAATGGATGTTTGTCTTACTTTAGCAGAGCAGAGTGACAAACAAATCAACTGCTTGGAGAAGATTAACACATGGCCTGCTGTGGATTATTGTTTGGCCTGAAAGGCTGGTGCCTGGCAAGCTCCTCTCTGCTTTCGGAAACTTTGACAGTCATGGGAGGTTTTAGTTATTCATTAGGAGAGGAAGACTCTCAAGACCTTCCAAACATCATTTGTGACTCTACCTGACTCAACCCAGATGAAATCAGTTTAACAGAGAGAAAGCGGCTCTAAACCACAGGAAACATATGGGAAAGGACAAATGGAGTGGAAGGTTTTAAGGGTGTTTTATTCTCCAGAAATCATTAAGTATAGGAAGAAAGTATGAAAAAAGTCCTAGAGGACACAAAAATTACAAGAAGTCAAGAAACATACCAAATGCCTAGATGGACAAGTTGAAAAGCAATAATGTATTCCACTAAGGCAATGCCAATAAATCACAATAGAACTTTTTTTTGAAAACTGAAAACATACTGCTAATTTAAGCAAAAATGAAAGCATTTTAAAAGAAAATAATAGTGGGAGAGAAAGACACACTTGTCCTTCTAGGTAAGAACTGATGCTATGATAATTAATGTATTCTGATTCTGGGTCATACCTAGACCTACAGATCAATGGAACAGAATACAGTACTGAGGAAGATACAAGGATGCAGAAAATTTAGCTGATTATTAGGCTGTTATTTCGAATCATCAGAGAAGTGAAAATATTTCTAAAAAATAGCTTTGGGACAACCGGCTAACAGTTTGAATAAAATTTGATTTGGATTCTTAGTATGTGTCTTATTCCAAAATAAATTCAGGATGGATTAAATATTGACATTTAAAGCAAACATGTAAGAACTCCAGGTGAACATTCAGGTGGATATTTTTATCATCCTTATATGAAGGATCTTCTAATTATGTCATCAAAGTGAGAAACCATAAGGATACATTTGAACCCATAAGAATTCAAAACATGTACATGGTAAAACCCACTGTCCCCAGGATTAAAGGAGGAAAAAAAATAACATATGGCATCCCAGGATGCTGAGAAAAATAAGATGTTCATGCTTCTATGATACAGAGTGTGGTTTCAAGACTCATGCAAGAAATATTCCTGAGGAGCCTCTGGGTCAGGGGCTCTTCCCAGTGCCAAGGACACAGCTAAGCAGGGAGACTGGCTTCTTGCTCTCACTGAACTTGGTACCCAGTGATGAATGAGTGGGAGACAGAAAAACAAACAAACAAACAAAAAAACTGTTTAATGTCCTGCAGAGATGAGTACTATGAGGGGAAAAATGCCAAGTGTTGCCTAGGGTGCGGGTGAGGAGCAAAAGATCAGGGAAGATCCTGTTGAGGAGGTGATAGTTAGCCCTAAGGGCTGAAGAACACAGAGCAGTAGAGCAGAGATCAGGCAGCAGAAGGCAAATCCATTCAAAACAGTAAAATGGAAATTCCAGTATCCAGAAGGTATCACAGGGTTCTTATACCAAATCAAACATCTGTTTACTATTCTCAGCCCAGCTAGCTCCTTTTCCCACTTCTTTTAAAATTTATGCTTCCCCAGCCTAACCCAGTTAAAGGCCAATTTTATGCACGTTTTCTATTTCAGAATCTGAGCTCTTTTTGAAATCACAATGCTTTATAAGCAAGTTTTTGTTGTTCTTGATTAGCCACTGAGTTGTGTCTGACTCTTTTGCGACCTCATGGACTGTATGTAACCTGCCAGGCTCCTCTGTCCACAGCATTTCTCAGGAAAGAATACTGGAGTGGGTTGCCATTTCCTTCTCTGAGCCCTCATTTCCTGCATTGGCAGGCAAATTCTTTACCCTGAGCCTTTATATGCAGGTTTTATTTTAAAAGAAATTTAAGTTTTCAAGGGTGTATGAAAATTAACCAGAAACTGAGATTTTTAAATTTTCTGGGCTAACCAGAAAAAACCATGTGTCTCAGAAAGGGCTAACATGTGACTAGGGAGGAGATAGACAGAGAAATGGACATGAGTATCTGTGTCTGTGTACACACACGGGGGTGGTGGGATGCAGAGATGTGTAGAGACCCATAAAACGTGACCTGAATGACAGGTACCTGCCAGGGTCCAGCCCCGGTGGGGTCCGGGGTTCTTGAGGGATGAGTGGTGTCGGAGGAAGAACTGAGCTGAGTCGGTGTGTGGTGATGAAGCAGTCTCTCTTTATTGCTGTTAGTTTTGTAAGGTGATGGAGAAGTCTCTCCAAAAGGCGGGGGAGAAGTCTCTCACTTTATTTCTGTTAGCTTAGAGTTTTATAGCCAAAGAACATCCCCATTACATCACAACTATTTTATGCAAACTTTTGTTTTTTTGCCTACCATCAACAACTTTTACATTAAGCTCATTTTCCTTGCAAAAGGTCGGATTTCTGCATAATCAGACTTAACAATAGTATGTTTACCATTTGAATGTCTCTAGCATAACTTTATTTAGCATAATGCGGGCAAATATTCACTGTCTTACAAGACAGCCTTTTCAACAAAGATAAAAATCTTGCAACTTATCCAGGAAACATAGGGCTAGAATCTATCTCAAAAAGAGGGGGTTGTAAAAAACTTACTTTCCATATCCGAGAGGGAAGAAGGCTGTAAATCGTTGCTATACTTTAAGAATGTATGCATTTCTTTTGTCCCCGGAAAAGGTGTGCCTCTCCACTCATCTCTGAATATTCAGGGATTGACACAGGAAGCCTCCTGCCAAATGTTCCCTGACAAGGTGCAACTATGTAGAAGCTAGAAAGAGGGGCTTAAGCTTGAAACTGCTTTATTCTATTAACCTATTTTGGTTTTATAAGGTAAGAGAAAAGAAGACAAAGAAACAGTTTAGCAGCACTGCTTTAATAATGAAACCCTATTAACCTTACAACTACTAAAAGGAATTTCTATGTCTACACTACCCTAAAGCAATCAGTGTCTCCAACTGTGCTGGCCACAGTTATGAGCATTCTTACGTCCCATTCCAGTCTGGTTTTTTCAAGGAAGGGAGCCTCCTCCGTGGAGTGGTCGGGGGAGTGGGATGTGGAAAGGTGACCCAAGTACGAGCCCTTCTGGTGGTGGCTTTGCCATGACCCCCAGAGAACTCTTGGTAAACTCCCCAGTAGCTAGTAGGAGGTATAGTAATCTATTTAAATGTCCCTTATTCCTCCTTAGTCCTCGGGAAAGGGAATCTGCCTTCCCGGATCCTCTGAGGGAATTAAGGTCTGAGGGAATTATCTCAGGATGAATTTTTTCTAACTGGGACTGACCTAGTGAGATGAGCTAATGTTCAGAGCATAAACAGAACTTCCCAAGAGAAATACCAGGAGGGGCCTTGCCTTGGGATACCCCGAAGGAAAATCCACTTTGCAGTTTCCTTCTCAGTCTCGTGACTTTGTCATCCGAGTGAGGGGGCATCCTGACGGCTCCCGGCAGGTACCTACATGTAGAAACATAGAACATATCTCTTCCAAAGTTTCCAGTACCCACAAATAAGCTTTACTCCAGCATATGACCCCTACTCAACAACCCATGCATGGGAGCTCAGACATTGGTTCAGCTAAAAAGTTAAAAAAAAAAAAAAAAAGACCATTTTGCTCAATGATGTTTTATTTATATGAAATGATGATACCATGGTAAAGCTATTTTATTGTTATAGAACTTTACGTTATATAAAGAAAACTGAGTTTCAGAAAAAGAATACTTTAATTTTAAAATCTTCAAATTTTATTAAGTGAAACACTTGTTCTGAAAGTCAGTCTTTTTTCATATTATATATAAACCTTCTTTCCACAGGACCCCTTCTGTTTTACCCCGCCTCATTTTTACAGCAAACATTTACTATCTACCTCATGCCAGCAAGCCGGACCCAGTTCAGTTCAGTTCAGTTCAGTCCCTCAGTCATGTCTGACTCTTTGCCACCCCATGAACCGCAGCATGTCAGGCCTCCCTGTCCATCACCAGCTCCAAGAGTTTACCCAAATTCATGTCCATTGAGTCGGTGATGCCATCAAACCATCTCATCCTCTGCCGTTCCCTTCTCCTCCTGCCCTCTATCATTCCCAGCATCGAGGTCTTTTCCAATGAGTCAGCTCTTCGCATCAGGTGTCCAAAGTATTGGAGTTTCAGCTTCAACATCAGTCCTTCCAATGAAAACCCAGGATTGATCTCCTTTAGGATGGACTGGTTGGATCTCCTTGCAGTCCAAGGAACTCTCAAGAGTCTTCTCCAACACCACAGTCAAAAGCATCAATTCTTCAGCGCTCAGCTTTCTTTACACTCCAAATCTCACATCCATACATGACTACTAGAAAAACCATAGCCTTGACTAGACAGACCTTTGTGGACAAAATAATGTCTCTGCTTTTTAATATGCTGTCTAGGTTGGTCATAACTTTCCTTCCAAGGAGCAAGTGTCTTTTAATTTCATGGCTGCAATCACCATCTGCAGTGGTTTTGGAGCCCCAACAAATAGTCAGCCACTGTTTCCACTGTTTCCCCATCTATTTCCCATGAATTAATGGAACTGGATGCCATGATCTTAGTTCTATGAATTTTGAGCTTTAAGCCAACTTTTTCACTCTCCTCTTTCACTTTCATCAAGAGGCTCTTTAGTTCTTCTTCACTTTCTGCCATAAGGGTGGTGTGATCTGCATATCTGAGGTTATTGATATTTCTCCCGGCAACCTTGATTCCAGTTTGTGCTTCTTCCAGCCCAGCGTTTCTCACTGACCCAGTTAATGCCACTGAATTCCGGATTCCTTGCGGTCCATCAACAATGAGGCAAATACAAATGTCAGGTATTATTATTGCCATGATGGACATTCTCCAGTACACAGGCAGGGCGCAGAGAATTAGTGAATCCTACCTTGTCTCTCATGGGATCTTTACGGCTCTTTTCCTCTCAAAGAGCAGAGTGAAAGGAATCTTCAATTAAACCTGACTGCCATGACTTTGCTGATTCCAGCTTAAGAGAGTTAAAATGCAGGATTGGGGCTAATAATGAGACCATATGAAGGAGTCTGAACTCATAGGGCCTGATGTCTAATCCAATAAACTCATAAGCTTCAAAGTAAAAGAATCAAATCTATTAAACAACCCATCCCGCATGAAGCAAGTGAGAAAAAGGAGAAAGATACATGCTTTGTTATAAGATCACAAACACATACACACTTATACACAGAATGGCAGACATACATAGTTTCCTAAACAGACACACTCACACTGTTAATCACACACTCAAAAATTCAACTGATTGGATGAGTCCCACCCACATTAGGAAGAGCAACCTGCTTTACTTAATATACAGATATAAAAGTTAACCTCACCCATAACACCCTCACAGACACACCCTGAATATTGTTTGACTGAATGTCTGAGCACCCCATGGCTCAGTCAATTTGACAAATAATATTAACCATCACATTCATATTTTATAGCAGGCATTGACCACATTCCTTGGCATATAATTTGTACCAGGCTTATTCTTACGAAACAAAGACCTTTGAGAAAAATTCAAATGTTCTCAGCTCTCAGATTATAGCCATGCTCCAAAGGCAGGAAACAGAGAAGATGAGGAAGAGCTAAGGACCTAAAGATAAACTACAAAAGCTACAAACCAAGGAGAAACCGAGAATCAAGGGTTATTAGTTATGATCCTTCAGAGAGAACACACACACACACATGCATGCACATAAACATTACATAGACATGTACACACACATATGTGTATACATAAATACATAAACACACATGTATGCAACTACCAAACCAAAGCAGAGAAAGAATTGTTGCTGTTGTTGTTTAGTTGCTAAGTCATGTCTGACTCTTGGAACCCCACAGACTGCAGCCTGCCAGGCTCTCCATCCATGGGATTTGCCAGGCAAGAATACTGGAGTGGGTTGCCATTTCCTTCTCCAGGAGATCTTCCTGGCCCAGAGATCGAACCCATATACTCCTGCACTGGCAGATGAATTGTTTATCACTGAGCCACCAGGGAAGCCCCAGAGAAAAAATTCTTCTAGCTTAGCCCTTTCATTTTTTTTTTTAACTTATTGTCTTGTATTTGAATATACCCAATTAACAATGTCATGATAGTTTCAAGAGGATGGCAAAGGGACTCATCCATACATATACACGTATCCTTGTCATTGTTTAGTTGCTAAGTCGAGTCCAGCTCTTTGCAACTTCAGGGACTACAGCACGCCAGATTTCCCTGTCCTTCACTATCGCCCAGAGTTTGCTCAAATTCATATCCATTGAGTCAGTGATGCAATCTAACCATCTCGTCCCCTGTTGCCTTCAACTTTTCTCAGCATCAGAGTCTTTTCCAATGAATTGGCTCTTCACATCAGATGGCCAAAGTATTGGAGCTTCAGCTTCAGCAAGTCCTTTCAATGAATATTTAAGGTTGATTTCCCTTAAAATACATGTATCCATTTCCCCCCAAACTCCCTGCTCATCCAGGCTGCCACACGACACTGAGCAGTGTTGCTTATGCTGTGCAGTGTGTGGGGGTGTGTGTTAGTCGCTCAGTTGTGTCCAACTCTTTGCAAGCACATGGACTGCAGCTCACCAGGCTCCTCTGTCCATGGAATTCTCCAGGCAAGAATACTGGAGTGGGTTACCATTCCCTTCTCCAGGGGATCATCCCAACCCAGGGATCAAACTCTGGTCTCCTAAATTGCAGGCAGATTCTTTACCATCTGAGCTACCAGAGAAACCCTGTACAGTAGATCCTTGCTAAATCCTTCATTTTAAAAACAAAGAAACTGCAGCCCAGAGAGACAGTGTTTTGTCCAAAGTCACACAGCAAATGAATGACTGTTCTAGGACCTGCATTCAGGACCCCAGAATATTAGTGCAATACCAATGTGATATGTTTTGGCCACTGTATTATCCTACCTGAAGTCCTGGGTGCCCCCAAAATTCTAAAATTCCTGCTTACTCCTACCAAGCCCTTTGTGATGAGAAGCTGATGGCAGGACTGTGCGACTCTTAATGTCCTTCCAAATAGCAGAGCCAGCACTCCAGGGAGCAATGGTTCCTTGTGTCTTGAATGTGCAGATTTTGAGAAGGAAGGCAAAATGAATGGGAGGCAGATCCATGAGCTAATTGCTTTGAGATCATTATAATCAATATCAGTTGTCCCGGGTCAAGGCTGCCTTTGCTTTGCCAGGCTGCTGACATTTTGTGCTCTATCAATTGGCTTCTCACTTTAAAGTGATAACATTATTGACTTTCATCCTGTCCCATGAAGGCCAGCCTCTCACCTCCAATGGATAGATGGTGACCGTGCTTGTGGTTTGCTCATCCTCAGACTTCTTGGTGGAAAAGGCTATAAGAGAAAGAAGATTATCTTCACAGTTCCACACCTTCAGATTTTGTCCACGGACTGAAGAAATATGCTTTCCCACAAACGATACTGCCTGATTTTCCTAAATGCCCTTTCTCATCCTTCTCCATATGTAAACTTTTTTTAAAACACAAATAAAACTTTCCATCTTCCTCTCTGTGCTCTGATAATGCTTGGCTTCAAATATGCACCGAAGGTGAATTGCTTGCCTGGCTCTCTCCTCTGAGTAGATGTTGGGAAGATTATGGGTTTGGGGATCACAGAGAGCTGCGTTCAAACAATGGCTTAAACATATTCCAATGCTATGACTTTGGATAGGTTGTCTAATTCCTTTCCAGGCCTTCATCACCCCATCTTTGAGAAGGTAGATGGTAACACCTGTCTCATCACTTTGTTGAGCTCTTTAAATGACATCATATATAGGAAGCACTGAGCTGGTGCCCATTAAGCCTATGCATCTCATCCTTTTCCTTCTCTCCTGTTTCTTTTATTTATCTATTTATTTATTTGGCTGCTGCTTCTGCTGCTGCTAAGTCGTTTCAGTCTTGTCGACTCTGTGCGACCCCATAGATGGCAGCCCACCAGGCTCCTCTGTCCATGGGATTCTCCAGGCACGAATACTGGAACAGGTTGCCATTTCCTTCTCCAATGCAGGCATGCATGCTAAGGCGCTTCAGTCTTGTCCGACTCTGTGTGACCCTATGGACAGAAGCCCACCAGGCTCCTCTGTCCACAGCATTCTCCAGACAAGAATACTGGAATGGGTTGCCACTTCCTTCTCCCTTTATTTGGCTAGATCCGGCCTTAGTTGTGGCACACAGGATCCAGGCATGTGGGATCTTAGTTTCTGAACTGGGGACTGAACTTACATCCCCTGCACTGGAAGGTGGATTCTCAACCATGGCACTGCCACGGAAGTCCCTCTCCTGCTCTTTCCTGATAGACTGTGCCCTGCAACCCCCACTCCACCATCGGACAGGGCCATGCCTCCCTCTTCTGTGAGTTTCCCTCACACCACATATGGCATGGAGGAGCCATGATGAAAGTTTATGGAGCTGAGAACAGCAAGGAGGATAAACTTTTGTAGATGATGAAACTGCCTCATGGTCAGAATCCGAGATGCTGATGATAGAAACCAGTCCACCAGACTCCATATTTGACACATCCTTTTATCTAAGTCTTGGTGCCTCATGTTAGTTCCAGAACAATCTGAACACAACAACCACGCAGACTTGGTGTGGCAGTTGCTGCATAATTTCTTTAGCTAACGAGTTCCAGTCTCCCTTTAGTGCTGAGCAGAGACGTCCACCACTCCCTGTACCAGTCCCTCCTCCCTTCCCCTGCAGCTGTAGTCCTCAGCCTTCCAACAGTACAGCCCTTCCTGGTTACCAAGAATGAGGCTCTGAAGCAGGAAGGGCTGAAATAATCACAGTTCCCCTCCCAGCAAGTGACCGTGGACCTGGGCTTCGGAGCTCCCATTCTGGGCTTCTAGCTGCAGTTTAACTTCTTTACAAACAGCATTTCTTAAACCAACATGCTCCAATTTTAGAGATTAACTCTTTCTTCAAAACTCTTGCTCTGCACCTCAGCCCAGCAGCCAGGACTTGCCACCCAGGGGCAGGTCTAGATGCTGCCAGCCCGTTGGTCTGAATTTCTCAGTGTCTCCCACCTGCATTCTCATTATTAGCTCTGCTCACCTGCTGGTCTTCCTGATTTTGTGCCATCTGGCAGCACCAGCTGCCAGTCACTTTGACATAAACTCCTTGAACAGGTGGTTTGTCTCATCAGACTCTACCTCTGCTGTCGGCCAGCCCAGCCCCTGAGTCCCCACCCAGCCCCCAGCCCTCTCCACCCAGCTGTCTGCTGGCCAGGCCACTGTGATGACTTCTTTTCCCAAATACTATTATCACCAAGCAGGATCTTGGTGATATGGGGCCTTTATGGGGCCTTCCATAGAAGACCCTTCCCCGATAACCTCTGCTTTAGCTCCTCTCTGAAGTACCCAGGCAATATCTGATGCACATTTCCTGAGTTGTTTTACAGATGCTAAAAGCCTCACCAAATGGAAGGTGGACCATGAGTACACAGGCTCCAGCCTAAGGACTGATAATGTTAACACCTGTGATACCACCCTGTTACTGCCCCATCAACCAATCAGAGAATTGTGTACAAACCGATCACACACTCTGCAAACTTCCCCTCTCTTACCTGGCCTTTAAAAAAATGCCTTCCTGGGGATTTCCCTGGTGGTCCAGGGATTAAGAATCTGCCTTCCAATGGAGAGGATATGGATTTGATCCCTGCTTGGGGAGCTAAAATCCCACATGCCTCAGTGCAACTAAGCTGGTGTGCTGCAACTGCTGAGCCCAGGCACTCTGGAGCCAGTGCCCTGCAACAAGAGAAGCCTCTGTACCACAACGAAGACCTAGAGCGACCAAAAAAAAAAAAAAAAACAAAAACCTGTTGAGCCCAGATTATAGATCCTCCAAAGACCACCTCAGGAGCCGATTCCGCTGTAAACACACGAGGGTCTTTTATTCAAGCTCGAGCAGGGGCTTCC
>ML660213.1:7536014-7603099 GCA_007570785.1 Antilocapra americana
GGCGGGGTGAGGGAGTTTTCAAAATTTATAAAACAGCGATTGGTGGATGTCTCGCGCGGTAACTTCTGATAGGTATTTTTAATCCGAAACACCCTTCCAATTGGTGTAATTTTGGCACTCCCTGGTGTGTGGTGATTGGTCGTGTCTAGGGTAGTAACATGGAGTAAGGGGCTGGACTATTTTAGGGTTATTCTAGGAACTTGGGAATTGCCCTTGTCCACAAGATGGCGGCTCCTTTTTTTTTTTTTTTTGTCTTAAAAAACGGAGTCACCTAGGCTCTACAAACCCTTGCTGAAACCCAGGAGAATTTGGGCTTTTTCAGCACCCACTGTGTCCTGGACTGCTTGCATGGTGCCCTGCAATAAATACTGCACTTTCCTTCATCACGTTAGAGTGGCTTTACGTGCATGAGGACAGGATGACATTCTACAGGCACTTAGTTGCTTTTGTAGGAGAATAAAATTTGTCATCCCAAGACATCTCTTTGGCATAAGGATTATTTCGAGCTGAGAACAAGCAAGGCCCATAAGACTCAGGAAGAAAACTCGACCTTCCCCCTAACTGCCTAAAGAATGTAAATAGAGGATGTGTTTCAGGGAGGAGCCATCACCAGAGAAGACTACAGTACAAACTAGGTGTGTTGACAGGGAGGAACCTAGAAAAGTCTGCTAAAATTCCTCTCTCTTTCCCATTGTCTCTGCAAACTTGTTTACCAAACATTTGCTTTTCCCTCTCCATGTGAGCTTCCTTCCTGCCCTCTAAAGTTCCAAGCTATCACCCTCCACATCCTCTTATTATCTTCAGCTAAAGATGACGGTATCTGAAAGTGAAGATTTGGCCCGTTTGGGTGAGTCACTAGGTTTTCTTGGGTTTCTCCCATTTATACATGTCATAAAACTTATGCTTTATTTCCTCCTGTGAATCTGTCTTTTGTCAACTTAACTCTTAGATCAGTGAGAAGAGGCTAGAAGGGTAGGAGAAACTGTCTTGTTCCCCAACACTTAGTTATCAAAGGCATCCTCATGTTCTGAATCCCTCCTCAGATGCATGTCAGTGACAGAGGCTCTGTTTTCTTGACTGCATCCCTATGTTACCTAACAGGGCTTCCCAGGTGGCTCAGATGGTAAAGAATCTACCTGCAATGCAGGAGACACAGGTTCAATCCCTGGGTCAGCAAGGTCCCCTGGAGAAGGGAATGGCAACCCACTCCAGTATTCTTAACTGGAGAATTTTATGTACAGAGGAGCCTGGAGGACTACAGTTCATGGGGTCACAAAGAGTGGGACATAACTGTGAGACTAACACGTGTGCATGCATGTGCATGTGTACGCATGGGTGAGGATAGGATAATTAGAGGAAGAAATCAGGAGAGGCACAGTTTTAAAAAAAGCAGGGCTTGTTTTACAAATTTAATTCTGAGCCTTCTCTATTAATGTAAGTTTCTTGTAATTTAGACTCATCCTCTTCCTGGTACAGGAGAGAAGGGAGAAGCCCTTACAAATGTGATCTTCTTTACAGATGTCAATTTCTCTTACAAAAGGGCAACTTCTACTCTGTTTTCAGAGCATGTTCTGGATCTGCAGTTTCTCAAAATAATCCTATGCCAAAGAGACATATTTGGGGTGGCATATTCTGCTACCTTTAAAAAATATTTCTGTTATTTAGTCCTAAGGAGTAATAGAACCATCTGGAGAGAGCTAGTATTAATACCTCAAGATGTGTGTGTGTCTGTGTGATACCTCAAGATGTGTGTGTGTCTGTATGATACCTCAAGATGTGTGTGTGTGTCTGTGTGTGTGCATATATGCACACATGCGCATGTGTGTGTGTGTGTGTGTGTGTGTGTGTGTGTGTGTGTGTGTGTGTTTGTAGGGGGTGATAGAAGGAGCAGATAATAGGCGAGGGATGTGCGGAACCCAACTTGGGTAAATTTGTTTTCCCAGGATAATGCATCAGATAATTAAGCAAAAACATAATTTAAGTGACACCAATGGTGAATATTTTCAGTGGGATCAAACAATATAATCAAGAATTAAATAGCAGCACAGAGTGACTTTTTAAAATCAGACTTTAAAAGAGTAAACATAATGGAAGCAAAATTAAAGTAAATGAGGTCCATCTAGCTCTCTTTTCTGCACAAAATTGAGGTAATTATGTACAAAGGTAATGTGATAAGCAATTACACAAAAATAGGCAGAAACACATCTGGACCATTCCTTGCCTCTTAAAATTCTTTCTTGGACTCCCACGAATCTGCACTTTTCTGATCCTAGGCATCTCTCCCTCTTTAACTGTAGTTCTGCTGAATCCTTTCTAATTTCCCTCTTCCCTTCAGGACCACCTGTGGTCCTTCCTGAGCTCGGGTTTCTGAGCAACACAGGTAACGTGGCATCTTCAAAAAGCCTATCTTGTAGAGCCTAGAGCTTGGTTCAGCTGGAAGGCCATGTGGGAACAAAATAAAACCTTCTATTATTTCCTCTAAAACTGCTGTGCTCAGTCATGTCTGATGCTTTGCCACCCCCAAGGACTGTAGCCCACCAAGCTCCTCTGTCCATGGGATTTTCCAGGCAAGAATACTGAAGTGTGTTGCCATTTCCTTCTCCAGGGGATCTTTCTGACCCAGAGATTGAACCCACGTCTCTTGCATCTCCTGCATTGGCAGATAAATTCTTTACCACTGCACCACCTGGGAAAACCTATCTAAAACTCTGCTAACTTCAAATATTTTTTCTCTCCCTATTTGTCACCACACTGAAGTACACTATTTTTATTTTTACTGTAGCAAAATGCACATAAAATGAAACTTACCATCTTAACCATTTTAAGTGTACAGTTCAGTAGTATTAAATATACTCACATTGTTGGGCAGCCCATCTCCAGAACTCTTTTCACCTTGCAAAACTGAAACTCTATACTTATTAAACAAATCCTCATTTCAAAGTCCCCTTAGCATCCAGTAATCACTGTTCTATTTTCTGCCTTTATGAATTTGAATGCTCTATGTACCTCATAAATCAAATGACACAGTGTTTGTCTTTTTGTGACTAGCTTATTTCACTTAACATAATGTCCCACAGGGTTGTGAGGTTGGAATATGTGTCAGAATTTCCTTCCTTGTAAAGGCTGAATAATATTTCATTGTATTATATACCACATTCCGTTTACTCATTCACTCTTTGATGGACATTTGGGTTGCTTACATCTCCTGGCTACTGAGAATAAGGCTACTGTATATATGTGTGTACAAATATATCTTTGAGACCCTGCTTTCAATTTTGAAGGGGATATACACAGAAGTGCTATCATTGGATCCTATGGTAGTTTTGTTTTTAAATTTTTGAAGAACCGCCATACTGTTTCCATAGTGGTTGCACCATTTTATATTCCCACCAACAGTGTACAAGGGTTCCAATTTTCTACATCCTCATCAGCTCTTTTAATTTCTTTGTTTTTTGAAGAGTAGCCCATCCTAATTGTTGTGAGGTGATATCTGATTGTGGTTTTGATGTTCATTTCCCTAATGATTAGTGATGTTGAGCAGCATTTCCAATGGTTGTCAGCCATTATTATCTTTCTCAAATTTTTATTTTTATTAAGTTTTATACCATCATTACCAATAAAAGTGTATGGAAACATATCCACTTTTATCCCTCAAACTCTTTTCCAAACTTCCTGCTTTTAGAGAATTTCTCTTTTACCCAGACTAGAAGCACTATCTTTACTATTAACGTTGTAAATGACCCTTCTAGCCGTCACAACCCTTTCTTTGCAACGGCTGTTATGCTCACTCATTTCCCTCCACTCTTCCATCACACTCCTCAGCAGGAACCTGCTACACTGAGAAACTATGGGAGCTTCCTGAACACTCTGCCTTATTCTTCTGCATCAAGTTCTATCCACCTTAAACATTGTTGCCAAATTAATTCACCTTTAAATCATCACATTTATTTTATAATTGGGCCTTCCCTGGTACCTCTGACCGTAAAGAACCTGCTGGCAATGCAGGAGACCTGGGTTCGATCCCTGGGTTGGAAAGAGCCCCTGGAGAAGGGAATGGCAACCTGCTCCAGTATTCTTGCCTGGAGAATCCACATGGACAGAGGAGCCTGGTGGGCTATAGTCCATGGAGTTTCAGAGTTGGATACAGCTGAGCCACTAACACTTCATTTTATAATTACTTTGATCAAGAATAGTAATTACTGTCTACTGCCCACTCTGGAAGTTCTTGGCATTTGTTTTTTCCTCATTTGGCAGAAGTACTCTGTTGATAATATTAAATAATGGTGGTATTTCTTCAAATCACAGAAAAATTAAGTTGATAACTAAGGGTTCTTTTCTTTTCTTTTGCAATTTTAGACTTTTCTCCTATTTGTATTTATTTAGTTTTCAACATTTGCCACTGTTTGACTTGTGGCAGATCCTGGAGGATGACAGAATAATGAAAAAATAATGCACTATTAAAATTAATAGAAAAGCTCAGAAATCATGAAACATATTTATTTGAGTAGCTCAGGTTTTGTCATCATTGTCACTGTAGGTACTTGTTTTATTAATAAGTATATTTCTGTGGTTTCCTACTAGAAAACTAGGCATATTTTTCTAGTGTAGGAATAATATAATCACTTTGGGGACTGATAAAATTCCTACACTTTAAAAGAGAGCTAAATGCATCTACATTAACAATTTCCATCACTTACATGTCTTTCAGACTCCCTGATATTGAGCCTGGAAGTTCTTGGAATTTGTTTTTGAGTTCTTTTGGCTGGTCTAATAGTTAAATTGACACAAGACATAGTAACAGAAGAAAAAATAATAATTTGTATGTACGGAGATCTACTAGAAATAGGACTTAAGGGGTGGCCAAAGCAGGAAGGTTTTATAATTTTTAGACAAAGACAACCACTCTGTGAGGAATTGACAAAACAAAGAAACCTAGGCTTAGGTGCTGAGTTAGTGAAGATTCTAAACAGAGTTTGGGCTTGTGGTAGTAAATTGGTAAAGAAGTAAAATGGGACAAGAGTTGTTTGTACATTCTTTTGGGGCCCTGAGTTTCCTATCTCTGGTAACAGAGATGTCTCCCCTCCTCCAAGTTCTAGGAAGGTAACTTTCACATAAATTTATTTCCTTTGTTCAAGGAGACTGAAGGGAAGGTCAAAGCATTCTTCTTGCACTGGCTGTTTCTCAAGTAACTTGAACGATAACTAATCAATATATTATTATGGCATATTTTGGGGTGGCCTTCCCTGAGTCCCAACACAGACATCTGACAAATTTAATAATCAGTGACCCAATAATTAATTCTGGACACCTCAGCTTGTAAAGAGAGTCTCTTAAAAGATGCCTAGGGCTTCCCTGGTTGTTCAGTGATAAAGAATCTACCTGCCAGTACAGGAGACGTGGGTTTGATCCCTGCCTGGCCCAGGAAGATCCCACATGCAATGGAGCAACTAAGTCTGTGCACCACAGTGATTGAGCCTGTGCTCTAGAGTCTGGGAGCTGCAACTCTGGAGCCCATGTGCCGCAACTACTGAAGCCTGCACGCCTCTGAGCCCATGCTCCACAACGAGAGAAGGCACTGCAATGAGAAGCCTGCACACCGCAACTAGGCAACTTGAGGATAGCCCCTACTCTCTGCAACTAGAGAAAATCCCACATAGAAACTAAAGACCCAGCACAGCCAAAAATAAATAAAACCTTTAAGAAAAAAAAAGATACCTAAACTTGTTTGCAATTATCTCAGTTTGGAAAGTTGGCAGAAAGGGGAAGCAGCTGTTAGTTAGCTCATGTTCAGAGAAAATTTTCCACAGAATTTTCCTTTGAGGATCCCCCTTTGGGGTATAAGAAATCACAGAATCAAGACAGTATGGTATTAGCAGAAAAACAAACACATAGATCAATAGAATAGACTAAACAGCCCAGAAATAAACCCATACATATATGGCCAATTAATTTATGACAAAGAAGAAAAAATACACAATGGAGAAAAGACAATCCCTTTAATAAATGGTGTTGGAAAAACTGGGCAGAAATGAAAACACTATCTTATACCATACACAAAAATTAACTCAAAGTGGATCAAAAACTTGAACATAAGAACTGAAGCCATAAAACTTCTAACAAAACAGAGACGGCAAACTCCTTGATGTCAGTCTTGTTGATGATTTTTGGGACTTGACACCAAAAGTGGAGCCAAAAAAATATAGAAATAAGCAAGTAGGACTACATCAAACCAGAACACATGTGTATAGCAAAAGAAATCATTAACAAAATTAAAGGACTTACTAACAAGAAAAATATCTTTAAAAATATATTTGCTGAGGAATTAATATCCCCAAATGTATAAGAACTCATACAACTGAATAGCGAAAAGCCAAACATTTGTTATTTCTTGTCTTTTTAATAGAACTTATTCTGATAGACGTGCGGTGATAGCTCATTGAGGTTTTGATTTGCATTTCTCGGATGATTAGTGATATTGAGCATCTTTTAATGCACCTGTTGACTATCTGTATGCTTTTGTTGGGAACATGTCTATTCAGATTCTCTTCCCAATATTGAATAGAAGTGTATGGGCTCATCTGCATTACTGCAGAGCAGACAATGAAGAACCTATTCAGTGCTGAGCTAAGTTGATGATTATTGACAACTGGCACAGTCAACTCCTTTGGCTCCAATCTCTACATGCACTTCTGTATAGCAAGAGAACAGCCAGATAGATAGGTAGATAAGCAACATGGCTGCATAAAACACACTGTCATGAATAAGATAATTGTCATCACTCCCCCCCACACACACAACATTTGGCATCCATTCACAGACAAAAGTGCCTTTGTTGGAGCTATGGGATCTAGCACCATACATTAAGGGACCTAGGAAAACCATAGTCCTGCCTATGAACACTGCAAGAGCTTGTGAACCAGCTCTAGCCCTTCGTGGCTATAATCTAGGGGCTATCTTAGACAATCACCCATGAATAAGAAAAGCTTCGTGGAAGTCAAGATCCAGTAGAGATGTATAAACACATCACTAAAGCAAAAAATATAAGTTTGGATACAACAGAGAGGGTGAGAGGAACAGTTTGACTTTACCTACACCACCCTGTCCCCAAGGTGGCATAGCCTGGGACTAAGAATGTCATTCTCAGCCCATGATTTCTCTAATAAGAGAAATGGAGAGCAAGTGAGTGAGCACTTAGCTTCCTAAGCTGTGTGAGACACTGCCAATGGAGCATGTTTCTCTCTCACACTACCCAAATTAATAAATCATGAGGTGTCTGATGAGGGGGTGAGAAAAGGCTGGGAGAGTGGCAGACATATCTCTCAGAGGGCATTAAAGGGGGCAGATCCTATTAATTGTGTCACAAACTCCATCAAGATGCCCACCCTCAAGCCAGTGGGGATGCATTCCACATATATCCTGCCAACTGACCCATGGGTACACTTGAACTCCAATGCTCTGCATGCCTCACCCTCAAACACCTTCACCTAGTTCCCTGTGTATGCTCCAGAAAACAGAAGTGAGAGTAAACTTTGACAGACAGCTAATGAGCACACACCAAAAGTCAGCTAGAATCTGTGGATCAGGAAGGGACCACAAAGATGAATAGCACCACCCTTTGTAAAGCAAGAGGGAGGCTGTCAGCAACTGACTCGGTGCATTACAGAATTGAGAGAAGACATGTAAGCTTAAGAATTCTGCCACAAGAGGGAGCAGAAAGTGTGGAGCAGGTGTATTCATAGAAAGTTTGGGAAATCTTTAGCAGGGCTGATAGAAAGTATGTCTCTCCTGAAGGCAGTTAGTGAAGACTGGAGAAGGTGACTTCAAATGTAAAGACAGCCATGCAAAACTCCAAGGAATATTAAAATACCAAGAAAGCGTGACACCACCAAAATATCACAATAATCTTTCAGGAATCAATACCAAAGAAATGGAGATCTGTGACTTTCTTGATAAAGAATTCAAAATGGCTGTTTTAAGAAAATTAAATGACCTACAAGAAAACACAGAAAGACAATTCAACAAAATCAAGAAAATAATACATGAACAAAATGTAAAGTTTAACAAAGAGAAATCATATAAAGAAAGCAAACAAAAATTCTGGAGTGAAGAATGCTATGAATGAAATATGAAATGAAAAAAATAGTATAGAACATCAACAGTAGAACGGATGAGGCAGAAGAAAGAATCAGTGAGTAAGAGGACATAAATTTTGAAATTATCCAGTTAGAGGACAACAAATCAAAAAGAATGAAAAGGGGCAAGGAAAGTCCACGTGACTTATGGGATACTATCAAAAGATTTCCAGAAGGCAGAAAGTTTATCTAAGAAATGGTTGTGGAGAGCTTTCCAAATCTGAGAGATATTTGGATTTCCAGGTTCACAAAGCTTGTAGGTCATCAAACAAACTCAGTTTAAAGAGATGCTCATTAAGCCACATAAAAATAAAACTATCATAAATCAAGTCAAAGAGAGAATCTTAGAATTAGCACAAGAAACAAAGCTGATAACTAAAAGGGAATCCCAATATTTAACCTAAAACTAAGTTCCAACATAATTGTCCAACTTAAGACACAGAGTGGCTGAATAATTTTTTTTTAAAAAAAGACCCAATAATTAACTGCCTACAATAAACTCACTTTTTAAGCTTTAAGGACACACAGAGGCCCAAAATGAAGGATGGAAAATGATACTTCATGCAAGTGGAAATGAAAAGAGAGCAGAGATAACTATACTTACATAGGAGAAAAATATACAATAAGCCAAAAACTGTAACAGTAAACAAAGAAGGTTATTATATAATGATGAAAGTGTCAAATAATCAAGAGGTTGTAGCAACCATAAATATATATTCACTCAACATCAGAGCACCTGCTTATTAAGGAAACACTAACAGATTTCAAGAGAGAAATAGACAACAATATAGTAATAGTATGGGACTTCATACTCCACTTTCAACAGTGGGTAGATCAATCAAACAGAAAATCAATAATGAAACATTTGACTTGAACTATATTTTAGACTAAATGGACCTAACAGACATATATACACCACATTCCATGTATTAGCAGCAGAATACACATCCTTCTCAAGTCCACAGGGAACATTTTCCAGGATAGATCATATGACAAGTCACAAAAAGTCTTAGAAATTTTATGAAAATTAAAGTCATAATAAGTATCTTTTACAATTTCTATAAAATTAGAAATTTATAGAAGGAAGCTAGAAAATTTGCAAATGTGTGGAAATTAAATAATATAATTCTGAACAACCAATGGATCAAAGAAGAAATCAAATAAAAAATCAAAAAATATCTTGAAATTAATGAAAATGGAAAGACAATATGCCAAAACTAATGAGATACTACAAAAGGAGTTCCAAAAGGGATGTTTATAGTGATAAAAACAACATCAAGACAAAAGGAACATCCAAATAAACAACTTTACACATTTAAAGATTAATAAAATGAAGAGCTCATTTTTTGAATAAACAACTGACGAATCTTCAGCTAGACTAAAAATCAAATAAATTGCTTCAACAAATAAAATCAGAAATGAAAAAAGAGGCATTGCAACTGATGCACAGAGATATGAAGAATCATGAGACTACTTATGAACAATTATAGGCCAGAAAATTGGATAATCTAGAAGAAATGGATGAATTCCTAGGAACATACAACATACCAAGATTGAATTATTAATACAAAGAAGTAGGAAAACCTGATCAGACAAATCTCAAGTAGACAGATTTAATTAACAATCAAAATCTACAAATAAACAAGTTCAGGACCAAGGGGTTTCACTGCTGAATTCTACCAAATGTTTAAAGAAGAATTAATACCAATATTTCTCAAGCTCTTACTAAGATATTGAAGAGGAGAGAAAATTCCCAAATTTATTTTATGAGGCCAGCATTACCCTGATACCAAAGCCAGATAAGGACACTACAAGGAAAGAAAACTACAGGTCAATATCTCTGATGAATATAGATACAAAAATTATCAACAAGTTGTTAGCAAACTGAATCTAGTGGCACATACACCCTGATCAAGAATTTATGCTGGAGTGCAAAGAGAGTTAACATGCCCATATCATTAAATATGATAAACTATACTAGTAAATTTTAGAATGGTTATCCTCAAAAGATAAGGGATATCAAGTGTTAGCAGGATATAGGGAAAAGTGAACACTTATGCCTTGTTGGAGGGAATGTAATTGGCACAGCCACTATAGAAAACAGTAAGGTGGTTCCTCTTATTTAAAATTCAAAAATAGAACTACTGTATGGAACTACCATATGATCTGGTAATCTCGCTTCTGGTCATATACCCAAAAGAAATGAAATCAAGATATATTTAATAGAAAAGATAACTGTACTCCCATGCTTAAGACAGCATTATTCATAATAGCCAAGATAAGGAAATAATCTAGTGATTTAAGTGGCTGTCTACAGATAAATGAATAAAGATGTGGCATATATATATATATGTTATATGTATACATACATTATACTATGCATGGAGGATTTCCTTCTTTCTCATAGTAGAATACTACTTAGCCATAAGAAGGAAGGGAATTCTGCCATTTGTGACAATATAGATGGACCTTAAGGACATTATGCTAAGTGAAATAAGTCAGAGAAAGACAAATACTATATCATCCCGCTTTTTACATGGAATCTAAAAGGGTCAAACTCACTCTCACCTTCAGAGTTGGCCCATACACTGTCTGTGAAGGGTATTTCTCTGTAAATACATCCACTTCTTACATTTACAATCAAATAAACAAATGACCCAAACTCATAGAAACAGAGACTAGAATGATGGTTCCAGGGTACTTGTGGCAAGGGGGTAAAAGGGGGTAAATGTTTGTCAAACAATACAAACTTTAATATAAGATGAGTATGTCCAGGAATCTAATGTAGTTACAGTTAACAAGACTGTATTATGTACTTGAAATTTGCTAAGAGAGTAGATCTTCAGTGTTCTCACCACAAAAGAAATGACATTTATATGAAGTGGTGGATGTGTTAACTAACCTTACTATCACAATATATTACATTTATATACTATATATATTACATAATATATAACCTTACATTTCACAATATTTAAATGTATCAAATCAATACATTGCACCTCTTAAACGTATACAATGCTATATGTTAATTAAATCTCAGTAAAGCTTAAAAAAGCTATATATTTCATATAATAAGATGCAGCTATCATAAAGAGTAAAGAAATTCCCCAAAATGGAGATGCATAATCCCAATTGTCAGTAAATCTGTCACTGGCTACACTAAACATTTCTCAAATGCCCTCACAATCTCTGTTACCTGAAGTTAAACTTCTAAAGTTAACTTCAAACAACTTGTATAAAAATGAGAAGAAAATGATGTAAATAAACATACAAGAGAAATACATAAAGTTACCAAGTCCTCATTTCTATAACTGGTCACAATGCCATCCATAATTGATTGATATCTATGATTTTCTTCTTCCACAATCCATTTCATATTTCCACTTCCTCCAACTGACCAGAGCTTTAGCTGGTTAAGATGATTTGTCTGAGAAAGTAACCCAGATCTTCATTCTCAAAAGTCTGAGTCCTCAACTGTCCTGCCCACCCCCCAACCATGTTTTTAAGATCCTACAGGAACCTTAAAAGCTTTCCATTAACCTTTACTTTGGGGAATAGTACTAAGAAGTACCCAAGGGAATGCCCTGGGTTCCAGACCACACCTAAACCTTGCCTCCATTGTGAGCAGTAACCCAGTTTCCCCTCTGAAATCAGTACTATTCACTCCATCTCATAGAGTAACATGTTGGTTCAGTGGTATAAAGAGATCCAAACGGCCAGGTGACAGCCTCATCTTCGTTTTAACTCAGCTACTGTTTTATTCCAAGGGAGAAGTATTTCCTTTCTGAGCACTGAGGTCTTCAAACCCACAGAGTGCAATGCTGCCTTGAAAAGAAAAAATCTACAAGCGAGTTCTTAGGTATGATAGTGAAAATAGTTCTCAGTACTTTTTGTACTAAGAACCCACTTGTAGAAGCAAAAAGTCTGCAAGTGGGTTCTTAGTACAAAAAGTACTAACCAAATAAATAAGAAAGCAAATAATTAAGGAAATAAACAGGACTTCATCAAAATTGAAAACTCTTGCTCCATTTGAGAAACTATTAAAGGAATGAAAGGACAAGCCACCCACTGTGGGAAAATATTTAAATTCCCTTGATTATTAAAGGGAATAATAACATTTATTATTATTACTTTTTTGTGTGAGAAAGTCACTTAGCCGTGTCTAACTCTTTGCAACCTCATGGACTATACAGTCCATGGAATTCTCCAGGCCAGAATACTGGAGTGGGTAGCCTTTCCCTTCTCCAGGGGATCTTCCCAACCCAGGGATCAAAACCAGGTCTCCCACATTGCAGGTGAATTCTTTACCAGCTGAGCCACAAGGGAAGCCCTATTATTACTTATGTATAACATACTTTTGTGAGTGTCTGTTCTAGCCTTTTAGTTGGATTCTTTGCCTTTTTAGTATTGAGCTATAAGAGTTACTTATATATTCTGAATTCACATCCTTTATTAGATGCATGTATTGTAAATACATTTTCTCAAATTTTAACTTGCCTATTTTCAAGTGTCTTGATGAGCACAAATTTTTATTTTGATAAAATACCATTTATGATTATTTTTTCTTGGTTAGTGTCTTTGGTGCTCTCTGTAAATAATTTTTGAAAATATCAAATTTATAAAGGTGTTTTCCTATATTTTCTTCTACAGGAAATGTAGTTTTAGCTTTAATGTTCAGTGCTAAGGTCTATCAGAGACTTAAGTGAAAAGATGACATGAACTGATTGGTATTTAAAAGGAGCACTCAACAAATTGCTTGCATGCTGTTAGGGGCAATGATGGCAATAAGTGATTGGTTATGAGATCCCTGAAATAATCTAGATGAGAAATTTGTTGGCTTTGACCAACAAATTTATGGTTAGTAGGAGATCTGGTGGGGTGTGGTTGAACTGGGGATATACTTTAAAAGATAAATTTCCTGATGACAGATAGGATGGGGATGTGAGAGGAAAAGAAGAGGATCAAGATGATGACAATTTTCTGGCCTGTGCAACCGGGAAGATAAATTACTATTTTAATGTGCTGAGAAAGATTGGGGAGTAACGGTGGAAAGGAATCAGGAGTTAGATTCTGGATGTATCAGTTTACAGGTGTTTATTAGACATTCAACTGGACATAACATCCTGGAATTTAGTGTTGAGATACAGGATAGAGAGTTTCTCAAAATGTAGATGATGATCAAAGCCATCAGATTATTCTTTTTAGTTTTTTCAAGTATAGTTGTTTTATAACTTTGTATTAAAGTGTACTCTAAAGTGATTTGGTTATACATGTATATTTAAATTCTTCTTAATATTCTTTTCTGTTATGGCTTATCACAAGATATTGAATGTAGTTTTCTGTGCTATACAGTAAGATCTTGTTGCTTATCCAGTCTGTATATAATAGTTCACATCTAAAGCCATCAGATTAGATGCCATTACCTAGGGAGTGAATATAAATAATGACGGATGAGCTCTGAGTTCTAGGGCACTCAAATATTAAGAGGTTAAGAAAAGAAGAAAAGTCAGGAAAGGTGACTGGTGACTGAAAATAAGTAACACTAGGACAAAAATAAAGCTTCCCAGGTGGCACAGTGGTAAAAAATCCACCTGCCAATGCAGGAGGGATGCATTCAATCCCTGGGTCAGGCAGATCCCCTAGAGTAGGAAATAGCAACCCACTCCAGTATTCTTATCTGAAAAATCCCATGGAGGGAAGAACCTGCTGGGCTATAGTCCATGGGGTCACAAAGAGTCAGACACGACTGAGTGACTGAGCACAGGACAGGACAGGACAAAAATTAAGAAAGTGTGGCGTCTTAAAAGTGAAAAACAGAAAGTCTTTCCATAAAAGGCGATCATGGTGGCAAATGGTAAAATGTCAATAAGGTCATGACTGAGAACTGATCGTTGGAGTTGGTAACATGGGAGGTATAGATGCCGTGACAAGATCAGTTTTGGTGGAATAATAGTGCACAGCATCTAACATGGAGGGAGAAACCAGAAAAGGGCTGGGAGACTGTGAGAAACGGAACATCTCCAAAAGATCAAAAAAATAATTGTTGGCAATAAGGGAACACAAGAGATGATGGACAGAATATTGTCAGAGACTTTAAGGCTTCAGGGAGGAAAGCCATTCTGGAGCATGACAGCTGTTAGAGTGTGGCCGTGGGTTGACTCATCTGGCTTAAGTGGAGCTCAAGGACTTTGGAGCTGAGGAACTGAACACTGTGAAGCCTAGTCTTGGATGAGTTCTACACGTGGACATTGATGCTGCGTGGTGTTGAGGAAGAGCAAGGACTGAACCCAGAAAAGCAAGGCAAGGTCTCATCATGGGCTATGAGATAAGTAGGAGGGCCACCCTGTACCACAAAGGGAACTACCCTCTACTATATAACTGCAGCCAAAATGCACACCAGCCACTCTTTCTACCCCATTACCAGGATGGAACGTGTAAGGAACAAAGCAGCTGCTCAGAATTTTAGGGATTTACCGAAAAGAACAAATGTATTCTGTCGTGTGGGCTGCATCATGCCATTCCTCAATGAGCTGAGATAAGTGATTCATGGGTATGAATCACCGGAGACATCTGTCACCCTGGGCCTCTGAAGCTGCTAAGGGTTCGTATTGAGTTTGACCTTGCTTTCATGTCCCTGTGTGTAGGCTGTGTGTGTGTGCGTGTCTGCACATATGCACACACATGCACAATCATTGTCATATCATTATAAACTAAGGAGTTCAATACTTTTAAATTTAAAATCTTTGGAAATGAAAAAAAACATGTCAAAGGAATCTGAGTGCTCAGTTTCAACTGTATTTTCTATCTTTATAGAAAAGCACTATTAACAAAACCTGGCTTTGCAGCCATTCTCTGGTCTTCTACTGAGTGAGACTTAAGATAGTGTTTCAGGTGACTACATGACTGACTCCTTACAGTTTAAAATAAGAATAAAATAGACTATTTCATTCACTGTGAATAGGGCATAAGCTTCAGTTTCCCTGGACTTGGAACTCAACATCCTAAAATGAAGATCATGGCATTCGGTCCCATCATTTCATGGCAAATAGATGGGGAAACAGTCGAAACAGTGACAGACTTTATTTTCTCGGGCTCCAAAGTCACTGCAGATAGTAACTGCAGCCATGATATTAAAAGATGGTTGCTCTTTGGAAGGAAAGCTATGACAAACCTAGACAGAGTATTTAAAAGCAGAGACATTACTTTGCCAACAAAGGTCCATCTAGCCAAAGCTATGGTTTTTCCAGTGGTCATGTATGGATGTGAAAGTTGGACTACAAAGAAGGTTGACCGCGGAAGAATTGATGCTTTTGAACTGTGGTGTTGGAGAAGACTCTTGAAAGTCCCTTGGTCTGCAAGGAGTTCAAACCAGTCAATCCTAAAGGAAATGAATCCTGAATAGTCATTCGGAGGACTGATGCTGAGGCTGAAACTCCAATACTTTGGCTACCTGATGCAAGAGCTGACTCATTTCCCAGACCCTGATGCTGGGAAAGATTGAAGGCAGGAGGAAAAAGGGATGACAGAGAATAAGATGGTTGAATGGCACTACTGACTCAATGGACATGAGTTTGAGCAAGCTCTGAGAGTCGTGATGAACAGGGAAGCCTGGCGTGCTGCAGTCCATGGGGTCACAAAGAGTTGGACACAACTGAGCAAATGAACGGCAACAATAAGAATCCCATAGAAGCAGCTGGGATCATCTGAGACCACAGGAGATGTCATATCAAAGCCATAAATGACCAATGTCAGGTGCTTACATAAAAACCACTTATACACAAAAACTGGAAGAACTAGTCCAAATCCTTAATCCCATTCTAAGCACCCATGACATCTTTGGTTCCTACACCTGCCCCCATATCACCTGGAGGATTTTTATATTCTGTATGTAACACAACCCCAGAGAGCACAAATGTCAGCATCACTCTGACAATGAATGGGTGGGGGAGGAGAGAAGCTCCCTGAGTGATGTACTTCTCATAGACACACACACACACACACACACACACACACACACACACACACACACACACATTCCAGCTTGGAAACCCAGGGCAGAGGGCCCAGAAGCCCTTCAAAAAGGAAAACATTTTTTCTAAGTTTGGTCCAGCCAATTCCAATTTAAAACTCTTCTGAGTTCCAAAACAATGGTATGAAGGAGTCGGGGTGGCCAGAGCTCCAGGCCACGCCTTCTGACCTCAGAGGGACAACAGAGCCCTGTGCTGCCATGGAGAGCCAATTCTAGAGGTGCTCAGCCCCGGGGGAGGGGAGCCCCCACACCTCTGAGAGTCTACAGAAGTATCACTGGGAGGGCAACAGGTCTGCTTATTGGGTTGTGGGTTTTTTTCAATTAAAATATCAAATAGTAGTTAGGCATGTATCTATGTTAGTATGTGTTTGTGTGGGATGTAGTAGATGTGTCAGAGTCACTCGGAAAGCTTCCTCAAAGTCAACAGCTAACCTTTCCCCTACCAGCCCCTAAGATGCCAGGATTCTGATTCAATCATTCTGAGGTGGTGTATGGACATAGTCCTTTGATTTACAAAAAAGCCCGGGTAACTCTGACACCACCCCCTCCCATTAAGAGTATCCGTGATAAAATATCCGTGGGGCCCTATCTATCTATTCGCAAGCCGTTTGTTTAAAGTTAAAGCAACTCAGAATTCTTCCAGGCATGGCAGGAACATTCAGAACACAAGAGGCATCCATGTCACTGTTAATATTTTTCTACCAAAGCCTACGAAACACCTTCTTTAGTCTTGCGTGCTGTCCCTGCATTGCTTTAGTCCTCGCTCCATTTTATTCATTGCCTTTCTGCCTCTTCTCTCTCTTATAAGCTCCTGTGGATGATTCAGGACTCATCAGCACAGCATTCAGGAAGTCCGCATTTTCCGCTGACTTATTTTAATGCCCCACCTCCCCCCCCGCCCGGCCCCCGCCCAGCCCCCGCTCACAAACATGCTCTCTAGGACCTTTAGCTCTTTCCCTGGGATTCTTTGGCTGCCTATGTTTCCCACAGCAGGGAAGGGCCCTGGCTGAGGGTGTCCTCTCTTTGTTGGCCACACTCCGACCTGCCTGGGCTGTTCCCTGCCCCTCCCTGCTGTCCTCATCATCTCCTCACTAGGTGTCCCTGCTTCTCTAGGCACCACTGCAGAGAGCAGTGATTCTCACACCTTTTTTTTTTTTGGTTCTCAGACTTAAACTTCATCAGAATTGCCAATAGGAATTGTTAGAACAGACTCCTGGGCCCCCACCTCTGGATTTTCTGATTTTCTAAGTCTGAGGTGGAGCCCAAGAATTTGCTTTCCGAACAATTTCCCAGATGATGCAAATGCCACTGGTCTGGGTACCACACTTTGAAAACCACTGGTGAAGAGGAAAAGGACAGGCTTAGAGAGCAAGCTCAGTTGGATTTCATTAAAAGTGTAGCCACTGGACACTGAGTGACCCAGACAACTTATTTGCCTTCTGAGAGACTCAGTTTTCTCAGCTATAAAAATAAGACAATAATAACCTCACAGAGCTGTTTTAGGGATTAAATAAGATACCGTTTCCTGGCCTCTGTTAAAAGCAGAATTTTTATTTTATTTTTTACATATATATTCTTTCCTATATTCTTTTCCATTATGATTTATCAGAGGATAGTGACTTGAGCTCCCTGTGTTATAGGGTAGGACCTTGCTACTATACAGTAGGACCTTTACCCACTCTATATATAGTAGAATGGATAATTTGAATCTGATAATCCCAAACTCCCAATACTTCCCTTCCCTGCCACCAGCCCAGGCAACCACAAGCCTGTTCTCTATGTCTGTGATTCTGTTTCTGTTTCACAAATAACTTGATTTGTGTTGTATTTTAGATTCCACATCTAAGTGATGTCAGACAGTATTTCTATTTCTATTTCTTTTTCTATTTCTCTTTCTGACTTACTTCACTTAGTATAATCATCTCTAGGTCCATCCATGTTGCTGCAAATGGCACTATTTCATTCTTTTTGTGGCTGAGCAGTATTCCATTGTATACATGTACCACATCTTTTTATCCCTTCTTTTTATCCATGGACATTTAGGTTGAGAAACAGAATCCATTAAATGAGATTAGAAGGCTGAGTGCTCTTTGCCAGTCACTACTAGCCATGCAGGGAGCACTGGCCACCAATGACATTGTCATATGGCAATCTGGAACAAGCGGCCTTGGCTCATATGGGTAACCACTTACATGTACAAAGTGGCAGGATTAGGTCACCTTCCCCTGACACTTAGGCTCTCTAGAATGTACTTTCTAGGGACTTCCCTGGTGGTCCAGTGGTTAAGACTCTGTGCTTCCCCTAAGACAGGGGTCACAGGTTCAATCCCTGATCAGGGAACCAAGATCCTGCATGCCATACAGCACTACCAAAATAAATAAAATAAAATAAATAGATGTTATCTGCTTGAAAGAAAAATTATGATGGTCAAAGAAAAAATGTACTGTCTAAATAGAGAAGGAAAGAAAAACCACTTTCATCTTCCTGGTTCTCATTTCCCTCCTTTCCTTACTCATGTCATTCAATCTGGAATCCCACAGCTAATTCCAAGGGGTACATGTTGTCCTTAGAAGGAATGTACAGGTCTTGCATTCCTGTGCTCAGAAGAGAGTGTGGTCTAATGGGTAAGTAGTGGGAGCGGCAGGGAGGTGGGTTCTATTTAAAGCCTCCCCACTGACTCACTGAGGCATCCTAGGGAAACAGCTTCATTCCTCTGGGCCTTGAGTTTCCTCTCATTACAGGGAGGAGAGCTATCTCCTTAGCAGGGCATGCCTGAAGACAGGGTAGTTAATGTGAGAAGTACTTCGAAGTGGGGAGGTATATGGTCATAGCAAATACGGAATCTGGAGAGGCACATTCTTTCTCCACCTTCTCTTAAGTATTACAAAATGCCTACCTCCTATGAGTCAGGCTGGTCAAGTCTCTATCCTGACCCATCTGAAGCCCTGACCTTGAAAAACAGTGGAAATAATGAGAATTTTGCAAGCTCACTTGCTGAAGCAGCACTGCCCTCTCTTCTTCCTCTCTGAGGTTTGGGGGAAGCAGATTGGGGGACCAGGAAAGCCCTGGCCCAGGAGACTGAAATAAGATATCTGGACATGCCTCTGTCTGTCTCCACCTTGGACCTGGGGCCAGAGCCTCCCTGAATCAAGCGTTTAAAACATTAATGATATCCAACACCCCTTCCAACTCCTTGACACCCCAAGGTTCCATAACTCTGAACCATGAGGTCTTTCCCAACATGGTCAAGAATTCAAAGAATAGAACCGTAGCTCTGTTCCCACTAAAAGACACATCACCTGTGCTCAGTCCTTTCTGCCTTCCCCTGGAGAACTTCTCTGCATTGTCCTTTCACTAGTTTACCCAGTGGTTTTTGAGTCCCTGCTTGCCTCAGTCTGGACACTAGCCTAGATCTGGGAATTGGAGTACACAAGTTCTGCCTTCAAACCTCTTACCTCTAGCAAAAGAAATCAGGAAGAGCTCTTCCTTCTACTCAGTGGGTGTAGTTTTAGAAGAGTCCAGAAAAACTTAAATAAAGTTTAAATTTATGTGCCTAATGGCTGCACAGGAGCACAGTGAACCCTTCTGAATAGATTGGAAAGACCTTCAGAGAACAGAAGGGAAGAAAAAAGAAGCTCTCACTAATAAGGCAACAGAAAGGAAAAATGGCGGCAGGGGTTTATTGATTCATCTTGCCAGGTACCAAGTGAGTTGCTTCACATACATCTGCTTACCCTCTATCAATCTCATGCAGTAGATGTTTTTTTTCACAAGTTAAAGTTAAGCACAGTTGGGCATAATAAATTTCCTTATGCTTCCAGAGCTAGTTCATGGGAGGGCCAGCACTCCAGTCGATGTTGTCTGGACTCTAATACAACGCTTCCCAAAGACAGGCCATCTGATATGGTCTCAAACAGTCACTAAGATTTTCCCTGAAAGAGAATGGGTGGTTTCCCCAGATCTATAGAGAAGGCTAAATCAACAAAGTCCCAGAGGTAATATCGGGTTAACAGCCAGGATTTAAGAACTGATGCAGGCAGCTTCAGGGAATGACATAAGAAGGGGACCAGGGAGGGGGCACAACCAACGCTCCTGTATGTCCCTCCAGGCCATGAGGTGCCATGGAAATGGGAATAACTCCATCCCATTTTTCCCTTTAAAGCTTCTGCTTTGATAGCACTGTGATGGGAAAAGAGGTTTTTTTCAGGCATTTATGAAGCATTAATAATATTAGGGAGAGGGGACAGGAAGGAGATGATGAGCAGCACAGACGAGAAATGATGAAAACTTGGACCAACCTCTTGCTCTGCTGTCTGTAACATTTCAAGGACTAGAGGAGCCTGGAAAAGCCTGTTTGTCCTTAGAATTCTAAGCATTGTCAGGCTACCTACCTTGGCCAAGCTCCTTGAACCCACATAATAGGCACGAATTTAATAGATCAAGCCCTGAAAGTCTGCAATTTCCTAGGAGGATGTTTCAGAAGCAGACCCTCTCCTTAAAGCTTGAAGGTCTCTTGGGGATTCTGATATCATTTGGAAAGGACCTAGGGAAACTCGATTTAAATTTCTCAGGATTCTTCCAAATCTGCACCCTCTGAAGAGAAGGAAGAGCTCTTTCTGATATTGTCAGGAAAAAGAGACACAAACTGCATTCACCTGATAGACAAAAGAGAGCCAGATGGCTTGGATCAGATCCTTTTTTAGACTGCATGGTGTGAGACAAGAAGCTCAGGAGAGTCTGGGCCACAGCTGTCCTTGGAGAAGATAAGGCTTGAGTCCAGGCCACCCAGTGGAGCCAGAGAAAATCTGAAGGGCTGACTGAGGGGATGGTAGCAGATGAGTGATGTCACTGAGCCATCACAGCACAGATCAACACAGGGCCATCCTGAGGCTCCAAGGGACCCAGACAGAGGCAAGAAGATGTGAAAAAAGTGGGATTCCTGTATATCCACTCATAAGCAGTTGCACTGTCTCCAAAAGTGATCAGAAAATAGAAATGATGACATATCCTGTTCATTTTGAAAATCAAGTCGCTGGCTTCATCCTTTACCTCAGTCAACTGAAGAGGAAAAACAAAAAAAGCACAACCTAAAAGTTGAGCACTGTATTTTATTCAGCAGACTTTCTGGGGACTTAAGCTCAGGAGGCAGCCCCTGAGGTACCTCTGAGGGACTCCTCCAAAGAGGTGAGGAAAGAGCCAGTATATACAGGAGTTTTTGCAACAAAAACTCAAACATCAAAAGATTATAATTAACTAAAGAAAAACAGACCTCTCAAATTAATGAATTTAGTGGGTTTCTATGTAAGAGATGATGTAAGAGTTTGGGATCATTGAAATCATTCTTTTGATGTGCACCTTAGCTGTCTAGGGCCAGCCTTCTGAGATTTCCCATCCTAATTTCATCAGCATGCACTGCTGGGGGCAGCTGCCATGGCTGATGGTTTGGTAGTGGCAACATCCTTTGTTTACTGATATGGCAGGTGGCATTCTTCATCCACACCTTCATCAAAGAATTAAAAGGAATCCTCCTACACTGTTGGTTGAAATGTAAATTGATATAGCCACTATGGAGACCAGTATGGATGTTCCTTTAAGAACTAAAACTAGAGCTACCATATGATCCAGCAATCCCACTCCTGAGTGTATATCTGGAGAAAACCATAATTTAAAAAGATGCATGCACCCCAATGTTCATTGGAACACTGTGTACAATAGCCAGGACATGATAGCAACCTAAATATCCATCGATGCAGGAGTGGATAAAAGAGATGTAGTAAATACATGCAGTAGAATATTATTCAGTCATAAAAAAAGAATAAACTAACACAATTGCAGCAACGTGGATGGACCTAGAGATTATCACACTGAGTAAAGTCAGAGAAAAACAAATATACAATAACACTTATGTATGGAATCTGAAAAAAATGATACAAATGAATTTATTTACAAAAGAGAAATGGAGTCACAGATATGGAAAGCAAGCTTATAGTTATCAAGGGGAGAAGCTGCACTGGGAGACTGGGATTGAAATAAACACATTACTATATATAATATAGATAACTCGTAACAACCGACTGTATAGCAGAGGGAACTCTACTCAGTACTCTGTAACGGCCTATGTGGGAAAAGAATCTAAAAAAGAGGGGTATATGTAGATGTATAACTGATTCACTTTGTTGTACAGCAGAAACTAGGACATCACTGTAAATCAACTATACTTCAATAAAAATTACTTTTGAAAAAGAAAAAGAATCCACTTCTCTCCTTCAACTCTCACCCAACATCTTTTCCTCCCACTATTTAAAAGGGCAACAGGGAGCTTGCACAGCCCACAGAAAGCTGAAGGACCCTCGTGAATTCCTGTCCCGTCTCTGTCACTCGTGAGCTCCCTGCCCCAGCAACCTCTGCTTTGTCTCTTTGTTACGAAGACCGGGAAACCATGAAATGATGGGGTTGGAAGTGCAGGCTGCCCTTTCCAGTCCCTTCCAATCCCAATAAACTCTCCTTTGTCCCAGTCTCCCACTCCTCACCCCCGTGTATTTTCATCTTTATTTTGGTCTTTCTCTGTTTTTTCTTGCTTATAAAATCTAGCCCGTGTGAGTAATGTTCGTATGGTTATGAGTACAGTTGGTTCTTTGTCATCTGTGATAATGAGCTTGGGATCGTGTGGATAACCCCAAACTGCAAACACTGTACGTACACATGACTGAGGCATGTTCCAGTGTGACTAACAGTCTAATATTTGGTTTGGACTGCATTCGTGGAGTATACTTAGCTGGTTAGCAGAATGGGCCCAGAGAGATTAACTGAGCAGCCTTGGGAAGAACTAGGGTTTGAGAATGAAGGCAAACATTGCCAAGTCCCCTCCACCAGCAATGCCTTATTTATGCATTAGACTTTGGTGGATGGTGTGATTAACACTGCAAAGGCCCATGTGTAGAGCAGGCCTGGGAATAGGGTGGAAGCGACACTTAGAAAAGGTCATCACTGGCCAGAGGTTTAGGAAACTGAGAGCCTCAGAACCATATAAGTTTAGTATCTCAGTTCTGGAGTGGCTCAGCCCCCAAGACTGAGGGCCAGCCCTCCTCTTTGGATTCTGCTGCCCCTTTGCTTCATCTCGGGAAGGAAAAACTGTGCTAAGGAAAAACCTCTTGGATATTTAAAAGTTGAAACAACCCCACAGAAAGGCAAGCCCCACAGGAATACAAAGCCCTTGTGTTTTTCTGATTGTGCAGCCCTGCCATCTCTTCTAGGATGAAAAAGGGAAAAGGCTGTTTCAAGGCTATTTGTGATTACTGTCCTAGGACCCAGGTCCTGCTTTCTCCCTAACTTCTCCTCTGAGGATCTGGTCTCCAACAGTCTCCTCATCATCAATTATCCCTGATCAATCAATCAGTAAAGGCAGTTCAAGTGAGCTGAAAAGCAATTCTGATCTGGCTGAGTCGAGATACTGTATAAAGTTTCCTCTACTCAGAAAAGTTTGAAAATTTTTACATAAGATCACAGAACACATAGTTCATCTGGATCATTTTTCTAGATTCCACATATGTCCATTAATATCTGATATTTGTTTTTCTTTTTCTGATTTACTTCACTCTGTATTGTGGCAGTCTCTGAGGGTGGGATGAATTGGGAGACTGGGATTGACGTATATATACTACTGGGCTTCCCTGGTGGCTCAGATGGTAAAGAATCTGCCCCTAATGCAAGAAACCCGGGGTTTGATTCCTGGGTCTGGAAGATCCCCTGGAGAAGGGAATGGCAACACACTCCAGTATCCTTGCCTGGAGAATTCCATGGTCAGAGGAGCCTGGTAAGCTACAGTCCACAGGGTCACAAATAGTCAGGCACAACTTAGCAGCTACAACTTCAGCATTACTATTCCTTTACCATATAAATTTTGCTATTCCTATCGGTTTGTTCTTGGCGATAAACTTCAGAATTCTTTTCTCAAATTACAACTCAAATTGAGATTTTCACTGAAATAATATTAAGGATAAAAATTAATCTGAGAAGAGTCAACGCCTTTAAAGTATTTAACCATCCCATCTAAGAACATGACAAGCCTATTCTTTTGTTCATATTTACTTTTATATAATTAACTGAGCTTTGAAGTTTCTTCGGAAAAGCTCCACATATATTGCAATAACTTTGCTTTGGATTGTTTTTCTGAAAGAAGCTAAGAAACTCTTTTTCCCCATTAATTAAGCTTGACTTTTAACTGCTTCTCTAAAACAGGCTGAATGTTTGTGCCCTCACCCGCCAATTCATATATTGAAACCTGAGCCCCAGTGCAATGGTATTTGGAGATAAGGCCTTTGGGAAGTGTTTAGGTCTTGAGAGTGGAGCCCTTATGAATATAATTAGTGTCCTTATAAAAGAAAGCCCAGAGAGCTCTCAGGCCCCTTTTTACAATGTGAGGTCACAGAGAGAAAACAACTATCTATAACCAGGAAGTGAGACTCAACAGACATTGTATCTGCCAACACCTTGATCTTGAACTTCCTAGCCTTCAGAACTAGGAGAAATAAATGTTTGTTAAGCCTTTCAGTCTATGATATTTTGTTATAGCAACCTCAATAGACTGAGACATTCCCTTTCCAAAATTACACTAAGTCTAACAGTTTTTCAGTTGGATTTCCTTGAATTTCGCTTGTATTTATTTACGTCATCTGCAAATAATGATAATTTTGTTCTCTCATAAAATATTCATGCATTTTCTGTTTCTATTTTCTACCACATTGTTCTGGACAATACATTTATAACAATACGAAATAATGATGGCAGCAGCAGGAATCCTGGCCAGCTTCCCAAATTTAATTGGAATTGTCCCCAGTGCTTCACCATTAAGCATTATGCTGCCTAGTATTTTATTACACTTATTCTTAATCTTCTACAGAGGTATTGTGTTTTTAGTTTTCTATGAGTTTCCTTTATATCTGCAAAGAAATATATTGTTTTGTAGCATATATATATATATATATTTTTTTTTTACATCTGTTGAAATTACCATATTTTGTATCTTGAAATACTGATGTTTTATAATATATTAGAGCTTCCCTTTTGGCTCAGACTGTAAAGAATCTGTTTTCGATGCAGGAGACCTAAGTCCAATCCCTGGGTTGGGAAGATCCCCTGGAGAAGGGATTACCCACTCCAACATTCTTGCCTGAAGAACTCCATGAAGGAGCCACAGCTGCAGTCCATGGGTAGCCAAGAATTAGACTTGACTGTGTGGTTAACACTGCACTAATGGATTCCCTTATAGTAAATCATTCTCAAAGTTTAGGATAGACTATTTCATCATAGTGGGTGAGTTGCACTGATTGTATACAGAAATAAAGATTTTCATACACATTTGTAATTGGGATCAGTCTATAGTAAAAGATCTCACATGTGAGAAAGCAGAAGTATCACCTCAGTGACAATTTAAAAAACAAAGATTACATAATCCAGAAACTGTGGCAGAAGACAGAGATAAATTTGAGTTCAAATAATTTTAATTCCCTAAAAGAAAAAAATGCTTCATAGCCAAAAGACAAATGGAAATTTGTTACAAAAAATAACGAATTGACAGATCAATTCCATATTTTACAAAGTGCTCAAGCAGTCAATACAAAAAGAGAAGAAATCCAGTGGTAAAGTAAGCAACAGTCACAAATAAGTAGTTTACAGGAGGAAAAAAGTATTTATAAATGGACAACATAATTTGAAATCATGCCCAACCTCTTTGATAATTCAGTTCAGTTCAGTTCAGTTGCTCAGTCGTGTCCCACTCTTTGCAACCTCATGAATTGCAGCACGCCAGGCCTCTCTGTCCATCACCAACTCCCAGAGTCCACCTAAACCCTTGTCCATCGAGTCAGTGATGTGATCCAAACATCTCATCCTCTGTCGTCCCCTTCTCCTCCCGCCCCCAATCCTTCCCAATATTAGGGTCTTTTCCAGTGAGTCAACTCTTTGCATGAGGTGGCCAAAGTATTGGAGTTTCAGCTTCAACATCAGTCCTTCCAATGAACACTCAGGATTGATCTCCTTTAGAATGGACTGGGTGGATCTCCTTGCAGTCCAAAGGGCTCTCAAGAGTCTTCTCCAACACCACAGTTCAAAAGCATCAGTTCTTCAGCACTCAGCCTGTTTCACTGTCCAACTCTCCCATCCATACATGACCATTGGAAAAACCATAGCCTTGACTAGATGGACCTTTGTTGACAAAGTAATGTCAACAAAATATTAAGTACAGTTCCCTGTGCTATACCATAGGTCCTAGTTGGTTATCTATTTTATGTCTAAGTAGTGTGTATATGTGTTTTTGATAGAATAATATATTACCATTAAAAAATAGATTGATCTGTGTGTGCTGATATGGAAATTTTTCAATATAAATTATGAAATAAAAGAAAGCAAGTTGCAAAGAAGTGAACATAGTCTGGACACTCTTGTAGATAGACTTTCATTTTTCATACTACAATGTTAACTTTGGGGACTGAATTTAAATAAGATAGTACAGAGGGATAGTATCAAGGACACTTTTTGTTATTCTCTCTATACTGTTTGAATCTGTTTGAATGCCACTTCTATTAAAATGCAATACAAGAAAAGATATTCTAAGAGTTACAAAATTTGTTTTCTGTTATATACTATACTTTTTTATATTAAATTAATATTAAGAATATAAACTAAATTATATTCCTGGGTCCCATCCTTAATGACTCTGGTTTATGAGTAGTGGAGCCTAGAATATGAAATTTTTATGAATATTCCCAATAATTTATGAAGGTAGCCAAGAAACACATTAAAAAATCTCAGTTCTATACCTATGCTGCTTTGTTTTACCTCATTTGGATATTATAGGAAGGTTAAGCTAACACAATAAATTTTTTGCATACCATGATTTTCTATTTCTGAAAGAAATCTATGATCTGTGATTTCTATAATTTTCTATGTAGTATCAGAATTAACAATATCTTGACAAATTGTGAAAAAAAATTACCAGTAAAATAAGTCTTTGTGGAAACGATTCTTTGTACTGCATTTACTTTCTTCCAAAGTTATTTTTCTATTTAGTCTTCCATCCTGTTTTTAAATCACATTGAGTCAATTATATTTTCAGTCTAGATAATCCAGATTTTCAAATTCATTGCCATAGAGTTGTACAAAGAAAACTCTAATAAATTTCTTCTCTACCAGGTCTATTTTATAGCCCACATTTCTTATTTCTCAGTTTTTTTTTTTTTTGAGTACCCTATCATTTTCATTATTCTTGATCTGTTTTATAAGTATTTTTAAATAGACTGACCCTTGAACTTTTTAATCAATACCAACTATTATGTTTCTGTTAATCAACTTTTTAGTATCTGCTTTCATTTTCATTATTTCTCCCCACTTTACTTAAATTTGTATTTTTGTTTTGAAATGCAAAAGTCACTGTCTCCCTTTTCTGCTTATAATCATCAGTACAGTTCAGTTGCTCAGTCATGTCTGACTCTTTGCAACCCCAATAACCTCAGCACACCAGGCCTCCCTGTCCATCACCAACCCCTGGAGTCTACCCAAACCCATGTCCATTGAGTCGGTGATGCCATCCAACCATCTCATCCTCTATCATCCACTTCTCCTTCTGCCCTCAATCTTTCCGAGCATCGGAGTCTTTTCCAATGAGTCAGCTCTTCCAAAGTATTGGAGTTTCAACTCCAACATCAGTCCTTCCAATGAACACCCAGGATTGATCTCCTTTAGGATGGACTGGTTGGATCTCCTTGAAATCCAAGGAACTCTCAAGAGTCTTCTCCAACACCGCAGTTTAAATCATCAATTCTTTGGTGCTCAGCTTTCTTTATAGTCCAACTCTCACATCTATACATGACCACTGGAAAAGTCATAGCCTTGACTAGATGGACCTTTGTTGGCAAAGTAATGTCTCTGCTTTTTAATATGCTGTCTAGGTTGGCCAAAACTTTCCTTCCAAGGAGTAAGCGTCTTTTAATTTCATGGCTGCAATCACCATCTGCAGTGATTTTGGAGCCCAAAAAAATAAAGTCTGACACGGTTTCCACTGTTAACCCATTTATTTCCCATGAAGTGATGGGACCAGATGCCATGATCTTAGTTTTCTGAATGTTGAGCTTTAAGCCAACTTTTTCACTCTCCTCTTTCACTTTCAGCAAGAGGCTCTTTAGTTCTTCACTTTCTGCAATAAGGGTGGTGTTACTGCATATCTGAGGTTATTGATATTTCTCCCATAATCTTGATTCCAGCTTGTGCTTCTTCCAGCCCAGCATTTCTCATGATGTACTCTGCATATAAGTTAAATAAGCAGGGTGACAATATACAGCCTTGATGTACTCCTTTTCCTATTTGGAACCAGTCTGTTGTTCCATGTCCAGTTCTAACTGTTGCTTCCTGACCTGAATACAGGTTTCTCAAAAGGCAGGTCAGGTGGTCTGGTATTCCCATCTCTTTAAGAATTTTCCACAGTTTATTGTGATCCACAGAGTCAAAGGCTTTGGCATAGTCAATGAAGCAGAAGTAGATATTTTCCTGGAACTCTCTTGCTTTTTCAATGATCCAGAGGATGTTGACAATTTGATCTCTGGTTCCTCTGCCTTTTCTAAAATCAGCTTGAACATCTGGAATTTCACGGTTCATGTACTACTGAAGCCTGGCTTGGAGAATTTTAAGCATTACCTTACTAGCCTGTGAGATGAGTACAATTGTGCTGTAGTTTGAGCATTCATTGGCATTGCCTTTCTTTGGGATTGTAATGAAAACTGACCTTTCCCAGTCCTGTGGCCACTGCTGAGTTTTCCAAATTTGCTGGCATATTGAGTGCAGCACTTTCACAGCATCATCTTTCATGATTTGAAATAGCTCAACTGGAATTCCATCACCTCCACTAGCTTTGTTCATAGTGATGCTTCCTAAGGCCCATTTGACTTCACATTCCAGGATGTCTGGCTCTAGGTGAGTGACCAAACCATCCTGATTATATGGGTCATGAAGATCTTTTTTGTGTAGTTCTTCTGTGTATTCTTGCCACTTCTTCTTAATATCATCTGCTTCTGTTAGATCTCTACCATTTCTGTCCTTTATTGAGCCCATCTTTTCATGAAATGTTGCCTTGGTATCTCTAATTTTCTTGAAGAGATCTCTAGTCTTTCCCATTCTATTGTTTTCCTCTATTTCTTTCCATTGATTGCTGAGAAAGGCTTTCTTATTGCTCCTTGCTATTCTTTGGAACTCTGCATTCAGATGGGGATATCTTTCCTTTTCTCCTTTGCTTTTTGTTTCTCTTCTTTTCACAGCTATTTGTAAGGCCTCTTCAGGCAGCCATTTTGCTTTTTTGCATTTCTTTTCCACGGGGATCGTCTTAATCTCTGTCTCCTGTACAGTGTCATGAACCTCTGTCCATAGTTCATCAGGCACTCTGTCAGATCTAGTCCGTTCAATCTATTTCTCACTTCCACTGTACAGTCATAAGGGATTTGATTTAGGTCATATCTGAATGGTCTAGTGGTTTTCTCCACTTTTTTCAATTTCAGTCTGAATTTGGCAATAAGGTGTTCATTATCTGAGCCACAGTCAGCTCCTGATCTTGTTTTTGCTGACTGTATAGAACTTCTCCATCTTTGGCTGCAAAGAATGTAATCGATCTGATTTCGGTGTCGACCATCTGTTACCGTTCATGTGTAGGGTCTTCTCTTGTGTTGTTGGAAGAGGGTGTTTGCTGTGACCGTCGCATTCTCTTGGCAGAACCCTATTAGCCTTTGCCCTGCTTCATTCTGTACTCCCAGGCCAAATTTGCCTGTTACTCCAGGTGTTTCATGACTTTCTACTTTTGCATTCCAGTCCCTTGTAATGAAAAGGACATCCTTTTGGGGTGTTAGTTCTAGAAGATCTTGTAGGTCTTCATAGAACTGTTCAACTTCAGCTTCTTCATCATTACTGGTCAGGACATTGACCAGTAATATTGAATGGTTTGCCTTGGAAAAGAACAGAGATCATTCTGTAAAAGCACGTAAAATACTGAATTTGACCATAAATATAAATCTAGCTTCATATCACAATTTTATGTTTTCTCAGTATATTTCATGACCTATAGAAATAATTTTATTTTTTTCTTTAGTTCAGTAATTAAGAAATTATCATGCAATTGAATACTTTGGTTTGTCTTAATTATTTGATCAAAAGTCAAAGGTGTCAGAAAATGCAATTATTCTATATCTGTATTTTAAAATCCACTGAGGTTTTCATTGTATTCTTCAGTTGCACATGCTTTGTGAATGTTTTAAGTGTGTATTCTATTTTTAAGATTCATTAATTCATTCTTATTAAATAATATTATTATTTAACTCTGTTAAACTACATTGTCTGTCTTTGTCCTTGATTTTTGGTCCTCTAATGTTTCACAATATGAGAGGGGTGTGGAAAATTTTCCTGTAACAATTTTACTTCTATTCATCTCTATGTCTTTGTCCTTTTATTTTAGGTGTACTTTTATGTTTCAGCTCATTTTTACAGTGTTTAACTTATTAAAATATTTGCTTGTCCTAACATCAGATACTAAGTTTTATTCATGTAGTCATTTAGCAAATGTTTATTTAACATTTGCTGTGCATCAGTAAAAGTTCAGCCAGCCATTCGTTAGAGTTCTGGCCAATGAGATATAAGCAGAAGCCTATTAGAGTGAATGACTTTGCCTTTCTCCTTCTTCCTACGTGGATGCAGTCAGCAGGCTGGAGTCATAACAGTCACTTGTGAACATGAGGGAAGGCCCTAGACTTATAGATATATCTCCCAACATTATTTACTTACTGAAACAACACAAAAAAACTGTCTACCTTTGTAAGTCTTGATATTGGGAAAAAAAATTAAATAATAGTAATTGAAGCTGCTATTAGTTGTCAACTATTGGTTGCAACTGAATACATTCCTAATTAATATGTCTTTGCATATACTTCAAATTTTTCAAAGGTGTATTAGAAACTGCAATTTTTAGTTATAAATTAAGTACCTGGCAATGATTTTTTATGTAATAAAAGAAATTAGAATACTTTTAAGTCTCATTTTCCAGTCCTTGTAGGCATAATCTGTGAAATCAAAATATTATTTTTATTGAATTTTATATAATGTTACATTTGTGTTTAATTTTATAATTATAGTTATAGCAATTATTTATAGTTAACATTTTGTGCTCTAGTTTGAACTCTGCAGTTCTTTAAGGATTAAATGTGTTCATTCTCAGGTAAAAGGGATTCATCTTTTGGGCTGCTGTCATATGTCTTCAGGCACAGTTTCTAGAAGTTACAAAAGTGCTATTTTTCTTTTAAATCTTTCCACAAGTAAAAATGCCTATCTTTTTTTGTCTTTAAGCATGTACAGCATGTTAGAAAACAGCCTCTTGTCTACTGTAGAATTCTTGAATTAAAATTTTTCATTAAAACTCTACATTTTTATAACTGTCTTATGAATTTTTTAATAAGCTACTATGAAGAATAATTTAAGGGCACAACGAGTTTTTTCCCTTTTGAACTACATTTTTTAATTCTCTAAAATAAAATGTTGCAACAGTGTAATACTTCATGAATAATTCACCCTGAAAAATGTTAAGCTCCTTGGATCACAACTCACATGATTGTAATGATGATGCTGTTAGGTAGTGATGATGATGAGGTTGATGTTGAAGATGAGGATGATGGTCATGATTTTAGCTCAGGAAAGTGTTTTACTTTGTATATTCTTTTATTCCTACTTTGTTTTGGTCTCTTCTGAAAATCGTGTATGCAAAATTAGTTTCTGTTCTCTATATCAACTTCCTCTCCCTCATTTAAAAAAAAATGTATTACTTCAGCATTCATAAAGAAATACAGTTCATCTTGTACATCATTGACTTGAATTTCTGCAGTATCAATTCCATTTCTTATCTTCAAAGCATATTTTACTTCTGCTATTGCATTTTTAAGTTCCCAGAATTCTCTTCTCACTTCTGTCAGATCCTTTTTCATATCTGCTGGCACTCCATAAGAACACTTTTATCTCATTTCTCAACCCTGTTTCACAAGCCCATGCTTTCTCATATTTATTGAGACTATAAAGAGAATATCTAGCTTATTTTTCTTCTTTTTTTCTATCTATGTCTTTTCTCACATGGCATTTTTCCCATATAGTATAGACTTTTAAACTACTAGACTATTTCTCATTAATTTCATTGTGTCTTTCTGTTTGTTCATCCTTGAAAATTAGACGCTGAGGATTTATTCTGTCACTGAATATTTCTTTAAAAAAGAAATTGGCCACCCTGGGAGGTATGCAATATCTTAGTTACCTATCAGAGATCAGACCCATGCCCTCTGCAGTGGAAGCACAGAGTCGTAAAGACTGGGTCACTAGGGAAGGCCCCTGTCACTGAGTATTTAACAGATTATTCTTTCCAGAGATTATCAAATATTTGGCCAATAGCCTTAATTTCTGGGTGTTGAACTTGACATCTGAATTGTCATAGCAGGTTCAATGGAAAGTAGAATGAATCAGGTATCTCCCATCCTACTAAAAATCCTTCTATTTACTAGAAAAGAAAAGCCCATGTTACATGTGTTATGAATGATAGACCATAAATTTTTTTCACTTGAATGTGATTAAAAAATAAGCTAGTAAAGTTTGATTACTAATACCCAATACTCTATAGAATAGTGATACTGGAGAGTGGTTAAAAGTACAAGTTTGGAGACAAACTGTATTTCTGCCTCGTATAACTCCTAAATAGTGACACCAGGAGATTCACATCTGCGGGTTTTCTCATATGTAAAATGGTGCTCAATGATGCCTATCTCACAGGGCTATTGGGAGAATTAGTGTATTTAGGATATATGAATCCTATTATTAAAGTATGCCAGGCACTGATAATACAGAAATTAATACATGACATGCATTCAATATATAGTAGCAACTATAGATATTTTGTTAGTTGCACAGTATTTTGTAAGCCCTGATAGTTCTCCCTTTTTTGTTTTTATTAAGCCATCTGTATTAATTTATTTGGAGTACCTAGTAATCAAATTCCTAAATAAATACAATGACATTTGAAAAAATTAATTATTTTATTCACATAAAATTCACATAAAAATACATGATTACTGGGTCATAACTATCAACTGATCAAGTTAACAAGACTCAAATCATTTGAAGAACTTTAGGAGGTATTCAATCAGAATATAATTCAATTTTCACTCAATTTTCTGTACTGATGATAAGTAGATCAAGAGTTTCATGATTAAGTCTTTTCACAGACTAAGAAAGACTAAAATATATCCATTATTTGATTTCATTTTTATCAGGTGAAAATACTTTCAATGTTGACATTTTTTGCCAACTTGAGTTCACAGAAAGAACATTTTCTGTTGTATAGTCGCTAAGTCATGTCCAACTTTTTGTGACCCCATGGAGTACAGCCAGCAGGCTTCTCTGTCCATGAGATTTTCCAGGCAAGAATACTAGAGTGGGTTGCCATTTCCTTCTCCAGGGAATCTTCCCAACCCAGGGATCGAACCCATATCTCCTGCTTGGTAGGCAGATTCTTTAGGACTGAGCCACCTGGGAAGCCCTCTCAGTCATTTACAAATATCAAAATAGATTGGTCATACTGAGAGAAGTAAGTCAGACAGAGAAAGACAAATATATGATATTGATTATATGTGGAATCTTTAAAAAATTATAAAATTAAAATTATTTGCAAAACAGAAATAGACTTACAGAATTAGAGATAGAATTTATGGTTGCCAGAGGGGAAGGGTGGGAGGAGAGATAGTCAGGGAGTCTGGACTGACATGTACACACTGTTATATTTTAAATGGATAACCCCCAAGGACCAACTGGGGACTCTGCTCCATATTACATAACATGGAAAAGACTCTGTTCCATATTACATAAATGGAAAAAGAATTTGAAAAGGAGTAGATAAGTGTATGGAGAAGGCAATGGCACCCCACTCCAGTACTCTTGCCTGGAAAATTCCATGGATGGAGGAGCCCGGTAGGCTGCAGTCCATGGGGTCGCTAAGAGTCAGACACAACTGAGCGACTTCACTTTACACTTTTCACTTTTATGCATTGGAGAAGGAAATGGCAACCCACTCCAGTGGGAGAATCCCAGGGACGGGGAGACTGGTGGGCTGCCGTCTATGGGGTCGCACAGAGTCGGACATGACTGAAGCGACTTAGCAGCAGCAGCAGCAGCAGCAGATAAGTGTATATGTGCAACTGAATCACTTTGCTGTACATCTGAAACTAACACAACATTGTTAATCAACTATACTCCAATGTAAAACTAAACGTTTAAAAAATGGGTTGGGAGGGAGGAAACTGGAGAACTTGAGGGGCTAACAAGTTGAGAAAACACCACCTCCTTTTATCTGGCTAGCCTGCAAACATAACCTTGATCCAAGATACAACCAAAGTTGAACATGATTCTTCACATAGAAAAATTAGGAGCAGCTTTAATAACTGCCTGCTATATAATTGAATTGATTCCTTTAAAACTTTATGGAAGTTCAAACTGAAGTTCCACATACAAGGGCTTTCCATAGTCACTGAGTTCTGAATCACTGCTGGACAGGACTGGAGGGGATGGAATGCCTTATACTATTCCCTTTGATTAATCAGCCACTAGAGACAGCCAGAGGTCCCCACCCTAAAACCACAGGTGTCATCTTGAACTCAGGAGCTAGCGAAAGCAAAGTGGATTGAAGTTGTTTCACTTCTTTTTTTTTTTAATTGGTTTTGCCATACAATGACATGATATCGCCATGGGTGTACATATGTTCCCCCCCCAGACCCCCCCTCCCTCCTCCCTCCCGACTCCCTCCCCCCGGGAAATCTCGGTGCAGTAGCCCCGAGCAACAATCCTGGGCTGGCGATTGATTTCACATATGATACTTAACATGTTTCAATGCCATTCTCCCAAATCATCCCACCCCTGCCCTCATCCACAGAGTCCACAAGTCTGTTCTATACATCTGCGTTCCTTTTGCTGTCTCGCATGCTGGGTTCTCGTTACTATCTTTCTAAATTCCATATATATGAGTTAGTATACTGTATTGTTGTTTTTCCTTCTGGCTTACTTCACTCTGGATAATAGGCTATTATCCAGAGTTGTTTCACTTCTGCTCAAGGGAGCCACCTACTGTGTTGCTTTTACGCTGTCTTGTGCAGCCTAGGTAAAACAGGACTTTGGTTGGGGGGCTGTGGGGGGGAGAAATTACATTTTTAATAATTCAAAATTATTTTAGTGGCCTTTTTCAATTATAAAACATAAAATCTAATCTATGACTTTGAGAATCTATCCATGACTCATTTATAGAGTATAAAATCGATCTGTGACTTTCTATCTGAAGTGCAATAGTTCTTACAGAAAGTATTCGTTTGACTAGATATGTAAAATACCAGAGGGCACTAGTAATGAAAAATCTAGCCAAGATAAAAGTGTCTTTCCACCGATGAAGTAAGTCAGTGGCTGGGGAGAAGAGATGAATATTTAAAATAGGCCGCATCCTTCTAGTTCACATTCAGAATCAGCTCTACCCACAGATCCCTGTGTATAACATTTACCCTGATGTTTAGAAGATGGTACAGGATTGGAGACTCGTTTCCAACCCACCAATCAAACCATATGATTTTGCACAAATTCATTTAACCCTCTGAATCTCAGTTTAAGCATCTCAAATGCAAAGACAATAGACTGGATCAGAGGCTCACAGCTACATGTTTAAATAAATGTTGCCAGAACACAAGTAAATGGAAAAGAATAAAAATCAGAGTGACTTCAGAGCACTCCTAAGGAGCCTTAAGGCTCTGTGGGACTCAGGTTGCCAACCACCAGACCAAGTGATTTCTTAGACATTCTCGGAACTAACATTCTATTACTCTAAATGAAAACATGTTGAACAATGAAACCCAGAGCTCTATGTCTCCACCTATATAATATGTCCATGAGGTTCAGCACTGTGAAAACTGGTCCAAGATGTGTCATTCCAAACTTGAGAAAGAGAAAATAAACAAGAAGGAAAAATCGGTTGGCTCAGACAGAACCAAACAGAAGGTGATTAGTATTTTTGGGTTTTTGCCAGAGTGCTAGCCTCCCCTCGGAAGAACTGCACATGCGGGGCACCAGGCCCCTTCTAATGAAAAGAGATGGAATGCACAGAAGGACTTGCTAAAACAAATGCTCTTAAACTTGAACTCAGCAGGATCACCTTGTACAGTGAGACATTTCTGACAATGGAGAGGAAAAAACTGCTTAGTATAAAACCTTTGTCCTCACAGCAGACTTGTCCCTGTTTATTGCTTTGTGAACTCATGTAAATTGAATAGAGCAACACACTCAAACCACACTGGACTTGATCACATAAATGAGGAAAAGATGGAGGGTGAGAGTGCAGCTTCATTCATATTCCATGAAGTCAACACATTATAAAAGCGCTGTAATTCACATGACAAGTGTCCAGAGCTCTCACACTTTCTCCCCTCAACTCAGCCTCCCAACTTCTCACCCTTCTCATCACACATCCAGTCCTAGGTGATGCCAGAAATTATATCATAGTTAATGGTTTATGATTATTAAGGGAACTGGACTTTTCACTGAAGTCTTATATTTAACAATTCTAGTTCCATTCCTGCTTTCTTTAGTTTTGACAGACAGCTCTTTGCTTATTCATCCTTGACATGCCCAGTTTCCTTATATATTTGGGGCTACTGTTAATCCTCAGTGGATAAGCCTTTGGTAAAACAGGTATATTTCCTGTGTTAGATGTCTACTCTTGCATAACAAATCACTCCAAAATTTAGTGGCTTAAACAGTACATATATATTATCTCGCAGAGTTTCTATGGGCCAAGAATTCGGGAGCTGGATGATTTTCACTTGCCGTCCCTCATGAGGCTGCAATCAAGATGCTGGCCAAGGTTACAGTCATCTGAAGGTGCGTCCGGGGCTGGAGGATCCACTTACAAAGTGGCTCACACGCATAGTTGCTGGCAAGATGCCCACATTCCTCACTGCTCTTGACAGGTGGTCTTAACTCTTCACCATATGAATCTTTCAATAGGGCTGCTTGAGTGTCTTTACAACATGGCAGTTGCTTTCCCCTAGAGTGAATGACCAAGAGACAGACAGCAAGGAGACCACAATGCTTCTTATGATCTAGTCCCAGGGACACACTCATTGCTTCTAGAATATTCTGTTCATTAGAAATGAGTCACTAAAGCTGAACCCATGGGGATGAATGGGAAATATCAGGTTCCATCTATCTAAGGCAGGATTATCAAGGTATGTGTGGACATATTTTGAAACCTCCAGCCTCCCTTCAGACTAACCTAGAATATGAAATGGAAATTTTGAAAACAAATTACTGCAAGAATGGCAACTCAAATAACCAAAGACTTTTTTTTTTTTAATTTTTTTAATTGTTTTTGCCATACATTGTCATGATATCACCATGGGTTTACATATGCTTCCCCTCTGGAACCCCCCTCCCTCTTCCCTCCACCCACCCCACCCCCGGGAAATCTCGCTGCGTCAGCCCCGAGCATCAATCCTGGGCTGGCGATTGATTAGACATATGAAAATTAACATGCTTCAATGCCCTTCTCCCATATCATCCCACCCTTACCCTCATCCACAAAGTCCACGAGTCTATCCTATACATCTGCGTTCCTTTTGCTGTCTCCTTTGTTGGGTTCTCCTTACCGTCTTTCTAAATTCCATATATATGCGTTAATATACTGTATTTTTGTTTTTGCTTCTGGCTTACTTCACTCTGGATAATGGGCTCCAGTTTCGTCCATCTGAGTAGAATTGCTTCAAATGAATTTTTTTTTAATGCTGAGTAATATTCCATTGTGTATATGTACCACAGCTTTCTTATCCATTCGTCAGTTGATGGGCATCTAGGTTGCTTCCATGTCCTGGCTATCGTAAACAATGCAGCGATGAACATTGGGGTACACGTGGCTCTTTCAATTCTGGTTTCCTCGGTCATATGACCCAGCAATCCCACTGCTGGGCCATATGGTAGGTCTATTTGCAGCTTTTTAAGGAACCTCCACACTGTTTTCCATAGTGGCTGTACTAGTTTGCACTCCCACCAACAGTGTAAGAGGGTTCCCTTTTCTCCACATCCTCTCCATCATTTATTGCTTGTAGACTTTTGGATGGAAGCCATTCTGACTGGTGTAAAGTGGTACCTCATTGTAGTTTTGATTTGCATTTCTCTGATAATGAGTGATGTTGAGCATCTTTTCATGTGTTTGTTAGCCATTTTTATATCTTCTTTGGAGAAATGTCTGTTAAGTTCTTTGGCCCACTTTTTAATTGGGTTGTTTATTTTTCTAGAATGGAGCTGCAAGAGTTGTTTGTATATTTTTGAGATTAATTGTTTGTCTGTTGTTTCCTTGGCTATTATTTTCTCCCATTCTGAAGGCTGTCTTTTCACCTTGCTTATAGTTTCCTTTGTTGTGCAAAAGCTTTTAATTTTAATTAGGTCCCATTTGTTTATTCGTGTTTTTATTTCCAATATTCTGGGAGGTGGGTCATGGAGTATCCCGCTTTGGGTTATGGCAGAGAGTGTTTTGCCTATGTTATCCTCTAGGAGTTTTATAGTTTCTGGTCTTATGCTTAGATCTTTCATCCATTTTGAGTTTATCTTTGTGTATGGTGTTAGAAAGTGATCTAGTTTCATTCTTTTACAAGTGGCTGTCCAGTTTTCCCAGCACCACTTGTTAAAGAGGTTGTCTTTTCTCCATTGTATATTCTTGCCTCCTTTGTCAAAGATAAGGTGTCCATAGATGCGTGGATTTATCTCTGGGCTTTCTATTCTGTTCCATTGATCTATGTTTCTGTCTTTGTGCCAGTACCATACTGTCTTAATGACTGTGGATTTGTAGTATAGCCTAAAGTCCGGTAGGTTGATTCCGCCAGTTCCATTCTTCTTTCTCAAGGTTGCTTTGGCTATACGAGGTTTTTTGTATTTCCATACAAATTGAGAAATTATTTGTTCTAATTCTTTGAAAAAGACCTCTGGTAGCTTGATAGGAATTGCATTGAATCTATAGATTGCTTTAGGTAGTATACTCATTTTCACTATATTGATTCTTCCAATCCATGAGCACGGTACATTTCTCCATCTGTTTGTGTCCTCCTTGATTTCTTTCATCAGTGTTTTATAGTTTTCTATATACAAGTCTTTTGATTCTTTAGGTAGAAATACTCCTAAGTATTTTATTCTTTTTGTTTCGATGGTGAACGGAATTGTTTCCTTAATTTCTCTTTCTGATTTCTCACTGTTAGTGTATAGGAATGCTAGGGATTTCTGTGTGTTGATTTTGTATCCTGAAACTTTGCTATATTCACTGATTAGCTCTAGTAATTTTCTCGTAGAGTCTTTAGGGTTTTCAATATAGAGGATCATGTCATCTGCAAACAGAGAGAGTTTTACTTCTTCTTTTCCAATCTGGATTCCTTTGATTTCTTTATCTGCTCTGATTGCTGTGGCCAAGACTTCCAAGACTATGTTGAAAAGTAGTGGTGAGAGTGGGCACCCTTGTCTTGTTCTTGATAAATTCAAAAATATTGAAATCATCCCAAGCATCTTTTCTGACCACAATGCAGTGAGATTAGATATCAAATACAGGAGAAAACCTTTCAAAACTTCCAACATATGGAGGCTCAACAACACACTGCTGAATAACCACCAAATCACAGAAGAAATCAAAAATGAAATTCAGTTATGCATGGAAACGAATGAAAATGAAAACACAACAGCCCAAAACCTATGGGACACTGTGAAAGCAATGCTAAGGGGAAAGTTCATAGCAATACAAGCTCACCTCAGGAAACAAGAAAAAAATCAAATAAATGACCTGACTTTACACCTAAAGCAACTAGAAAAGGAAGAGATGCAGAAGCCCAGGTCTAGTAGAAGGAAAGAAATCTTAAAGATCAGGGCAGAAATAAATGCAAAGGAAACAAAAGTGACCATAGCAAAAATCAACCAAGCCAAAAGCTGGTTCTTTGAGAAGATAAATAAAATTGACAAACCGTTAGCCAGACTCATCAAGAAACAAAGGGAGAAGAACCAAATCAACAGAATTAGAAATGAAAATGGAGAGATCACAACAGAAAACACAGAAATACAAAGGATCATAAGAGACTATTATCAGCAACTATATGCAAATAAACTGGACAACCTGGATGAAATAGACAAATTCCTAGAAAAGTACAACTTTCCAAAACTAAACCAGGAAGAGATAGATAATATTAATAGACCCATCACAAGCACGGAAATTGAAACCGTAATCAGAAATCTTCCAAAAAACAAAAGCCCAGGACCAGATGGCTTCACAGCTGAATTCTACCAAAAATTTAGAGAAGAGCTAACACCTATTCTACTCAAACTCTTCCAGAAAATTGCAGACGAAGGTAAACTTCCAAACTCATTCTATGAGGCCTCCATCACCCTAATTCCAAAACCCGGCAAAGATGCCACAAAAAAAGAAAACTACAGGCCAATATCACTGATGAACTTAGACGCAAAAATCCTCAACAAAATTCTAGCAAATAGAATCCAACAACACATCAAAAAGATCATACATCATGATCAAGTAGGCTTTATCCCAGGGATGCAAGGTTTCTTCAATATTTGTAAATCAATCAATGTAATACACCACATTAACAAATTGAAAAATAAAAATCACATGATTATCTCAATAGATGCAGAGAAAGCCTTTGACAAAATTCAACATCCATTTATGATAAAAACCCTCCAAAAAGTAGGAATAGAAGGAACATACCTCAACATAATAAAAGCTATATATGACAAACCCACAGCAAACATTATCCTCAATGGTGAAAAGCTGGAAGCATTCCCCCTGAAATCAGGAACAAGACAAGGGTGCCCACTCTCATCAAATAACCAAAGACTTTTATACAGAATTTTGTTAGTCCACAGTGACACACTCCACATTCAGTATTGGTTTATAAATTATTAATTATTAATACTTGACAATGAGATTGAGTTCGGGAAACAGAAAATCTGTAACATAAACATTAAGAAGTGGAAAGAATTGCAGGTTTCTCTGTAATGATGCTGTAAAATAATGTGGAAATTATTAAATTCATAGAACACACCTGAAGTCTACAGGAATATACCTTAGAACTTCTCTGGTAGTACAATGCAGGGAAGTCAAAACAGAGACATTAATAATCATCTAAGATGCTAACAATAATGTTAAGCTGGTAATGAAGAAGAAGAAGAAATTGAAGTGAGTGCTTAGTGAGTGCAGTCATTTCTTCTTTGAAATTATTTTCATGATTTTCCCAAGTTTTATAATAGGAAATGGAAGAAAAGAAGTAGCAAAAACTGTACCATTTTCATTGCATGTGTTGGGGTTGGGAGGGAGAGACCAAAGCTTAACATTAGCATACCAAAGCCAAAATTAATTTTTGCCAGAAGTAAGTAAATAAAAAGCAGTCAAATTAGGTGTTCTCCCATAGAGAAAATCAACTTGTTTGTGTTATTTTGTTTGTTCATTTTCCAACTTTTTGTTTCAGCAACACACAAATACAACATCTCTTCTCCTTTCCCAGGGCTTCCCAGGTGGGTGCTAGTGATTAAGAATCAACCTGCCAGTGCAGGACACATATGTGGGTTTGATTCCTGGGTCAGAAAGATATCCTGTATCCTGTACCCACTCCAGTATTCTCACCTGGAGAATCCTTTGGATAGAGGAGCCTGGAGGCAACAAATAAACAAAAGATTTTCTTGGTAGAGCCAAAGACATTTATACTCATGAAACAAACTCTTTTTAAGTTTTGCTGATAAAGAAAGATGTGTCCACAAATTTCTTAAATAAATACTGCTCCTTCTTAGCAAGTAACAAGCTGTGGTGGATTAAATAATAGACAAGAAATGGTAAGGAGTCTCCATGCTTCCTGATGTTTATCCCTTGACATGCTCAGTCACTAAGTTGTGCCTGAGTCTAATGTGACCCCATGAACAGTAGCCCAGCAAACTCCTCCATCCATGGGATTTCCCAGGCAAGAATACTGGAGTGGTTTCCATTTCCTCCATATGTCTTGATGGGGACCATTAATTTCCCCCTTCCTGAGTTGTCCAGCTAAAACCTCTGTATTTTCTCAATGAATAACACTTTTCCCATCTATATCTATTTGCCTCCTATTCAACTGTCTCCTAGACACCAGTGTATCTTTTGTTTCAGACAGATTTTAGTTTATTTATCAGCTACTATCCAAGAAAAAGTCTGCAGTGTCTCAAATTACATGATTGTAGAGAATTTTGTGAATGGAAGAGGCTCTTTCAAAAAACCAGTTCTCTCCTGTTGTCTAAATAGCCTTGCTTTTCCAAGAGTGGCCCAAGAACTAGAGACTGTTCAGTTCAGTTCAGTTCAGTCACTCAGTCGTGTCCGCCTCTTTGAGACCCCATGAATTGCATCACACTAGGTCTCCCTGTCCATCACCAACTCCCAGAGTCCACCCAAACCTTTGTCCATCGAGTTGGTGATACCATCCAGCCATCTCATCCTCTGTCATCCCCTTCTCCTCCTGCCCCCAATCCTTCCCAGTATTAGGGTCTTTTCCAACGAGTCAGTTCTTCGCATGAGGTGGCCAAAGTATTGGAGTTTCAGCTTCAACATCAGTCCTTCCAATGAACACCCAGGACTAATCTCCTTTAGGATGTACTGGTTGGATCTCCTTGCAGTCCAAGGGACTCTCAAGAGTCTTCTCCAACACCACAGTTCAGAAGCATCAATTCTTCGGCACTCAGCTTTCTTCACCATCCAACTCTTACATCCATACATGACTACTGGAAAAACCATAGCCTTGACTACACGGACCTTTGTTGGCAAAGTAATGTCTCTGCTTTTCAATATGCTATCTAGGTTGGTCATAACTTTCCTTCTGAGGAGTAAGCATCTTTTAATTTCATGGCTGCAATCACCATCTGCAGTGATTTTGGAGCCCCCAAAAATAAAGCTGACACTGTTTCCACTCGTTCCCCATCTATTTCCCATGAGACTGTTAGTCATGCAGAAATCTCAGGCACCACTGCAGACCTACAGGATCAGAATCAAGGTTTCTTATAAATCAAGTTCCCATTTGACACCCATGTGTGTTGAAGTTGGGAAAGCTGTGGAATTTGAACCAAAAACATTTACATACTGGATAAACAACAAACTGTTGACAGGGGTTAAACCATTGGCTGTTTCCCCCTTATCAGGTTGTACACAGAATCTCAGCCTAGACTCAGCCTAGAGTGCCGAACAAAGATTGCTGGATGCCAAAGAAATGTTCATATCCTTGTGACTTACCTCCTTGCGTGGTTGGGACTTAGGCCATCTGACCAGGCCATCAAGACCAGACAGATCAGTGTTTCAGCTAAGGGCTCCTAGCAGAGGTTTACAAATAAAATCCTTCCAACAGACTAATTCTGGCTGGAGGGAAAGGCATAAAGCCATAGCATTTATCCAGGTTATGGGAAAGGGAGAACCAATTCAGACCTTGTTAGTTTTGTTAGCTTTCCTGGGCTCACTCAGCTTCCTGTCTCTCTGTTGAATTGTACACAAAAAGGCTGGCAACTTGTAAGTGTGCATACAAAGAACCAGTGCTGCACTACTGAAGGTGTAAAAGCGTAAATAGTCTGTCTGTAAACCAAAAGTCTCTATTTGGAACTGATGCACAGTTACTTTATAGGTTCACATTTGAAAGTAACACTCACAAAATAAATGATTGAAAGTGATCATAATTAAAAAGTTGGTAAAAGGGTACTAAGCCCAGGTAGGGGAGGATATTTTATGATCTATGCCAGGACTGACAAACACAGAAAACAGGACACTGTTCCCATTCCTTTGGCCAGTGCAGATTTTATTGTTATACATTACCACAGCCCTCTCTCCTCCCCTCACAATCCTTAACCAAAACATAATCTAGAAGCCTTATCTGTAGTGTTTCTTTGAGCTCCCCCAGTCCATCCAGAATGATACACAAGGTCTTTGTCATCTGTTCTTGATCCAGAACATTTTCGTGCATCTGTGCTAAGTCACTTCAGTTGTGTCTGACTTTTTGCAGCCCTATGGACTGTAGCCCACAGGCTTCTTTCTCCATGGGATTCTTCAGGCAAGAATACTGGAATGGGTTGCCATGCCTTCCTCCAGGGGGTCTTCCCAACCCCGAGATCTAATCCCTGTGTCCTGCATTACAGGTAGATTCTTAACGGCTAAGCCAGTGGGGAAATCCCAAAAAACCATCTTCAGGTATCCTTATTTTGAGCAAACCTATCAAACTGACTTCTTTAATAATATCCCAAGACAACTTAAATAGGCCAAAGTTTGGAGAAAAACTTCTCCATTTTTTTAATATTTCCTTTCAAGTGGAGGGAGCTCCACTCCTGTGAAACTTTTAGTCAGTTTTATTTATTCTGCGCCAGTAATGGAGGACTAAATTATGTGACTGTCAAATCTGCAAAGAATAAACTAGATGACATCTGTAGCTCATTTCTTCCCATTTTACTTTTGGGAAGAGGAGTTCTCAGCATCTCTATTCCATGTGTTTTTCTCTGTGCAAATTTTTTTCTTGGTAAAGCCTGCCCCACCCAAGTTAAACATCAATCGGTGGGACTCTTTGGTCCTTACACTAAATTTTCCCTCAGGAAAATGAAACAAGGAAATGAAGTTGCTTACTAGATTATATGTAATATAGAAATAAAAGAAAAGTTACAGGGGAAATAAGAAAGACCTCCTTTATGCATTTTAGTGTCATGTACCTTCACACCAAAAAGCGGTATGAAACAGTTATTTTTTTTATTCCAAGAACGTTGAGTGGGACTTGGCGTAAACCTGAAAGAACCACAAATCTTAAAGGAAAAATTCATCTGTCACTCAATCCAGAGCAGCAGTGTTTGGCAGAAAGAATAGAGATAATACACCTTGAAGGTCAGCTACTGCTTAAGGCCATGTCCAACCTTCTGGGCTGAGGTCACTTGGCTGACATTTTCTACTGTGAGAATGTCATAATAGGCACAGAAATTTTCCCAGCTTCGTACCTGGGGGTAAAAGTGTGTGGATTGTTATAATAGTGGCTCCAAATATGTCCTGTCTCCCCATGTCCATTATGAGTCTGTCACTCCTTCCATCAAGAGACAGAGTCATTTTCTTACCCTTTGCACCTGACCTCATGACTTGCTTTGACCGATAGAATATTCCAGAAGTGAAACTGCATAACATTGTCCAGTAAGACTTAGGGGACTTGCACCTTCGATTTTACCCTCTTAGATTTCTCATCACTATGTAAGGAAGCCCAAGATAAACTATTGCATGATGAGAACCATCAAGAAAAAGAATGAGCCTGATAACTAGTATCAAGGTTCCAGACAGGTAAATGAGGTTACCTTAAATGCTTCAAACCCAGTTAAGTTGCTAGGTAATTACAGCCACATGAGGGACCACAGATAAGACCAGCAGAATAACAACCAACAGCTCAACAACCCCCAAAATCATAAGAAATAATAAATCCTTTATTACTAACTTTGTTTTTATTTAATTTTTGAATTTATCATTTTTTATGGGCTTCCCCGGTAGCACTAGTGGTTAAGAACTTGCCTGCCAAAGCAAGAGACACAAGAGATGCAGATTCTATCCCTGGATTGGGAAGAGCCCTTGGAAGAGGGCACAACTCACTCCAGTATTTTTGCCTGGAGAATCCCATGGATAGAGGAACCTGGTGGGCTACAGTCCACAGGGTGACAAAGAGTCAGACACGATTGAAGTGACTGAGCATTATTTTTATATAATTTTGAAAGGCTACTTTCCATTTACAGTTATTTTAAAAATTGGCTGTATTCCCCACATTGGACAATATATCCTGGAATCTATCTTATATAAAATCATTGTTTAGGTCTTTATATTTGGGGGTGTTTTGTAGTACTACAAAGGCTAACTGGTGTAAGAAGTGTGTTTCTCTGTGGACATGAAGGCTTTCTCCAGAATCTGTCTCACTACTAACCATGAAAGTCCTGTATCTTTGCCTTTAAACCTGTACAAGTACCAAAGGCTTCCTCTTTTATCAGACACTGCTTTTTCCTTCCCTCATTCCCTTAGACTCCTTTACTAGAAGCCTACTTAATTTTGCATCAAGTATTTTTAGGAGAAGCTACAGTTGACTAAGTTCATTTCCCATTTTTATTGTCCTCTTAATTAAAAACATATCCCCTCTCTCGGATTCATAGTTTCACCATCTAAAATATCTTCTTTTCCTCCCATATTCTCCAAAGTAATTGAACAACAAAGCGGGGGAAAGTGGGGGCACACATTTATTGTGAGAGGAAATGCATTTGTTTTTCTGGACAAATCCTTATCTTATCAATGGCACAAGCCACTCTGGCTGTTCCTAGCTACACACAGGGGCTAAATACAGCCTCAAAGGGATTTCACTTGGGTTCCAATTTGCAAATGGGGTTTGTGTTTGGATTTAGATTTAGAGTGAATCAAAGCTTTCCTTTGAACACTGACTTGAAGTTCTTCTCCTTAAACCCAGCCAAAATGGAGTACTCTCTCTTATGTGTCAGAACACACAGAGCAGAAATGACAAACTCTTTTTAAGTTCAGATAAAGGGTTTGAGTTGATATCTTCCAGCTGAAGGAGAATTGGAGACTCACATTTGCAGTTTCTCTGCCTTCCGAGAGCCTTATTAGCACCAAACCTGTGTACCTTTTTGAGAGGATGGTGAATAACAACTAGGTGAAAAGTCAAAGAAGTATTTAAAGCTATGTGTTCTTTGATCGACGTGATGGTTAACAGTCCGTGTATATTTTCATAGATTCATGGGATCATTTTAGAAATCTTATACACTGATATCTGTTGACTGTTTACTGTGTAAATTTGCTCTTAATTCTTAAAGCATTCATAAGAGGGGAAGTGAAGTGAAGTAAAAGTCATTAGAGGTGAAGTGAAGTGAAAGTTGCTCAATCATGTCCCACTCTTCGTGACCCCCATGGACTATATAGTCTATGGAATTCTCCAGGCCAGAATACTGGAGTGGGTAGCCTTTCCCTTCTCCAAGGGATTTTCCATATCCAGGAATCAAACCCAGGTCTCCTGCATTGCAGGCTGATTCTTTACCAGCTGAGCCATCAAGGAAACCCAAGAATACTGGAGTAGGTAGGCTATCCCTTCTCCAGTGGATCTTCCAGACTCAGAAATCAAACCAGGGTCTCCTGCATTGCAGGCAGATTCTTTAGTAGAACCATTATCTCTATTTTGCAGATCAGACATGTGAGAAGGAGGTTAAGAAACTAACCACATCATGCTGCCACTTATGCTTGATCTCAGTCCCATAAGGTGCAGATCATGGAAGGACAGTCATTCATGAAAAGTTCTTCTACCATCAATACTTACATATTAACTGTGGCATTCTGAAATAAATTGCAAAGAATTAGTCCTACATTATATAAATCACAGTTCAGGCATGAACCCTAGAATCTTAGAACATTACTTTGCCGACAAAGGTTCATATAGTCAAAGCTATGGTTGTTCCAGTAGCCTTGTATGGATGTGAGAGTTGAACTGTAAAGAAGGCTGAGCATCAAAGAACCAATGTTTTCAAACTGTGGTGTTGGAGAAGACTCTTGAGAGTCCCTTGGACTGCAAGGAGATCCAACCAGTCCATCCTAAAGGAAATCAACCCTGAATAGTCATTGAAAGGGCTAATGCTGAAGCTGTAGCCCCAATACTTTGGCCGCCTGATGTGAAGAGCTGACTCATTAGAAAAGACCCCGATGCTGGGAAAGATTGAAGGCAGGAAGAGAAGGAGACAACAGAGGACAAGATGGTTGGATGGATCACTAACTCAATGGACATGAGTTTGAGCAAGCTCTGGGAAATGAATGGTAAAGGACAGGGAAACCTGGCATGCTGTCATGGGGTTGCAGAGTCAGACATGACCAAGTGACTGAACAACAACAGGTGATCATTTGGTCCAGTTCCTTTATTTTGCACATAATGAGATGAAAGCTGGGGATGGGGGGAGTGATTGGGTAAAGGTCACACCAGGGTCACTGGTAAACTGGTTTAGAACCAGTTGCAATTTACACATTAAAGCACATGGTACACAGTCATAAAGGAGTTTCTCTTGGAGAATGTTGGCTTGATCCCCCAACAAGTTTCACATCAGAATGGCATTCATTTTGCTGAATTTATCATCATCAGGAAAATGGCCATCAGCCTTACACTGTCTGAAATTTGCATTTATTTTTACCATGGGCTAGGGAATATATCTCTAAGAGGTTGAATCAAACTAATGAAACTCACGGATTGAAGTACCATAAACCAGAATCTGGTTTCTTCTAAACTGAAGAATGTTATCCTTCCTCTGCCAAACACACAGATTAGTAGTTAAAATAATGAAATCTCTTCCTGAAAAACATAGCCGTGCTTAAAAACAAGACAAGCACATCCACAGACCAAAAGCAGAAGAGAAAACCCAGAGATAATTAGAAGTAGAAGCCACCTACAGATCTCCAAGACTAGAGACAAGAAGAGGCAACTGGGAGTTCATCACTTTCAGTGTAAAATGGAGTTTCTCAGCCTCAGCATCAGGGACATTTGGGGCTTGATAATTCTCAGTAGGAGTCATTCTGTACATTGTAGGATGTTTAGCAGCACCCCTGCCCTCTACCCCCCTCTCCCTGTCCCCTACCAGTCATCATAACCAAAAATGTCTCCAGATATCACCAAAATCATCCCCAGGTGAGAACCATGAAGGTCATCCTAAACATACATTACAAATGGTGGGGATCTAGAACCAGAATCCCTTTGTAAAACCAAGGGCTCAGGTAGCAAATATTAACTTACAAACAGAAGCATCCAAACCACCATCACTATCCAGGTAAGGCCAGCTGTTGTCCCCATGCCTAGGGGATAGGCAGAACAAAGAGAGCCACCCTGCCCAAGAGATCAGTGATTTCCTGGTATCTCCATGAGTCACCCGTGTCTCCAGTTTTTGTGAGGTCATTTCAATCTCTCATGGACCAACATCAATAACCTTCTGTCAAACCCCCAATCCAATGTTCCCTGCATCATAGCGTACTACCTAAAGCCCACTCAGACTATTATTGTAACATATAAACTATGCTTTATTCATTATTATATTATTAGTTCATATGAGAATCTAGCACAAACTAGGATAAAATGTGTGTGAAATGGATAAAGGAACAACAGGGTGAATGAACTAGGCTGAAGTGAGCACCTATTACCAGGTGACCCTGCCCATCTGGAGAACTGTACTCAGAGAGGGTTCAGGGAAACTGATTTGAAAGCTGGCATTTCAATTCCTTGTCTAGTCTCAGGAGAAAATTAACCTTTTAAACGTAAGGAAAAGCAAAAATAATAAAACGCCTATCTGTGGAAAGAAATTGCTTTTGTTTCCAGGAATAATTTTCCTACTGTGGAATGTTTGCTCCCTCCAGCACCAAAACTGGTTTTATCTGCAGGTATTCCTGAGTCTCTTTTGTTGCCAGAAATAAAGAGCTGCATAGGCCACCTCGGGTCATGGAATTGACCATAAGGCACAAAGGGAATTAATGAAGGCAAGGAACTGACAGAAAAAGGAGAATGGACTCCACCTGCTTGACTATAGCTTCTGTTGATCTTTCATTAAAAGAAGTTAGCCCTTCAAAGCTATTTCTCCCTTCCCTATCTCTATTCATTACTTATCTCATGCTTTACCCCACACATCTTTTCTCTACCTCAATAAATGTTTTTGAGTACATAAAGAGACAAATTTTAAAAATACCCATCCTTTCTATTTCTTAACAGTGTTGTCTTATTCATAGGTTCGGCTTACTCAAAGCCCATATTACCATTGCTGCTTTGTGATGTGTGTTTGTCTGTGTGTGTGTGTGTGTGTGTATTTAGCTTCAGGTTTTGCCACCTTCTACTTCCATTTAATTTCCTAAGTTGAATTCCACAGACCAAGAGATAAAAAGCAATAGACCTAGTAAACAAATTGTCATTGCTTAACCCGTGGTTTTTTCATACCAAGTCACCCTAGTTCAGTCATCTTGTTTCTTTTGTCTGAACTCTTGGTGAGGGAGAAGGCAAGATCTTGTGCTTCAGAACTTGTCTACATTACACTATCCCCTACTAAGGTAGCAAGATTTAGCAAATAAAAATGCAGGATGCAATATTGGGACTTACTTATACTAAAAATACTTATCATTTATCTGAAATACGAATATATCCAGGTGTCCTATATTTTCGGTTTCCCAAGTGGTGCTAGTGGTAAAGAACCTTCCTGCCAATGCAGGAAACCTAAGAGTCATGGGTTTAATCCCTCAGTTCGGAAGATCCCCTGGAGTAGGGTATGGCAACCTGTTCCAGTATTCTTGCCTGGAGAATCCCATTAACAGAGGAGCCTGGCAGGCTACAGTCCATTGAGTCACAAAGAGTCAAACACAACGGAAGCAACTTGGCATGCATGCGTGTCCTATATTTTATCTGGCAACAATTCTTCCCACTCAAACAGGCTGAGTGAAGCAGCTTCACAAAGATGAGATGACCAGGTACCTTCAGTGACAAGCCCAGCCCAGTCTTTAATGGACATCCGTCTGAAATACACATGTGATCACTGTTTTAACAGACAAAGACATGAAGCACAGTTAACTATGTCTTGATCATACAGGGTCACCATTGTCAATTTCATTTCTGTGTTCAAAGCTTATTACTACCTGCAGCTCCTAGCCCCTGCACAGGAATTTCCATTTCTTGGCTGGCTTCTTCCAGCTTTAAGCTAACTCCTCTCTGTCAATCATCACACCTTGCTGCTGGCCATATGCTTGCCTCTTGCTTTCAAATATATAGAGTTTTATTGGTACCAACCATCAGTTAGAACAAGAGTAAATAGAGACTCCAAGGAAGAGCGTTAAGGAATTTCATAAGACTCCACTTGAACACAGCATCTCACAGTTTCAAAACTTGTGAGTTCTAGTACTCGGATTGTTATGGCATCGGCTGTTGTCTTTAGAGAAGAGAGAAAATGCACTTATTTATTGTCACTGAGTAGTGTTCCAGATTCTCTGCTATATGTGACATGTAAATTACCAATGTACTTCAGACACAGGACATTGAAAAATGGTTAAATTCCTTTAAAAAATTTTTTTTGAAGTATAGTCGATTGACATGTCATGTTAGTTTCAGGTATACAGCAAAGTGATTTGAATTTGCCTGCCAATGCAGAACATGCAGGAGATGTGTGTTTGATCCCTGCATATGGAAGATCCCCTGGAAGAGGAAATGGCAACCCACTCCAGTATTCTTGTCTGAAAAATTTCATGGACAGAGGAGCCTGGCAGGCTACAGTCCAAAGGAGTTGGACGTGACTGAGCACACACGCAGGTGTACGTGTGTGTGTGTGTATGTGTATTCCTCTTAAGATTTTTTTTCCCTTGTAGATTATTACAAAATAATGAGTAGGATGCGCTGTGCTATACAGTAGGACCTTGTTGGTTATCCATTTTATATATGATGGGATGGCTAAATTGCTAATAGGAGAGGTCTATTATTCTATTTTTTTTTAAATCTTATAACATTATGTAATCCTTAATTTCCCAGGCTCCTCTGGAGTGGGAAAAGATGACCAGGGTTAAAGGTACCAATTAAAACCATAATTAAAAAAAAAAATTCTGAGCTTCCACCAGTGTAATTGCTGACACCTTAAAACTGCCCCTTACCAAGCTTCCCGCAGCCCATTTCTCCTCCTGTAATCAGTCCCAGTTTGATCAGTGACACTACCATAACAGAGCTGTCCAAGCCAGTAACCTGGGCATCCCACTTAACCTCTTCTTCTCCCTTAAAATGAATAATCATGAGTCTGGTCAATTTTCCCTACTGATTACACTATTAATCTTTTCCTTCTTTCTATCAATTACCCTTTCCCTGATTGGGTCTTTTTAAATCTGCTGGGACTATGCAAATAGCTTTCTATTTATCTCCCACTTTCAATCCTATGTCCTCTGCTCCCACAAATCAATTGCGTGCACCATCATCAGAATATCCTATATGAAATACAAATCCATCCGTGTCACTGACCCAAGGATAGCCAGATTCTCCTAAACTTGTGAGCCTAACCTCCCACTGGTCTTCTTCAACTGACCTTGAACTTTACACTCTGCAGAAGCAGTTTTTATTCCATCTCCCATGCAGCACTATTTCACACCTCAGTAGCTTTGCTAATACTGTGTCCTCTGCGAGAAACACTCTTAGCCACTCTACTCCTTTGCCAGCTTCTGTGAATGTCTTTCAAAACCCCGTTCAGTCATTCTCAGCTCTGTCCCCTCTTGACCTAAACCTCAAACTGCATTAAGTGCTTCTTTTTCATGTCCCCAAGACATCTGGGATCTCTCCTTCTTACAACACTTACTGCATAACACCAAAACGATCCGGGTGAACTTTCCTTGAACTAGACTCCCAGCCTCTTGAGGGTAAGGGTTTATTGCTCATTCTATGTCTTTAAGTACTTAGGACAGGGCCTTTTACATGAGAGATGCTGAATGTCACTGGATCTGCCTGAGGAGAGCAGGGCATGCTCTTGAAAGTCCTTGAGTTCCTCTCCTCCATGCTCCATGTGGATCTTTGCTCAACTTCAGGCAGCCCTATTCTGTAGAAGCTGCTGTCGTGGCTGATATAGATAATGATGAATAATGGCAATTTAAGCTACAGGTGATGCTGTAGGGGGTGCTTCTGCTCAGATAGATGAATGCTCCATTCCTCCCTGGTATTCTATCTTTTCCAAGGCACCCTACCAGGCTTTACATTTCTCTTGTTCCTAGTACCTACTCATCATATAATCAAATTTATTTTGTTATACTTATCATCCCAGCTCCCTACAGTACAAATTTGGGAGTGCTCCCTGAGGAGTAAATTGAAGAACCATGTAAATGTCATCCTCTAGTGCCTACATAAAGCCCTGCTCACCACTGACCAATCTTGTCCCTCACGGAGTCCAGGAATCACTTCTTCATTTTCTAGGTAGGTGCCTGTCCTGCCCATCAGGATCAGTATTAAGATGATACAGTTTGTTTTTTATCATCTTAACTTCTGGCAAAACTTATATACTGTTCATAAAGTTTAAATCTCACTGTTCTGGACCTTCAATACCAGGATCCTTAAAAAACCAGTCCAAGTTTTTGTCTCAAAGCTCCACTAATTTTCATGCAGATAAGATTCCTCTAGACTTCTCTCTTGGGCATCCCATTCTTTCCAGGGGATGTGGTGCACTCCAAACCTCTCTTACTTTTTCTTGGAAATGAAGCAGCTGCCCCTCTCAGAGGGAATCAGAATCTCTCCTGCACTGTGAGGCTCCTAAAGCATTATTCCAGCTCTGCTGCCATCAATATTCTTGCTCTATGACAACTAGATTATAGAATGGCTTTAGCCCTATTGCACAAAACCTGCCCTTACCTCACTCACTGGTCATGCGCGTATCTGAATCCCTTATATTTCCTCGCAAAGTATAGCTGTTCAAACAAGTTCCCTGATTACTTTAAAGAGAAGAGTTTTAAAATTCACTAAGTAACCCACAGAGGAGCCTGGCAGGCTACAGTCAGTGGGGCTGCAAAGAATCAAACATGACTGAGGGACAAGCACACACACACACAAATAACCCACAAACCCTTAAGTAGACTCTTCATGGTCAGACGGTTCATACAGCAATTCTATATACAGTCTGGGCTTTGGTTTCTCAACCTAGTCTCAGAGATACTATTCTTTGGTGATTGTTCCCTTCTTACATATCTGTCCAGGCTTCTTTTCCCTGGAGATTATATATATATATATTTATAAGAAATCTTCTAAGCTGCAAGGACCTACTGTATAGCACAGGGAACTCTACTCAATATTCTGTGATAATATGTATGAGAAAAGAATTGGAAAAAGAATGAATATATGTATAGACATAGCAGAATCACTTTGCTGTATACCTGAAATTAACACAACATTGTTAATCAACTATCATCCAATAAAAATTTTGAAAAGATATCATCTGTCTGCTCCTTGAAAGCAAACCACAAGGAAGCCCACAGCAGATAAAGATTTACAGTTGGATTAATTAGCAACTAAGAAGTTTAGAGTTTTTAATTATTTAATAATGCATAACATACTACTTCAACACTTAGTGGCTTAATACAGCAATCATTTTATTATATCTCACAATTTTGTGGGTCAGGAATTCATACAGGCTCAGTTGCATAAACCCTGTATTCCTTGTAGTGTAATGTAAGTACACCGTCTTAAAGGAAATCAAACCTGATATTCATTGTGAGAGAGTCAATTCCTAGGAAGGGTGGTAAGAAATCCAGGGTTCCCAAGGAGGAGAAAGGGGTCCAGGGCCCTTGAGAAGGAGAAAGGGGTCCGAGGCTCTCAAGGAGGAGAAAAAGACAAACGTTTTTTTGAAATTGCTTTGTTTTAGTCAATATAACAATGAATCTTGCTTACTCTTCTCCTAAACAAGATTTTCTAACTAATCTTGTTATCTTAAGACGTATGTTGTGGGAGTGGGTCTGGTAAGACCTTTCTGTTGTTAGCTCTCATCTTGTTAATTAAAGATGTATGGTGGGACTGGGTCTGGTAAAAGTATATAAGACCTAGATAAGACTCTCCATCCCCCTTCTGATGTCTATGTCAGAAGCTTTCTCTGTCCTCTTTCACTTTAATAAAGCTCAGATACACAAAATCTCTTGAGTGATCAAGCCTGGTCCCTGGTCCTGAAGCTAAATCTTCTCCTCAGGAGATCACGAATCCAATAACATTCACAGTAAGCTATCAATTGGAAGGACTGATTCTGAAGCTAAAGCTCCAAAACTTTGGCCATCTTATGCAAAGCACCAACTCATTGAAAAAGACCTTGATGCTGGGAAAGATTAAGGGCAGGAGGAGAAGGAGATGACAGAGGATCAGATGTCTGGATGGCATCACCAATTCAATGGATATAAGTTTGAGCAAACTCCAGGAGATAATGAAGGACAGGGAAACCTGGAGAGCTGCAGTCCATGGGGTTGCAAAGAGTCGGACATAGCGACTGAACAACAACAAAGTACACTTATTGCAGGGGAGTTTCTCCTTTGGTAGATGGGCTGGTCAGGGGGTTGAAGTCAATCACATGGCTGGCACCCTGGCAAGGATGTCTGCTAAGCTCAGCTGGGATGGCCAGTTAGAGCATCTACACATGGTCTTTCCAGGATGGCCAACTCAGAGAAGTCAGATGCTTTCTGTGGCTGGCTTCCCTCAGAGCAAGGGCTCCAAAAGACAGGAAGCGGAAGTTTATGGTTTCCAAGGTCAGTACAGGGTCACTTCTGCCATTGTGTATTGGTCTAGCAGCCCCAGAGCTCCCAGAGTATTAACATGAGGAAAGGGTGTAGACCTGACCTTTCAATGGAAAGAACAGGAAAGAGTCTGCAGCCAATTTTTCATGTCCCTCTCAGAGTGTCTCCTCAAATATTGTCAGAGAAAAGACATCATGTCATTCTTCACCTGAGCAAATACATACTGGATGTTCACTACTGAGGGCAGGACGCCTTGCTGGCTTCTGGGTTAAGACTGCAAACTAGTGGGTCACACATTAGGGCAGCTTCCAGACATAGTCGATGGTTCTGGGGGGGTTATTCTTAAGTATTTGAATTAGTTGTCAAGGTTTAAAAGTTGGAGGGTTTCACATAAAATGTGAGTTTTCGACTTTATTGGAAAAAAGCTAATTTTGTCAGCAGGTAACTGGAATGGCCTGAGGAACCACACTCAGCTTGAAGTGCCAACATCTCCTCAGGCAGAGAGGGGACCTGCCATTCAGATATCCCTGTGCTTGCCCCTCCTTGTCCCTCAGTGATGGTTTTTGTCCCCTTGAGGATTTCAGCCTGCCACTCATACTCTATTGACAGAAATATGAATGAAACCTTGAGATCGTGTCGATGTTTTTCACTGACACCAAAGCCACAGCTTTTGAGATGATGGCTGAAAAGCAAAACTGGCCATGTCAGTTTCCAGGGTTATTTATAATTCCTTACATCCTTCTCTGGGCTTCCCCTGTGGCTTAGTAAAGAATCTGCCTGCAATGCAGGAGACACAGGTTCGATTTATGGGTGGAGAAGATCCCCCGGAGGAGGGCATGGCAACCCACTGCAGTATTCTTGCCTGGAGAATCCCATGCACAGAGGAGCCTGGTGGGCTATAGTCCATGGGGCCGCAAAGAGTAGGACACAACTGAGCAACTAACGCACAGCCCCCACACACAATGTAAGGTCTAAAGAATAATACAATAAAACATGCACACACCCACCACACAGCACAGAAACAGAACATTATGAATAGCCAGTTCTTCCCATGTTTGTCTCTCCCTGAACTCTTCAGAAATAACCAAGTCTGAGAGGTTTTGTAATTGTCCTTCCATTGTTTTTCCTATAACTCATTTTTGTGCATCTTGAAACAACATGGTTGTTTTGCAAATTTCAGAATTTACATAAACAGAAATATTCCATATCTATCTGTGACTTACTTTCTCTGTTTAGTGTTATAGTTGTGAAGTCCATCCATTTTTGAAGCCTACAGATACCATGCATTCATTCTTTTACTTTCTCAAGCAGTCGGCGGTATGATATATTACAACTCATGGTCAGCTCACATAGAAGGAAACTGATTTGTTTTCTGTAATTTGGGGTTATAGGGAACAATATTATTATGAATAGTCTCCTACATGTGCATGAGTACAATGGTTTCTTTAGAACACATGCCTAAAACAGAAATATTTGGATCTTTAGAGGATACTCATCTTCAAATATTTCAAGTATTGCTAAATTGCTTTGCAAAGCAGTTAACATCCCAGCAGCCATAACTGCCAGAACCTACTGCTGTAGTATTGATCAGCACTTAGTATTATTAGACATTTTAGTGTGTACCTCTCTGGGGGTAGAAAGCAATATTACCTTGAAGTTTTAATTTGTATTTCTTTGATTACCGATAAGGTTGAGCATTTTTTTTCCCTCTATGTTAATTCCAAATTCTACTTCTTTGTGAAATTTCTATTCACATTTTTTATTTTTTGGTTTTTTTTTCTATTAAAAGTCAGCATGTTCTTTATTTTATTTTATTTTTTTATTGTAACAGGTTCAATAAAGACTTTTTACTTTACAATATTGTGTTGGTTTTGCCATACACTGACATGAATCCGCCATGGGTGTACATGTGTTCCCCTTCCAGAATCCCCCTCCCACCTCCCTCCCGATTCCATCCCTCTGTGTCTTCCCGGTGCACCAGCCCCGAGCACCCTGGGCTGGTGATTCATTTCACATATGATAATTTATATGTTTCAATGCCATTCTCCCATATCATCCTGCCCTTGCCCTCTCCCATAGAGTCCAAAAGACTGTTCTATACATCTGTGTCTCTTTTGCTGTCTCACATACTGGGTTATCGTTACTGTCTTTCTAAATTGCGTATATATGTGTTAGTATACTGTATTGGTGTTTTTCCTTCTGGCTTACTTCACTCTGTATAATAGGTTCCAGTTTCATCCACCTCATTAGAACTGATTGTAATGTATTCTTTTTAATGGCTGAGTAATATTCCATTGTGTATACGTACCACAGCTTCCTTACCTATTCATCTGCTGATGGACATCTAGGTTGCTACCATGTCCTGGCTATTGTAAACAGTGCTGCGATGAACATTGGGGTACTGGAAATAGAACTGCCATATGACCCAGCAATCCCACTACTGTGCATACACACAGAGGAAACCAGAATTGAAAGAGACAAGTGTACCCTATTCACATATTTTTTAGAGATTATTTTTACTTGGAAGTTTTAGAAGTTATTTTTACGATGTTGTGTTACTTTCTGCTGTACAGCAAAGTGAATTAGCCATATGTATACATAGATCCCCTCTCTCTTGAGCCTCCCTCCAACCCCACTCTCTCACATATTTTCTGTTGGGATGCTTTTCTTCATCTTTTTGACTTACAGAAATTCTTTATGTATAAAATACACTCTGCACTTGCAGGGGGGGTGTTGTTTTTACTTTATGAATAGTGTGTTTTACTGGAAATTTTTCACTTTATTTGGCTGGAGTCATCACATTTTTATTCATGTTTTATAATTTTTATTTAGTTTAATGGTCTCCTTACCCTGAATCTATAAATATATAGGAGAAAATTTCACTTTAAATATTTAAGACTTGGCTTCTCACACTTAAATCATTAGTGTTCCTTGAAGTTATTTTCATGTATGGTATAATGTAGGTATATAATTTTACTTTTTTCATATGCATAATAAATTTTCTAAGCACCATATTCCGTTTCTCCCACAATGTAAGCTCAATCTGATGCTAACTTTTCATATGTGCAAAGATAGGTTTCCCAGCTCTTGAGACTGTTCTAGGTCTTGTCTTCCAGTGTTGTGCTGCTGATACACTGTCTTTATTAATATAACTTCAAAAACATCTCATAAGGCATGTTTCCCCATCCTGTTCTTCATGAGTGTTTTGGCTCTTCTTAGTCATTTGCTCTTGATTGTGAATGGTATTTTTTAATTGCATTTTCAAAATGCATATTGCAGGTATATAGAGTTCAATGTTTAAAATAGTGAGGTTAAGTCCAGCAACTCTGCTAAACTCCTTTATGAATTCTAGTAACTCATCTTTAGATTATCTGAGCTTTTTTTTTTTTCATACAGGACAAAATGTTATCTTCAACTAAAGATGATTGGATTCCCTAATTATCCCTACCTTGTTTCTGATTTTACAGAGAATGCTTTAATCTTCAACCATTAAATACATTTGCTGAAATTTTCTGAACTACCTCTTATGAGTTTACAGAATTTTCTTAGTTTGCTAAGAATTTCTTTCCATGAATGTTATTAAAGTTTATTGAAGGACTTTTTTTTCCTTCATCTAATAAGATCATCATATAATTTTAGCATTAGAATAAATTTGCTTTCCTTGGATAATTCAATATGACTGTGACATTATGATACATTGTTTGCTGAAATAATTTGCCAAAGATCTCTCCATCTGTATTTATGATGTAAATTAAACAGCAATTTTTTTTCCTTTTTGTGCTGTCATTGTCTAGTTTTGGAATTATAAAATAAATCAGAGTTTTCAGATTTGCTATTATCTGGAATATAATTTGAATAATTGGATAATGAATTTGAATAATATTGAAATTTAAATAATATTGACATTCCTTTGAGTGTTACTAAAACTACTCTGAAAAATCAATAAGGTTTGTATTTTATTGCAAGAAATATTTTTAATAGTAATGCATTAATAATTTTTAAAGGGTATAGGACTACTCAAGAATTTTGTGTCTTCCTGGGGTAATTTTAGAGATTTATATTTTATATGAATTTGTCTATCAGGGAAGAGGTCTGGACTGAAGATACATCTATCTTTGTATCTCCTACATCAAGAGCCAACACCAATTGAATAAACATGCTAAAATAAAATGGAATGAATCAGAGATACAAAACAATAAATCACCTGTCATTTTCCCAAATATGCTAACTCATGGGCTTCTTGAAGGCCATGCCAATGAATCTTGAAGAGGGCATGGTGAAGTCTAAGGCCTGCCTTGGTCAGTGGCTCCTTATACATCTTAACTCAGCTCTCAAAATTTTAACTTGGAAATTGAGGCTAATAGTCCTGATAATCTGCCTGCTTCACAGTGTCAAGGTGAAGACGTAAGGTGATAATACACACATAAACTTATGGAAAATTACTAAATGCTTGTGTGAATTAATGTGTGAATCAAATCTCCTTTATGGCTCACATTCAAAAGAGGTCACATACTCTAACAATGTCTCACAAATGTAACTACTGGCATGATGACCACCTTAGCTTTCCTCTATGGATCACTGCTCTTTTTCCAGTATATAGTGCACTTCAAACAACCAGACAATGATGCAAGTTCAGACATGTTGCCCACATGGTTACTGATGACTCACAACGCTGAAGGCATATTCCTTGTGGTCTTGGGTTTACCAGACAGCAGTGTTAGGGAAGAAAGATTTTGGAATGTCTAGTTAGGAGGCCTACCAGATATAACTCAAAATCTGCTAGTTTCTAGTCATGAGACTGTGACTAGACTCACATAAGCCTCCTCCACTGTAAAGGAGGATGAAATCACCTCCCTCAAAATAGTGTTAGTCCTAAGTCACTTAAGTCATGTCTGACTCTTTGCAACCCTATGGACTGTAGCCTGCCAGGCTCCTCTGTTCAAGGGATTTCCAAGCAAGAATACTGGAGTGGGTTGCCATTTCCTCCTCCTGGGGATCTTCCTGACCCAGGGACCAAACCTGAGTCTCCTGCATTGCAGGCAGATTCTTTACCATGTTAGCCACCAGGGATGAAAGATTCTCACCTCCTTGGCAGTGTAATACAAAGACTAAGAGAGATAATGTTTGTATACACATGTTTAAAACTGTGATGCACAATATAAAATATAATTAATATAAAATAATAATATAAAATATATTATTTTATAATAATATAAAATGTAAAATAATTTTTTAACATAATCTAATAATATAGAGGAAAAGCAGGCTGGTGTCATGGGAAAAGATTGAAACTTGTAAAGAAAAATGGAGGTTTGATACTTAGGGTTGCCTCTTTTTAGATGTGTGATCTTGTTCAAGGTACCCTTTCTGATCCTCAGCTTTCCTACATAAAAATAGAGGGATTTTTCCCCTTTTCCTATTAATGAGAAATATATGCTTTATAAATAAATTAGCATACATTGGCAGACAGTAAGCACTTAATAAATGTCATTTTGTCCTCCCTTCCCCATCACTGGTGGTGGTGGTTTAGTAGCTAAGTCGTGTCCGACTCTTGCGACACCATGGACTGTAGCCTGCCAGACTCCTCTGTTCACGGGATTCTCTAGGCAAGGACACTGGAGTCATTACACCACTATGAATTTGGTTAAAGTAAAATAAACTTTTATTTATTTTTTTAACTTGTTCTATATCATTGGTTTGAAATTGATTCACTTTTGAGAAGTCTCAGCCTGATGAAAGGAAAAAAGATATATGCCTCTGAAGTTCTATGTGAGAAATGTTTGAGTGAGAAAAGTTGATTTCTAGATTAATGCTTGAACTCTACATGTTATATCTTTGCTTTATCTCTGAGCCAAATTTTAGCAACTTACATAAATTTATCTCACCCACCCATGATTAGACTCAGCAGGGATCTAACACCTGAATGGAGATACCCTATCACCGGGGCCGTGCCCCAGGAGTGGTGTCCAGGCAGCCATTATGGAAACTGTGTCCAAAACTAAAGCCAAAAATACCTTCCACAGTCAATTTTCAAGTTCACTTAATGAGACTGTTAGAATGAAACTAACTCTTGTAGTTACTCTTTTGCTATTAGCTATCCACACTGAAGAAGGAAAGACCTGCAACCACATGGATAGACCTTGAGGGCATTATGCTAAATGAAATAAATCAGACAGAGAAAGACAAACACTATATGTAATCTCACCTGTATGTGGAATCGAGAAGAAAAGAAAGAAAAAGAAAAGCAAACTCACAAAAAGGGATCAGATTCCTGCTTACCAGAGGCAGACAGTGCAGGGAGAAGTAATTGGAGGCAGATGGTCAAAAGGTATAAACTTCTAGTTATAAGATAAATAAGTACTAGGAGTGTAATATTAATATAAACCTAATAACAATAGCTAGCACTGTTATATGATATACAACGACATGGATGAAAATGGAGGGAATTATGCTAAGTAAAATAAGCCAGAGATACACAAGTACCACATGGTATTGAAACAGAGTGGGCCCTGTGGGGCTCCCTGACATGGAGGCTTCTTATGGGCAGGCCTCCAACCCTTCTGGAGTCCCAAAGGGCAGATTCCAACAGTTGCTAATCAAGGGAGAACACCCATGAAAGAAGCTGAGGCAAGATTAAAGGGGCCAGAGAAACTCATCAAGATCAGGACACGGACCATCTGAGATTAAGGGAACACAGGCCTTCAGTTCAGTTCAGTTCGGTTCGGTTCAGTCGTTCTGCCGTGTCCAGCTCTTTGCAACCCCATGGACTGCAGCACGCCAGGCTTCCCTGTCCATCACCAACTCCTGGGATTTACTCAAACTCATACCCTTTGAGTCAGTGATGCCATCCAACGGTCTCATCCTGTCATCCCTTTTCCTCCTGCCTTCAATCTTTCCTAGCATCGGGGTCTTTTCAAATGAGTCAGCTCTTCGCATCAGGTGGCCAAAGTATTGGAGTTTCAGCTTCAGCATCAGTCCTTCCAATGAATATTCAGGACTGATTTCCTTTAGGATGGACTGGTTGGATCTCCTTGCAGTCCAAGGGACTCTCAAGAGTGCTCATACCATAATGTTGTCAGAGACTCCACCCTTGAGCCATTGTTATAAGCTCTTCATCATTCCTCTGATTTAGAACACATTCTTTTAAGGGAGAAGGCTGCTGTGACCCCCTCTGCCTAGCAAAGCAATAAAGCTCTCCTTTTCTACTTCACCCAAAACTCTGTCTCTGAGATTTGATCCAGCGCTGGTTCAGAGAAGCCAAGCTTTTGGCATTGGCATCACTTATTTGTGAAATCTTAAATTGAACCCAAAAAAAAAAGGCAAACTCTCATAGAAGCAAAGTAGAATGGTGATTGCCAGGGGTGGGGGAATAGGGGAAATTAAGAGAGGTTGGTAAAGTTATAAGATGAATAAGATCTGAGGCTATAATGTGCAACAAGGAGACTATAATTGATTATACTGGTTTGTAAATTTGAAATTTGCTCAAAGAGTAGAACTTGTGTTCTCACCAAATAAACATGTGTGGTGAAGAATTTTTTAAAAAGAAGAAGAAAATCCACATCAAAACCTTGGTGCTGAGGTGTCCAAATCAGAAACTAGTCTTTATGGAACGGAAGTGAGTAACTTGGAGATGAAGGCTGGCTGGAGCAATTTTAATCAGTTTCTGACATTTTAGTTAAAATGCCTATAAAGAAAATGTGGAGGTTCAAGTTTCTTAGCAATAATTCCCTGTGTTATATTATCAGCAGTTCAAGCATGGGACCAAGTCACCTCATTCACTTATAATCCCAGGGGTGTTGCTGACAGAGTTGAAGCTCAATAAACATTTCTCAAATGCTATTCTCTCTGAACTCAATTTGCATTGTGTGTTCTTTGGCATATGCCTCTCATTTAACCTCCCATTTACTTCTTTCTTTTAAAAGATGACCAAGGCGTCCTCCTAAGACCTGACTCAAACCCATTTCCAGCAGAAAGGCCTCTTAGATTGGCCATATCCTCTGTTCCCCTCCTCCCACCTATACTTTGCATTACTTCAGCCCCTCAGTGTATAGACTGTTTATGGACTGATTTACACATGTCCTTAAATTGCCTTATTTTTTTTTTTTTGGTAATACCTGTTTCTTTCCATTTAAAGAGGGAGGAATGCTTGGAACTATGCTAGATATTTTAACATTTGCATGATAAATATGTATTAAAATAGAATACAAAGAAGGAGAAAGAGCAAAGAAAGTAAGGAAAAGGTAGAAAGACCCTGATGCTGGGAAAGACTGAAGGCGGAAGGAGAAGGGGATGACAGAGAATGAGATGGTTGGATGGCATCACCAACTAGATGGACATGAGTTTCAGCAAGCTCCGGGAGTTGGTGATGGACAAGGAAGTCTGGCGTGCTGAGCTCCATAGGACTGCAAAGAGTCAGACATGACTGAATGACTGAACTGACTGAACCGATTCAATGTCTAACATATCGTGCTCCTGTAGATGTAGCATCATGACCAGATTAGGTGAATAAAAAAATAATACAAACAGAAATGAGAGAAATCCAGAGAAACTGTGAACCACAGAGAAAGAAGAGAGTGTTGTTTGTCTCTTCATTCAATCTAACCCTTAAGGAACTATAGGGACTTCACTAAGGTGTTCGCCTTCTGTATTTATATATATATACACATATATATAGCAAGCCATCATTTGTTTTTGTAAAGAAGATGTCAGTATTTTATTACCCCCTGGTATTTCTCTGTGAGAACAGTCAACAAGTAAGGGATTTGTAGTTAAAACTCATTTTAATAGTGATCACGAATCTTAGTTCTGGAGGCTGAACGTCCAAGGTGAATTTGCCATTCTCAGTGAGGGCCCTCTTTGTGGCTTGCAATGGCTACCTCTTTACTGCATCCTCACATGGGGGAGAGAGAGGTCCAGCTTCTTTCTTCTTACACTGGGGATTAAGGCTTCAGTATAAGAATTCATAGCACTAGAAATGCTTGGTCAGTTGGGAAGCTACATGGGGGAGTTCTGACAATGGTGTCTGCCATGAGGGTGATCATCGATGGCTGGCTTGATGTCGGTTCTTGCCTCACTAGGGTAAATTCTTCTTTTTTTTAAATAATTAAATTTTAAAAAATATTTCTTTATTTGGCTGTGCCATGTCTTAGTTGCAGCATGCAGGATCTTCAGTCTTCAGTATGGCATGCAAACTTTTAGCCCTGACTAAAAATAGAACCCAGGCCCTCTGCTTTGGGGAGCTCAGGGTCTTAGCCACTGAGCCATCAGGAAAGTTCCAAGGTGGATTTTTCTTGAAGCTGAACACTTCATGGAAGAGATAATCTTCCTATTTGTTCTTCCTTTGAACAATTATTTATTGAATACCTACTATGTGCCAGGAACTCTCCTATGCACCAAGGATACAAGCTCCAGGAGCTTGTGTTCCCTTCCCTCCAGGAGCTTATGTTCTAGTGGAAAGAGATGAATAATAAAGAGAAAACAAATGGGCAAGATCATTTCAGGAGGATGCATATTGGGAAGGGTAGCATGACAGGTCATTATTCAACCCAACACATATGACTATCTCTTCTCCCTTTGCTAAAATCTCCAAATAGGATCTCCAACTTGGTCCTCAAATAAATTTCATTTTTGTCAAGATCAAAGGGACACTTTATCTCTCTCCGTCATCCCCATTCTTTTCCTCCTAGCTCACATTGATTGAAGCATGGGTTAAAGTGCCTTACAACGCATCATCTCATTCAATCCTGAAAACAGCACCATGAATTTAGTATCAGGAAAATAACCTTTTTACAGATGAGAAATCCAAAGCAGAGAACAGTTTAGCAACCTGCATTTAGTCATATGGCAAGTAAGTAGTGAAGCCAGGATATGAATGCACAGCCTCTGCGGCCAGAGGTCCTGGCAAAGCTAATGTGTCAGCATTGTCCCTGTGGCAGAACTAGTCCTTCCAACAAAAGGAGGCACCAAACAGATGTTCTCCATCTCCCCAAAGAAGAGAAGGAAGATTTGTATTACAGCTGAGAGATATGAACTAGACATGGTAAAGAATCAGTTCAGTTCAGTTCATGTCCAACTCTTTGTGGCCCCATGGAGTACAGCATGCCAGGATTCCCTGTCCATCACCAGCTCCCAGAGCTTGCTCAGAACTCATATCCATTGAATTGGTGATGCCATCCAACCATCTCATCCTCTGCCGTCCTCTCCTCCTCCCTTCAATCTTAAAAGCTAAAAACTTCCTAGAGAAGTTTAGCAATTTTTTTCTTCTACTAGAGATTAGAACAGAGGTCAGCAAATTACTGTCCATGGGTGAAATCCAGCTACTTAATTTCGTAAATAGTTTCACTGGAACATAGCCACACGTCTTCATTTACATACAGTCTATGGCTGTTTTCACCTTACATAGTTGAGTAGTTGTGACAGAGACCATATGGCTGGCAAATCCTAAAAGATTCACTTTCTGGCCCTATACAGAAAATGTTTACTGACCTTTGACCTAGAATACCAGGATGGATTTTGCCTGGGTTGGCTTGAGTATCTTTTTCTCCAAATTCAAGGAATATCTAACTGAAACTTTAAAGTCCTCAGCTCTAGGAATAAAGAAGTGGTCCACCTCACTGGAGGAACTCTCTTCCCTACTTCGCCAGCTTTCTCCCAGCTCCAATTTAGCTGTGTCTCTCTACATTATGGGCTTCCTAGATGGCGCTAGTGGTAAAGAATCTGCTTGCCAATGCAGAGATTCAAGAGATGTGAGTTCAATCCCTGGGTCAAGAAGATCCCCTGGAGGATGAAGTGACATGCCACTCTAGTATTTTTGCCTGGAAAATTCCATGGGCAGAGGAGCCTGGTGGTCTATGGTCCATTGGGTCGCAAAGAGTAGGACATGACTGAGCACACATATTACATTACATTATTCTACATTTTATTTAAAAGGTGCATGGTTGACTGAAGTCTCCCAGATTACATTGCAGACTACCAGTAATCACAGTTTAGCAGTGGTGGGGATTAAGGGGGCAGCAGTAATAAATTCTACCTACCAGGAAATTTAGAGTGGCACCTGCCTTGACGTTAATTCTGCTTCAGTCACCATTTAGACTGAGCATGAAGGGATGGGAGATTTCTGCTGTTCCAGTGGTTAATATCATTGTCATGCTCTCTATTACCAGTGATCAGGATGTGCTGTGCTGTTGTGTCCAACTCTTCGATAATTCATGGACTGTAGCCCACCAAGCTCGTCTGTCCATGACGATTCTCCAGACAAGAATACTAGAATGGGTTACCATGCCCTCCTCCACAGTATCTTCCCAACCCAGGTCTCCAAAATTGCAGGCAGATTCTTCAGGGAAGACCAGTAATAAGGCTATATCTTATTTAATTTTACTTTGGGTAAAAGAAAAATGGGTTGTTAGACCATAAAGTGTTCATTTCTAAAGAATTTTTGTGAATCAAACAGAGAGGTAGAACTGAGCCACTTATGGATTTTTTTTTTCTTTGAAAATACTACACACACACACACACACACACACACACACACACACACACACACACA
>ML660213.1:7603109-7878574 GCA_007570785.1 Antilocapra americana
ACACACACACACACACACACACACACACACACACACACACACACACACACACCCTGGAGAAAATACATACTAACTGCAAACATTTTTCATCCCTAAGAAATTCATGAGGGAACTTCCCTGACAGTCCAGTGGTTAAGATTCTGAGCTTCCACTGCAAAGGGCATGGGCTTGATCCTTGATCAGGAAACTAAGATCCTACATGTCACAAAGTGCAGACAAAAAAAAAATTAAGAAGTCATAAGTAGTTTCCCAATTCAGTTCAATGTAAAGTAACATTACCTTTTTTTTTCATACCACCACTAAGAAACTGAACTGTGACAGCCAGCCTCTTACAAGCTGTGTGATCTTGAACAAGTGACTTTGTCTCTCTGAGCCCTACTTTCTTTAGTGAAATGTGGCTGTAGAATGGATGTTCTTTTCCTAGCCAAACAAGAGGCAGCATGCCTGTGGGCCTTAAGAGTCCTCCATCTGACCCCAGGCACCACCCTCTACCTGGTATCCAAATCATGTCTCAGCCTGGTGTATTGAACAGATGTGAACTGGAGTAAGCCAGCCAGACTTAGGTCCAACCTTGAAAAGCACCATTTTATTAGCAGTTCAAGCCACATACCCCCTCTGGAATGACAAGCCATCAAGCTATTGCACACGTTCCTCCCTCCTCCTAGAATACCCTTCCTCAATCGGATGGAACATTAATGTTCCTGGTCACTCTCCTCCTCGTCAAAGAAGAGGAGTGTGTCCTCTGATACCCTGGGCAGTTTTCACTGTTAACTGTGATGTGGACTCTTCCCACAGGCAATGACTTTCTCAAGGTCAAGCGCTGTGCCTTGAGTCAAGCATGGTGGGGACGTCCACATGAAAAGAACTCCCTGCTTAAGACTATCTACAGCTTTTTATCTCATACTGGCTCAAACCCAAAGCTCTTATCCTGGCTTTAAGGATATCCTGGCACAAGGTGACCTTTGCCAACTTTTCCAGTCTCATTGTAGGCTATTCAACCCTTTTTCTTATGTTCTCTAGGCCAAGTCCCATCCCCCCATTTTCCTTATATACATCTAGTTCCCTCTGCAGAAATTTTTTATACACAGCTCCACCACAGCCCTTTACTGGACTTTTTCCAGATCTTAGGTTTAGTCTATTCATTCATTTATTTAAAAATATTTCTTGAGCACTGTTCTAGGCACTGGAGAAAAATCCCTGCCTAGCTGATGCTCTCCATGATAGTTGGAGGCAACAAACAAATTTAGCAATAAATGCAAACTGTGTCTGATAGTGATAAGTGCTAGGGAGAAGAATGAAGGAAGATGAAAGGCTGGGGCAGGTGTGATTCCATATGAGGAAGTCAGAAAGTTCCCATAGAGGATAATGGATGAGCAAGACCTGGCAGGAAAGGGAGATAAAGTGCATGGACGTTTGTGGAAGGAGCAGTACGTACAGAGGACGTGAGTCTAGGTGGATCTGAGAGGGCTGAGGAAGAACAAGAAGGTCAGCGTGAGGGAGAAAGGGGTGGGTGACAGTGCAGAGATAGCAGGGGTCTAGGTAGTACAGGGCCTTAAGGCCACTGGAGGACTTTGACTTTTCTTCTGTATGAGATGAGTGAATCAAGCAAAATGACCCAGCTTCTACTTGGAAAGGACCACTTGGGTCAGCATATTGAGATTACATGGTCAGGGGACAAGTTCAGACAAAGCTTAGTCAGGAAGTTTTTCCAATAATCCAGGTAAGAAATAAACTTAGCTTAGACCAGGATGATTGAGATTATAACGTGGTTAATAAATGAGTGAGTTCTGAATAGGGTTGGAAGGTAGAATCTATAGGATATATAGGTGTGTTGGAAATGGAGGATAAGAGAAAGAAAATAAAAGATGATGCCAAGGTTTTGATCTGAACCATAGGAAAGATGCGTTTGCTGTTTACTAAGATGGGCAGGCTGAGGGAGGAGAAGCTTAGGGGATGAGGTTAGGAGATGAACCTGGTTTGGGATACATTCAGTTACAGATGTCTGTTAGACAGCCACGTGGAGAGATCAAGTGCACAGTTTGATATGTGAATTAGGAGTTCAGAGGAGAAGACGTAAGTGGCTGCAGGGGCACTTCAATCTCTAGAAGACACAGATGTGAGAACAAAATGTTAGTTGCTCAGTCGTGTCTGACTCTTTGTGACCCCAATGACTGTAGCCCACCAGGCTCCTCTGTCCATGGAATTCTCCAGGCAAGAATACTGGTTGCCATTTCCTTCTCCAGGGGATCTTCCAGCCCTAGGAATTGAACCTGGGTCTCCTGAAACAGCTAAGGAAAAGAAAAAGAAGTCTGTTATGCAGAGGGGGAGCCAAAAGACAGTGTGGTGTCCTAGAGGCTAAATGAAGAGAGTGTTTCAAGAGAGAGGGACCAATCAACTGTCAAATGTTGGTGATAAACCAAGCAAGACAAGACTGAACACTGACCAGTGAGCTTAGCAAACTGAAGGTCATTGGTAACCATGTCAATGGTATTTCCTTGGAGCACTGACCTGAATGAACTTCTCCTTCCTCTTCTGCCTTGCACAAAGGGTAAACCTTTCAGTCAAGTTACGTCCATTTCACTATTCTGTAAATCCTAGAGGCCCATCTCTGCTGTCATTAACTAGCTCCTTGAGCTCGGTCAAAGCTTACTTTTTCTCCTCTGGATTTCAGTTTCTTATCTTTTAGCAAAGTGTGTGAGTTAATGGCCCTGCCAGCTCTATTAGGCCACTGTTCCATAACAGGCCTAGGTCAGGCTCCCTCATTTTCAGACTATGGTTTCACTTCAGTCCTTGCCTCCCCACAAATGTCTCCCACTGGCCTGAATTCTATCACTAGATTTTAACATTTTTTAATTTTTTGGTAAGAAATGAGGAAGCTTCGGGTTGTAGTATACTTGATTTACAGTGTTGTGATAGTTTTAAGTGCTCAGCAAAGTGATGTAGTCATACATTTTCTCTTTTAAGTTGTTACATAACATTAAGCAGAGTTTCCTGTGCTATACAGTAAGTCCTTGTTGATTAGTCATTTTAAATACAGCAGTGTGTACATGTCCATCCCAAACTCCCTAAGTATCCCTTCCCCCACTCCTTACCCCACTCTGTAACCACATGTTTATTCTTTAAGTCTGTGAGTCTGTTTCTGTTTTGTAAATAAGTTCATTTATATCATTTTTTTATATTCCGCATATAAGCAATATCATATAGATGTCTTTGTTTGACTTGCTTCACGCAGTATGACAATCTCTAGGTCCATCCATGTTGCTACAAAAGGTGTTATTTCATTTTTTTATGGCTAATATTCCATTGTATATATGTACCACATCATCTTCAACCATTCCTCTGTTGATGGACATTTAGGTCACCTCCATGTTTTGGCTATTGTAAACAGTGCTGCAATGAACATTGGGCTGCATGTATCATTTTGGACCATGTTTTTCTCTGGGTATGTGAATTTACCACTTTTGAATTCAATCTGAGCTCTACTAGATACACAAATGAGGAAGCAGCTACTATCAGCCATTTTTGCCAGAATGTGAGTACAGTTCCCTCGTCCTTTCCTGATGACAGTTTTAGATGAGAACTTGAGAAAGCATAAGAATAGTGTGTGTTCAGGAAGTGTATTGCTGCTGAGGTAGAAAGGGGTTCCAAAAGGAACCCAACTGGGAAAGAGATGAACTCCCTGAAAATCAATGTAGGGCAGGCCGCATGCGCTTTATAGACCTGAACAGTAAAGTTTCAGTAAAGGTTAATTTGGTGTCTCTAAGCAACTCTAGCTCCTAAGTGAAAGCCCAGTGGTGTTGACTAAATCATTTCTCCAACCTGGGTTTTGATGTCAGTGAGAACAGCAGAGCTGTACTTAACCTGAAAATTCCATTCTCCCTTTAAAGGCAGAGTTGCTCTGACTAGGGAAGACTTCTCTGACTAGGTAGAGCAGGAAAGATAATCCATTTCCACTTTACAATGAGAGATCAAGCAAGTAGTCCCACATTTGCAAATACATGGTTGGTGGGTCATGTCAGCCCCAGGAAATGCTATCCAAGCATTTTAGCAGAAGAGCAGCAATAATTCCTTAAATTTATTCAAGTTCTGACAAAAAATTTTGAATGGGCCTTGCCTGGCTCTGGCTGGCCGTACCCTTTAAGTTTGGTCTTATGTGCGGTATGTATCAAAGGTCACGGAATCCACTCTTAACATTGCCTTTGGCTGAGAGTATGTATATAGAACTAGGGTTAATTTAGTCCCCGTGGTGTTGACCTGCCGTGGTAATGAGCCTGCCAGCATCAACAATAAGGACTGGGCTATGGGCAAATTTTCCAGTAGTGGGTTGGTTTGTACTGGGCCACGTATCTACCTGTACAATATCTATAACAAGATATCCGTAAGCCAGTGGTTAGGGTGGAGTCTATGACCTCATCCCAAATCTATATCTGGTGAAGGGTGAGTATAAATAAACAGATTAACAGGCAAGCAAATAACATTTCTGACCATTTCTTTTTCAGAGAGTGAAGTTAACAGGATTGTCCATAGAATCCAGCCTGTAACTTCAGCTTCCTTAGCACAGCCCCAAGGACAGGATAAACGATGTTTCTGGATAACCAGGGTGAGATAAGAAATTTGAGAATCACCATCTGCTGCTGTCAGATCTACCTTAAGTCAGGGAGCGGAAGCCTTGGCACAGGGCACACGTAGATGTGTTTCGGATGGTGTGAGCGTCTGCTGGTGTGTGTGTTCAAAGTCCTTGTGGGTGGTACACTTAATACGGTGCTTTTCTGTCCAGGAAAACTATATCCCCTCCAAAGCCCTGAATTATTAAAATCTTGAAGTTTCTCACATCTGTTGCAAGCTCCTTATCACAGTTTCTGGACGCTATTGGGTGCCATTCTCTGGGTCTGAGGTTACGGGCATGCTTGATCTCTTCCACTGCCAAGCCGGGAGATCGTTTGTTATAACTGCAGCCAAAAGACCCAGGGAGCATGATTCTGAGACACGTCAGCAGGCATCAGGGCAGGGAGCCGGCCGAGCTGTGGGGTGGTCTCAACACTCAATATTCCAGTCTCTTGCCTGAGTGTAACCAGAGCCCCTCAGAGACAAACCAGCCTGAGGTGCTTCAGCAGCTGTAAAATTCCTCTAATGGCCTATATTCTAAGTTCCTCTTGCACAGACCACCACCATGTAGATGGAAACTGAGTTAGGTCCAAATAGGATGAACCAAACTTCTGTTTAAGCAAAATAGTTGGCTCAGGGCTGCACAGCTTTAAATGGACCATGAATAATGTTTTATTGCCTCAGCACTGGGGTGAACTTGGCCCCTACACTTAGCCTTACCTTTCACAGTGTTATTTTTAGAGATCTCATTACATCCCAGCTTAAACTAAAAATATGTTCCCCAGGAATAGCAGCACCTAGTTTGAATCGTGTGGCGTGACCCAAAGGCTCCTGGACTCTGATTACATATGATGTTTCATGCATGTGATATCTGGTTTAGGATCAAGGGGGGAATTGCTAAATTTCATTTTTCAAGAGCAGCAATAAGACTGGCTTTGGGGTTGTTGGACTCCATGGGTTTTTTCCTAGGCTGGAGTTGTTTCCATCAGCTTTGGTATCACATTGTTTGGTATGATTTATACAGAATCACCAGTCCCAGTCCCAGGAAGCCCTGTTCATAAGTTCATCTCCACCATTCTCATCCAACCCCAACACATCTTCCCTCCCCACGGTCCCGAGGCCTTGGAAGGAAAGGTCATACAGTAGAAGAACTTTTGGGTCTGACAAATTGGCAGCAGCATCTTAACTCCGTCCCTCTACCTCTGTGACTTCAGGCATGTTATTAATCTTCCTGAGTCTGATTGCTCACTGGGGAAAAACAGAACAGAAGTTGTATGGATACAATGGCATAATTTCCATATTTACAGCAGAACCCTAATAAATTATCACTTGTAAAAAAATTTAATTTACCTATATACTAGTCAAAACAGTAGGGACATTTGTTGAGCCCTGACTAAGGTCAAATCCTGACAAAGATGCATGGGGGCAAGATGGCCAGGAGCAAGGCAGCGTGGAATGTCACACAGACTTGAGGTACCAATCTGGACTGTGAGGCCACTAGCAAGGGAGAAGTTCAAGCTAGGGGAAGAAAGTCTCCTGAATTCAAACTGGTCTTTGAAGGTTTCCTCTCTCTACTGGCCCACTTAAGGGTTAAGGTCATAGCCTGCCCCACATGGAACCCCCGTTTTGACTGCCAGTTCAAACTTGCATTAAGTTCCTTGAATTTTTGTGCCTTTAGTTTCCAAAGCTGTAGATGGAAATCGATAACACCTGTTTCATAATGTGCTTATGAGGAGTAGATGAGCTACATAAGATGATGCCCATGTCTTTAGCACATTGTCAGAAAGGAATCACTCAAGAGACACTGGCTGTTAAGGGTTCTGTGAAAAATACGTTCTCAGAAGAGGTACCAGTTTGAACAAAGAGAGGAAAGAACAGGACAATTAAAGGAGTTTCTTGTGTCCTAGGTTGACTGACTCATAATGTATGTTCAGAGAGAAAGGCGGAGTCTCATGTGTTCTCAGGGTTGATCTTTGCATTCACTTGTGATGACTTCTAGATTAACTTCAGTATGCATTCCATCTTTCTGCCCCATTAATGCATCTTCACATGACAGGAAGTTCCACTGCAACCACTGAGAGAGCCCCACAGCTTTCTATTCTCAAGCGGAATCATTTTTCCTTCCTGTCTCCATATTCCTCTGGGTGCCACAGTTCTTCAGGATCAGTGGACAATTCTTGACCTTATGACGAAACTCACAGCTTCATGACTCAGTCTGGTTGGCGAGAAAAGCATATTTGTAAAACTCCTCTTTGCAGAGATAACCAGAGGCCCCATCTCATTTGTGTAACCTCTCAAATCTCAATGACCAGCCTGGAACGGGGCTTATTCATCCTGGACCTGACAGCTATGTTCTACGGCATGAGGGCAGAGACAGGGCAGAGGGATGCTAAGTGACAGGCCGACCACGGAAATCCTAAAAGGGGCCACTGACTTTAAAAATTAGGTCAGTCTGAATCCTCTTTATATATGATCCACTGCTGTAAGATACTCACTAATCTTAATCCGAGCATTATTTGGGATCTTGGCAGGGTATACGCCGATACCCAATACCAGGAACCTTTTATATTCCTTTCTTTTCCAGAGAGTTCTTACCATATTTGCACACAGAAATGAGTCCCATATCATTGACATTAGGAGGAAGAATAATTATTTTGTACACCAAGGTGAGCATTTCTTTTGCATGCTGGTATGAATGAAGAACAGAAAGTTGGGAAATGAGAGGACGAGAAGACATCCTGGCCCTGCTCCCAGAGTGTAGTCTTGTCACCTTCATGTCCCTCAGACTCCCTGACTATTGCTTTCAGATCATAGTTTCCCTCTAACCCCCCGTATCTAGAAGCAGAGGACCTGAGCCCAAGTGAAGTCAGCAAAACCTGGGAGCTGACTCTCGCTGGTGGGTCTCCTTAGACCCTCGCTGGTGAGTCTCCTTAGACCCCAGGTCCTGCCCCAGGCCATTCACCCTGAGGACAGTGAACCTGGCCTCAGGGAAGGACTCGCCTCAGGACCACCTCACACACCTACTCCTTGTTCCCTCTGGACAACTCCAAGGCTCTCATGTCCTGACGTCCTGGGAGAGACCCAGAGTATCCGAGAAGGGCAGAGAGGGCCCCGCACAGCAGCTGGACAGCAGGGTGCCATAGGGCCCCTCTCCACCCTGAGGAGGCCCGCCTCCCAGGAGCGAGCCTGACTGGACAACTGATCCTCTCTAATCCCCACCGGGGAGGGCCAGCCTGGTCGCCTTTCATATAGCAATGACTTGCGTGTTCTTTACATCGCCTGCTTTATTTTCAAACCTGTCAACACATTTCTGAAAAGGTTGCACACGTGAGCAGAGGTCTGGGCGGCTCGGAGAAGGAGCCACAGGCGAGGTGGAGAGAGCGGCCACCCCAGACCTGGGAGACCCAGTCAGGAAGCCAGGGGCTGCCCATTTTCTTGGGTTTTCTCTAATCAAAGCAAAAAATGAGGCAAACGTTTTTACACTGTGACCCCTTCTGGTCAGATTAGAAAACTGGCTATAAATTCGAGGTGGACCACACACTTACTGAACTATATTTATCAAGTTTCTTAATAAAGCCAAAAGCTCAGGGGCCTCAGGGAGTAAACTTTTTTTTTCTTTTTGACAGAGACAGAAGCCAGCAACAATCGGTTTACTGTTGTTGTCCTGTTGCCAAGTGGGCGATTCAGTTAAAATAGGAACTGCCTCACATCTGTTTACAGGAACCCATGGGGTTGCTATTTGTACGGGGGCCCAACTTGTCTGACCTTGGTTGTTGCTAAACTTTTTTTTCCCCAAGACTGTTCCAAGGATCTAAAAGAAGACGCTCTGCGCTACCACCAACGGTGCCATTTGCTGGCACGTCTTGTCCCTCCCAGGGCCATCACATTGCTGTGACAAATACTGGAAGAGCAGATTGGGGCCCTCTTTGAGGCTAGATGTTATGCCAACTCCCTTTTCTAAGCTGACTAGCTAGTTAAACAATGATGGAGTTCAAGGTCATAAAAATCAGAATATTTGAATGGAAGGGGATCCTGGGAGACTACATAGTACAACTCCCCCATTTTCAGTTGAAGAAACAGAGGACTAAAGAGATTGTTGGAGGGAGTTGGGACATGAAGGCAGAATTATGGGGCTCTTGCTAGTTTTTCATGCTCCCCAGGAAGTGTGGCATCTTGCGATATAGCCTGGATCAGACCAGGTTATAACTTGATATCTAACCATATGAATGTGTAACTTCACAGTGTGGGAGAGGAAAACCTTGGTGTCACCCATGCGGAGAGCAGCATTTTGGATCCTCATATCTTCAGGGCTCCTCTCGAAGCTGGGAAGGAGCCTCCAGATTTTCTTTCACCCATAAACCACGTGGAGAATTCAAAGTCTCTGATGGGCCCCAGAGGAAAACTACAGAGAAAAAAAATACCAGGATAGCCCAGGAATAATGAGTAATATAATAATGTATGGGGAAAGGACCCTTTCTGTAAACGCTAAAGCAGTCTTCAAATATCTGAGTGTCACAGGATGTTAAATTGGAAGTTTTAATTGAGATATCAAAATATAAGCATCAGATATAAAAATATCACCATGCCCACTCAATAACAGTTTCTTATTTCTATAAACCTCTCTGGAGAAGGCTGCATGTGAATATCACTCAAATTCTCAAAGGCTCTTAGAGAGTCTGTCCCACGTTCCCCCATTAACTAGGGGGATAAATGTGGACTAATGTCTTATTCTCCACCACCAACCCTTAACATGTAAGGAATGGGGAGTAAAGGAGGGGTGACAACTCTTGCTCCTGGAGTTTGCACGGCAAAATACCCTGAGTTTCCAAGGACAAGACATGGGCAATGTGATGGAGCTGGCATGGGCGGTCTACAGAGAAGTTGGTAGAGGATTATCTGATTTCCAAGGGCTAATGGCAGTAGCTGGGAGGGAGAGCGCCAGTAGGGTAAAAGGGTCTGCAGGAAAAAGACCACCAGTGAGCAGAGAAGACCCACAGATCAACCGGGGAATATATCAGCCTTCAACTTTACCCAGGCTTGGAGAGCTCAGAGCCAGCTGCCTTTGGTTGGGCTGCCTTGGAGCAGAGCCTAATATAGGGATTCTTGTGGTTTATGGAGGGGGTATTCTCAGGGGAAGGAGTTAGGGAATCAGGATAGAACAGAGTGAGGGGAGGACAAAACAAGGATGAGGTCTCTGTGAGCGACGCACTTCTGACTGGCCCCACAGCTTCTGCTGTCCTGTGGAAAAGCAGACCAGGCTTTCAACACCAGGCCAGTTGGTCGTTGGCGTCTGCTTGTAATGTGGGAGAAAGGGGACACTTGGGGAGGCTGGGGCATGTCTGGGTCATCACCCAGCAGATGTGGCTTGTATCTGGTCAGTTACTGCCGCTGCTGCCGCTGCTCAGTCGCTTCAGTCGTGTCCAACTCTTCGCGACCCCAAGGACTGCAGCCCACCAGGCTCCTCCGTCCATGGGATTCTCCAGGCAAAAGTACTGGAGTGGGGCGCCATTGCCTTCTCCGGGTCAATTACTAATTCTCCCAAAGGGGGGAAACTGTGGGTCATTAGCTGCACCTGTGGATGTGGCTCTGGGAGGAGCGTGAGATTCACTCTGCCAGCTTCCGGCCCACCAACTAAGAGCTTGTGAGTTCTCCTTATGTGTCCTCCCCACCTCACAATTTGCAACCTCCACCCCAGGGGTCAGGAACAGGGGGTGAGAGATGCGTAAGGAAAATGGAGAGGAGGTGATCTTCTCCACACACACTGCATATACACTACGTACACCACACACACACCACACACAGACACCACACACACACACCACATCACACACACACCATACACACACTACACACAAATACACCACACACACAAACACATACACCACACACACACTATACATACAACACACATACACGACACCATGCATACACACCCCACACCCCACACACACATTACACACAATACGCACACCACACCACAAATACCACACACCACACACCACACACACGCACACACTACACATATATACCACACACACCACACACACACTATCCATACTACATACACACTACACACACACACCACACATACACACTATGCACCCACCCCACCCCACCCCACACACACCCACACTTCCTTTCCAAAAGGTAAAAGACCCTGTAATAGGGCCTCCCCAGAGGTGGGRGAGATATTGTAACTTTGAGTGAAATTGAAAGTTTTGATTACTGCATAGAACTGAACAAAATTTCATAGAAATACAACATCCATATAGAAAAGGCTCCTATCAGAAGCCTACAGCTCAATGAGTTTTCACAGAACACACCTGTGTAACAATCCCCAAGACCAAGACGCAAAAGCACCAGCTGCCCTGCGGCTCCCTCTCAGCCGCTTCCCTCCTGTGTCCATCACAAGCAAAACACTACGGCATTCTTCCAACAACACTGACCCATTTAACCGTGTTGAGGAAACCTGGGATTTTGACCTAGCTGGAGCCTGAGGTTTACAGCAAATGTCATCAATCTCCAACTGATCTCAAACATCCAACTTCAATTCTCATTACCATAGGGTGAAGGAGGGTAGGTTTTCATTTAAAAAAGAGACAAGAATCAGATTTTTATCTCCTTGATTATTAGGGGGAAAGAGGAGAAAGAAAAACAGGATTTTTTCCCCAGGTTTCTTCCCACCCCATTCCACCTGCCCTCCCAGCTTGCCAAGGGAACACACACCCAATAATCTCATTCCTCCACGCAGAGAGCAGCCTGGGCCAGAAGGCCTCCCCTCAGGACATGTGTGTGCGTCCTCGTGCGTCCGTGGGGCATACAAGCCATTGCCGAACTATGTGGGACTTGAGAGCTTGGGTCCCTGGATGGTCCTCTGAAAAGCAAGCCCGCCTTATGTTGTTCCTTCCCATACTTTTGTCCAGTCAGTTGTTTCCCTGAGAGAGTGAGGGGAGTTAGGAAATCAAGTTGCTGCAAAAGGCCTTTGTTTGGGAGAATTTTCACCCAACGTGTTATTTTCTAATTGGTGCTATTTGCTGTGGTCCTCCTGCCTGACTGTCTGCATTGAGACAAGATTATAATTATAAACAGAGGAGTACCATTTCCACTGAAACTCATCATGCGGTTTCCCTGACTCATCCTAATGAACTATGCACCCCTCAAAGGGAAGGGATTTTTCCTCTGAAGAAAGTACAATGGTGATGACCTTAGTTGGCATCAGAATGACCAGATGCACTTGTTACTTAAATTTTTTAAACATTGTGTTAAAAAGCAGAAGAGGTGATGCCAAATGGTGTTTGTCTATATGCTGTGAATATACCTGTGTATTTTACAGGAGACCTTTATTTTCTTAATACTAATATTTTAAATAAATTTCTTGATTTTATTTTTGGCTGTGCTGAGTCTTCATTGCTGCACACAGGCTTTCTCTAACTGAGGCGAGTGGAGGCTAATGTCTGCTTCAGTGTGCGGGCTTCTCATTGTGGTTGCTTATCCTGTTGCAAAGCGTGGGCTCTAAGGTGCTTGGGCTTCAGTAGTTGTGGTACACAGGCTTAGCTGCTCCACAGCATGTGGCGTCTTTCTGGACCAGGGATTGAACCCATGCCCCCTGCATGGGAGGCAGATTCTTATCCACTGCACCACTAGGAAAGTGGAGACCTTTATTTTTTTATTTGTACCAATATTGTATGGCCATGTGGCCTTACCAAAATTACTCAAATGTTTTCTTCAGAGGAAACTACTTTTTATGCAAATGGAATATGACCACTGGACAAGTTAAGAAGAATAAAGAATGAATTAAATAAGAGGATCCTTGAAAATCTTGTTTTCATGATATGGGAAAGTGGCTGAAAGAGCTATGACTTGGGGAGGAAGCAGTTTATCCTGCTCAGTTCAAGTGAAAGTGAAGGATCCCCAAAGTTTGTAAAGGATCCCATAGCCTTTGGGTTTTTATAGTACAATTCATGGGGGCCATTCGTGACGAGGTGAGTTTCTCCTTAAAGGCCCTGCTGGCTACCTTCCACTCATTAAAGATTCCACTGCATCCTGTTGTGGGGAGAGAAACACAGCTCCTACTTCTTATGCCCTGGTGACATTCTGAGAAGCCAGAGACTCTTGGAAGGTCAGACTGGGGAAGGACCTTGAGAGAGATGAACTTGGATGCACTGCAGAGGGAAACAGGGTACTCTTCAGAGATGGCACCAAGACCACAGGTATAAACCTGGATGAGCCAGGCCAATCAGTGGGGATCTTTCTAAAGATATTTGCTCCTGTATCTGGTCCCAGACCTATTGAATCAGAAACTGGGGGTGGGTGAGGGGGGCAGAGGACAGCAGGGCCCCTGTGATTCTGATGTGTACTCACATTCGGAAACCAGCGATTCTGATGAAAAGCCTCTATTTCAGAGTTTAGGATAATAAGATTCAGGAAAATGAGTTCCTTGCTGGGGATCACCAAGTGGTTAGTGACAAGTGTGTCCACATGATGTGTTCAGTGGTCTTCCCATGCTGTGTCCCAAACACTGGCTTGCCTTCTGGATGCTTCTCTTGCCTTGGTATCTCACTTTCAAAAGTCTGCCAGCTCTGCCATGGGAACAGGAATTCTGCTTTTCTGAACCTCATTGTCCTCATCTATAAAAGAAGGATGTGTGTGTGTGTGTGTGTGTGTGTGTACGTGGGCATGCACACTCGCATGCACACACACACCCAGTCACTCAGTCATGTCCGACTTGTTGCAACCCCATGGATTGTAGCTTGCCCGGCTCCTCTGTCCATGGGATTTTCCACGCAAAAATACTGGTGTGGGTTGTCCTTTCCTACTCCAGATCTTCCCAACCCAAGGACTGGACCTGCGTCTCTTGCATCTCCTCCATTGGCAGGTGGATTCTTTACCACTGCACCACCTGGAATACTACTCAGCCATAAAAAGAACAAAATAATGACATTTTGCAAAACGTGGATAGACCTAGAAGTTATCATACTAAGTGAATTCAGACAGAGAAAGACAAATACCATATGATATCACTAAAATGTGGAATCGATACGACACAAATGAAGTTATCTGTGAAACAAAAAGAGACCCACAGACACAGAGAGAAGAGTGGTACTTGCCAAAGTGGGGAGGATAGATGAATTCGGAGCTTGAGATTAGCAGATGCAAACTATTACATATAAAATGGGTAAACAACAAGGTCCTATTATATAGCACAGGAAACTATACTCAATATAATAAAATGATTAGGAAGAGCTTTGAAACTGTAAAAAGCAGAATACCGAGTAGGTAGGACTCATTATTATTTATACTATGAAACTAACTTGTTCACACAAACTGTATAGGAATCTAAGAGAGAAAAGAGAGAAAAAAAAATCTGTGTATTAGTGGGCAAGAGCCTTTAAAATATTCAGTCTTTTCAAAATGTGATGAAATCAGAGCTTTTGATGATTATTAAAATAAGGTTTGGATGAGACTGGGCCTTGGACCCACTGAATTTGCCATTTAGCTGATCATCATTTTATTTTGCCCTCTCTCACACCTACCTTCAGACTACTTGGGTTTGCTGTGACATAGTTGAAAGTTTTCATGATGGTTGAAGCTGCTATAATGACACATCCACCAAAGACTTTTCTGTTCATGCTGTGAACCCCTGAAATGAAGACCACTTTCTCAATCCTTGAGAAAACTACCAGCCCCTCACATATTGAATAGTATTCCATGACAGATAGATAATAGGTGATCCTAGAAACATAGGACTGGAAGAAACCTCAGAGGCCCATTCATTCAACCATTGAACAGTGTTTATTGAGCACCCATGATATGACAGTAACTGTTCTAGGCTCTAGGGTTATAAGCAGTGAGCAAAAATTAGTCATCCTTGCCCTCTGATTTTCAGTTTCTATTAGGTAAGAGTAAAACTATAAATAAGCATCTTAGTCAGTTCAGGCTGCTATAACAAAATACCACAGACCAGATGGCTTCAACAACAGACACTGAATTCTCACAGCTCTGGAGGCCGGAAGTCCAAGATCAAAGTGCCTCAGACATGGTTCCTGTTGAGAGCTCCTTCCTGGCTTGCTTTGTCCTCACACAGCCTCTCCTTGGTAGGAGGGAGTGGGGAGGAGTGGATGGAAGGAGAATGAGGGGCAAGGGAGAGAAGGAAGGGAAAGTGAGGGAGGGAGGGAGGGGGAAAGAGAAGGAGAAGTAAGAGGAAGAGGGGAGAGGGTTAAAGGCACCCACTTTGGTCTCTCTTCCTCTTCTTAAAAGGGCACTAATCCCAACATGAGGGCCCCGCCCTCATGACCTCATCTAAACCTCTGTGTCTGTCTGTGTGTTAGTCACTCAGTTGTGTCAGACTCTTGCAATCCCATGGACTGTAACACTCCAGGCTCCTCTGTCCATGGAATTCTCCAGGCAAGAACACTGGAGTGGGTAGCCATTCCCTTCTCCAGGGTATCTTCCCAACCCAGCAATAGAACCAGAGTCTCCTGCATTGCAGGCAGATTCTTTACCATCTGAAGCACCAGGGGAGCCCCCATCTAAACCTAATTACCTTCAAATAGCCACCTCCAAATACCATCACATTGGAGGTTAGGGCTTCAACATATAAATCTGGGACAATAAGAATATTCAGCCCCAAACAGTAAGTAAACCAACAAGTCCATACTTAAGTGAGGCATCAGGTAATGCTAAGTGCTGTGAAGTAAAGTGCAGCAGGTTGGAGGTCAGAGAGTGGGAGAAGGGCAAGCACACTCAGGGAACCTCTGAGGAGGGAACATGTGGGTGGAATCTGAGGAGTGACTCGCATGTGGGGTGAGGAGTAAGCCCTACTGCAATTTCACAGGCCCAGGTGAGGGGCAAGAGTTGGAGTCAATTCTTCAAACCAGAGAATGTCTCTGGGGGATTCTGAAGCAGGAGTTGTCCCAGATCTGACTCACAGTTAACTGTATTCCTTTAGCCCTGGGCCAGAAAAGTATGGTAGAGAAGTAGTATGGAAGCAGAAAATCAGTTGGGATACTTCACGGGTGATGGGTTATGGTGGCTTGGATGTGGGCAGAGGCCGTACGGGCGACACACTCAGATACCATCAATTGCAGTTTGAAGGAAACACTGAGCTAATCTGCAGAAAGTCTCCAGTGATGCTCACCTGTGTTCCTGAAACCCGGGGCTCCTAGGAAGAGCTGGATGCTGCGAAGGAGGCAGGCAGGGGAGTTAAGCATCTCCAGCACCCCCTGCTGGTCTCCACCACAACTGCTTAGCTTTACCTGTTTCACAAGTGTCAATTCAGTTTAGTTCAGTCACTCAGTTGTGTCCAACTCTTTGCCACCCCATGGACTGTAGCATACTGGGCTTCCCTGTCCATCACCAACTCCCGGAGCCTACTCAAACCCATGTCCATCGAGTCAGTGATGCCATCCAACCATCTCATCCTCTGTCATCCCGTTTTCCTCCCACCTTCAATCTTTTCAAGCATCATGGTCTGGTGAAATGATTCAGTTCTTCGCATCAGGTGGCCAAAGTATTGGAGTTCCAGCTTCAATATCAGTCCTTCCAATGAATATTCAGGGTTGATTTCCTTTAGGATGGACTGGTTGGATCTCCTTGCAGTCCAAGAGACTCTCAAGAGTCTTCACCAACACCACAGTTCTAAAGCATCAATTCTTTGGTGCTCAGCTTTCTTTATAGTCCAGCTCTCACATCCATACATGAAACATGGGAGGGGCCAGTTGAAACTACCCCTTCTCCTGTATCTCAACGTCATTTGCAGTAATAATCATGAATGAAAAGAACACCAGTTATGACCAAAAAAGAAATACAGTGTATATTTGCTTTCATTAAATTTCATATGCCTGTATAATCATACCATTAAACACAAAAATAAATGAAAGATATGAGAGAAAATAAATATTACGGTACAAAAGGGGGAGGAAAGAACAATTATTTATTCACTAGCTTGATACTTACCTAACGGTTTTGAAATGGTTATTGTGTTATAATAATATTTTATCTAAATGACTTTCCATTAACTAATAAGCAACCTGTAATAAAACTGAAGTGTCTGCAAAGGGCACAATTTAGACAACTATGAAATCATAATGCTGATGAATTTTTTCCCCTGCTTTGTTCTTCAGCTTTAACTCAGTTTTGACTTTGGTTTTAACAGAAGAACTAGCCCGAAAAAAATTTACAACAGTGGTACATTAATTTCGATAAAGCAACTAACAGTTTTTTTAGAAAGGAATACATTTAAATCTTACAGATATTGTTCCATTTCAGTAGACTATTTCATGTATGAACTAAATTTGTATTTCTATAAACACAAAGAAATAAACACATATATACATATTATACTTTTATAGTTTATACCGTTTCATCATTTTAAATGCTTAAGTAAGTATAAACTCCAAGTTATCACAAAAAAAGAATCAAAGTAATTTTGATTCCTTTTTCCTTCTCTGTGCTCACTCTGTTGTCATTGTTTAGTTTGAAACTTCTGTTTAAAGGCAGGAAAATGCACCACATCTCATGGGACTGGTGACACAAAATGGATCCAGAGCCCTCAAAGGATGTCAAACAATGACAAATTCACCCTCCAAACAGTCAGCTGAGTCTCCAGTTGTGAGCAGTGAATGTATAACCATGAGCATTTAGAATAAACCACCATGTAAATTACAAAGTTTATAACAGGGTAATTAATGAGCTATCCTATTTAAGTTTACATATTATGAAAACTCACCAGCAACTGCAGAGTTTCCTGGAACTTAGACCAACAAAACACTTTTTTGGTGAAGGAGTATTTCATCACTGACTGGTAAAAAAAAAATAACTTTTGTTGGTTTTATTGGAGTTTTATATTTTCTACAGACGATGCATTGTCTTATTGCCTGAATCTAAGGTGCAAGTCTCCCATTGCTTGTTTAGCCCTGAATATGCCACCAGTGCCAATAAGGTTGCATTTGCATTTTCCTGGGCATGGAAGGTCAGGAAATGTCCACCTAGCCTGGTGCCCTCATTGTCCAGGAAGCTGAGGTCAGGGGTGTGTGTGACTTCTGCAGGTAAGAGACACCTTGGTGGAAGGAAATGAGAGGGAGGGACTCCAGGTTTCTCTTGTCAGGCTGTAAGCTAAAGAGGCTCACAGGGACATGATTTAAAGTGCAGCACACAGTGCTCATGTGAACAGGGCGTTTCAGAATGTCCGCTGGAGCCAGGCAATGATGGGAAGGGAGGACCTGGGCATGGAGGGGTGTCACTGGACAAGTGGGCAACACAGTTCCAACCTGAAGGCAGGCGAGAACTGAGCTCTGGCCAAACGTTGCCATGCAGGAATGCCTTCAGCCCCTTTGGCACGAAATCTCTCTTTAAAAAAAAAAAATTATTTTATTTTTAACTGGAGGATCATTATTCTACAATATTGTGATGGCTTCAGCCATATATCAACATAACTCAGCCTTAGGTATGCAAACACTGCCCCCTTCTAAGCCACCCTCCCGCTTCCCTCCCGATCCCACCCTTATTTTTCTTTTGGTCACACCACGAGGCGTGTGAGATCTTAGTTCCCCAACAAGGAAGAACTTAGTTTGTTGTAGCCACACGTTCTGGAAAACAAATTCACTTGGACAATGCAGATAGTGGAGTACAGTTTATTACACTGGTGGGCCCACGAAAGAGTCTCCTCTTAGCCACAGACCCCGACCAAATTTTGTGAAAACCTCTTATACCTTAAGTGTACTGCTCAAGCTCCACATCCCCAAATTCCTTAAACCTAGCCTGGAAAGTGTTAAAGAGAGATACAATCAGGTTACAGCCATGATTCATAATCAGGAGTGTCCGCTGGTTATACACTGTAGTCTACACCAATGGGTGCCATAAAGATTACAAAGGTGGTTGACTACATAGGGCATTATTACATTCTTTTTGTTGACAGGAAATCTTCATATGGAATCTGGTGTTTATCAGTCTGGGAGGCCAGTTCAGCCATAGGTATGTTATCCCCATGGTTACCAAGCACATAGTCCAAAGCTCACTGAAAGTGCAAGATGGAGTTTCCTTCGTTTGCAAGATGGAGTCAGTTCACCCTGTTCCTTTCCTCCCACAAGTTCAGCCCCTGTACTGGAGAGGTGGAGTCCTAACCACTGGCCTGCCAGGGAAGTCCCTGAAATCTCTCACATTTTATATTTGGCAACTAATCCAAATTACTTGAAGGAAAATAAAAAGGAAGGAAGAAAGAGAAGAGGGATGGGAGAGAGGAAGCACAGAAGGAAAAAAAGGAACCAAGGGGAAGAGGAAGGGAAGAAAGAGAAAGCCAGACTCTGAAGCCTGCCACCTCTCCATCAGGGCTGGCCAGTTACTGCTAGCCCTTAACCTCTGTGCTGCTGCTTTGGGAAATGGAGCTTCATCCTCAGCACCCTTGTTAAGGAGCTCCAGGTTGGCGTTTCCTCCTAGAGGTAGTTATATTAGCCTTTACTTTCTGTGAAACCCCTTGGGTAGAGGAGGGGTAAGGACTCTGTCCCCCACTACTGCTAATATTCGGAGCCCCTGGACTTCTTGGTGGCTCAGACAGTAAAGCGTCTGCCTACAATCCAGGAGACTCGAGTTCAATCCTTGGGTCAGGAAGATCCGCTGGAGAAGGAAATGGCAGCCCACTCCAGTACTCTTGCCTGGAAAACCCCATGGACAGAGGAGACTGGTAGGCTATGGTCCTTAGGGTTGCAGACTTGGACACGACTGAGCGACTTCACTTCACTCTAGGCCAGGGGTCCCCAGCCCCCAGGACACAGATTGTTAACAGTCTGTTAGCAGCTCTGCTGCACAGCAGGACGTGAGCAGAGGGCAAGCAAGTGAAGCTTCGTCTGTATTTACAGCCGCTCCCCATTACCTCCTGAGCTCAGGAAAACAAGCTCAAGGCTCCCACTGATTCTGTATTATGGTAAGCTGTATAATTATTTCACTATATATCACAATGTAATAATAATAAAGTGTTCAATACATGTAATGTGCTTGAGTCATCCCAAACCGTCCCCTCCACGCCTGGCCTGAGAAAAAATTTTCTTCCAGGAAACTAGTCCCTGGTGCCAAAAAGGTTAGAGCTTTAGGTCAACGCTGGCCCTTTGGCTTCACGTGTAGGAACAAGACGGACCTCCTTCCTGTCCAGGGAGAAGCCTGCCATCCTGGGCAGCGCTGTGCTTTCTGCCCCTGCTCCTGCCCTCTATCCCCACTGCAGATGGAGCTCACACCACAGCTGGCCAAGGAGCTAAGAGGCCAAGTTCAAGGGGCCTCTGTGGGCTGCCAAAAGAAATTTCCCTTCTTTAACTGGTCAGGAGCAGACAAGCAGCACACAGCTCATGTAACATTTTCACCATATGCGATTTTGAAAGAACCCTGTCCCACAGAGAAAACCTTTCAAAGGCTTTTCTTTGTAAACAGACCTGATGATAAAGACATACTAAGTCCTAGAGCCCAGAGGCTGTCAAGGGTTTTACATAATACCAGTTTCGTCTTATCTCCCGGGCACTGTGAACTTGAACATAAGTAAAGCTAAGTGCTAAATTTATTAGACATATGTCAGCATCTGTCTGTCACAAACAGGAGAAACTCCCTACCAGCTGAGCCACTCTCTGGTAGAGGGAAAGATTCAAAATTGTCTGGAATGTTTTCTGAGAATATTAAAAAAAGAAAAAAAAATAGCTTGGGTTACACAGGTTTTGGTTTCTCTGCTTTTACCCAGCAGAAGAAAAATGCAGAACTATAACTATTGATCATCTGAAATTTGTTTTAAAAAATAAACTCTCTTTCTCTCTCTCTCTCTCTCTCTCTCTCTCACACACACACACACACACACACACCCCACATGTCCAGAGAAAAAGATCAGGTGAATAAATATCCAAATGTTTTGCAATAGTTATCTTCAAGTGATGGAATAAAGCATAATTTATTTTTCCTTTTGTATAATTCAATTTTGTATAACTCAGAAGTGCTGTGATGAATATTTATTATTTTAGTCATAAGAAAAAAATCAAGTTTGCCAAGATTGCTATAACAGAGTACTACAAACCAGGTGATTTAAAATAGCAGAAATGTATTCTTTCACAGTCCTGGAAATCATGTTTCAAACCAAGGTATTATGAGAGTGGTTACTTCTGGTGCATCTGAGCCATTCTATGTCTCTCTCCCAGCTACTGCCGGTTGCAGGCAACCTGTGTTGTTTCTTGACTTATAGAGACATCACTCCAATCTCTGCCTCTGTCGGAGCAGGACATTCTACCTGTGTGCACATCTGTCTTCACATGCCCTTCCTGTGAGTGAACCAGTCTTTGGGTTTAGGGCCCACCTTCACCCACTCTAATCTAAAGTAATTCATCTGCAAAGATCTATTTGAAACTCCGGGGTTCTGGATGGACATCAATTTTAGGAGGACACTATTCAACCCAGTATACATAGCAACAAAGTGGATTAATCCCCCCTGAAGAGATTCAGGTCCCCAATGACCCTTGGACATGGATGCAAGCTCAGCCATGTCCAACGCTATGCAACCCCATGGATGGACTGTAGCCTGCCAGGCTCCTCTGTCCATGGGATTTCCCAGGCAAGAATACTAGAGTGGGTTGCCATTTCCTTCTCCAGAGGATCATTCCAACCCAAGAATCAAACCCACATCTCCTTCATCTCCTGCATTGGCAGGAGGACTCTTTCCGCACTACCACCACCTGGAAAGTCATTCCCCACCATCGACCCTATTAAGCCTTAATTCTTGAGAAGTGGGGCTTTGGCTATGCAAATTGCACAGCCTCCCTCTCACTTAGTCTCTGGACTGAGAAGTAGGGCCAGAGCCAGATAAAAAGTTGTCAACTCACAACATAGTCCAGCAGGACAAATCTGGGACCAGCCACCTCCCTGGGCTATAGTCCATGGGGTCACAAAAAAGTCAGACCCAACTGAGCATTCATGGGCATGTGGATGTCATTAGGATTAGTAAATTGCAAACCTATTTTAAAGTATTACTATCAGAATATATTTTCTTCATCAATGGGTCTTAAAAGCAGAACTACTGTTCTACTGAGTGTGTGAAATATCAAATGATAAAAATATTCTTTGTACTCTAAAAAGTTGAGTATCACCATCCTACATCTTTTTCTATAGCAGGCAAAGAGAGGCTATTACCATGGTGTATTATATATTATGTAACAAGTACTGTGCACAATCCTTTAAAACCATTATATTTCTAGTCTTCAAAATAAAACCATGAGGCAATCATCTCATTTTTCAGATGAGGAAACTGAGGCTGAGAGAGGCTAGACAGTTACAGAGAGGTTGACAGTTACCTACCTAACTAGGTGAGGATAGAAGTGGGATTCGAACTTGAAGGTAAATGTTTCTAAGGCTATGAGTGGTGTAAATCTTTCAGGGGCTCTGTTGATGTGCATCATTAGTACTCCTTTTAGCACTGGATAGAACATCAGAAACCTACATCCTAAGGCCATGTTGCCATGGTTCCTAACAGAGTATCTCCCTGAGAGATACATTAGGGGTAGTCTCCAGGAGGGACCCTCTAACAGCTTTAGTAAACACATCCCTTTTTAATGACCAGACACACAGAGAACACAGTCCACTGTACCTCTCTGCGCCCAGGCCTAGGTGAGGCATTCCTGCAGAGCTAGGTAACAGGAAAAGATCAGCTTCTGCTAAAGAACCGACACATTAATATTTTCTCGTTAGAGACAAAAGGAATAGGATTTGCCTGGATTTCCATCATCTCTACTCAGATCTGTCAGCTCAATCACAGTAACTATGGTTTGATGTCCTTATGCTCTGTGATCCAGTCCGCCAGCTCCTGCCCCTGAACTTGACCCATTTCTCTCATTTGCATTTTCTGTTTCTCAATTTTTATTTAATTCATAATTTACTCTGGTGTTGGCCATTTTTCTGGAAATCCACACTTTCTCCAAAATGTTTTCATTAGTATGGCTCTTGCACAGGAAATGGAAGGGAATTCAGTGTGGAGTTAGCAGCCTGTTCCATCTGATCCTGCCAGCTCTGACTCCTTTACCTTGGTCTCTCCAACTGGCCAAATTTCAGATGAACCTTCTGGCCGCCTGGAACTTCATGCAGCAGAATCAGTCTGCTGACTCCTTGCCTTACTCAATGTTCCCATCTTGAAGATTCCTCTGACCCAAGTCCTGTCTTAGATCCCTGTCTTCGAGTGAGTTAATTAACTAGGCAAACAAATGTAATTGCCAAATGAATTTATGAGTATCCTCCTTGCATAACCTCAATCTAAAAAAGAATAACTACTAGTTTCAACAAAGGTTCAAGGTTTATCTAAAACTACATTTAATTTGTGTAAGAAAAAGTAGAGTCGGACTACCAATTTTGTCAACTTAACAATGCGAAGCTGAGGGCTGGAGCCCACTCAGCTGTATGCTTTCCGAACCTAAAACCAGACCCCAAAACGCTTGTTAATATACACTTTGGATCCTTGGTTCAGTCAAAATAAAGATGATGGGACTTCCCTGGTGGGCCAGTGGTTAAGAACTCACCTTGCCATCCAGGAAACACAGGTTCAATCCCTGGTCAGGGAACTAAGATCCCACATGCCCCAGAGCAACTAAAGCCATGCACTGCAGCTACTGAGCTCACACACCACAACCAAAGACCCTGCATGACTCAAGGAAGATCCTATGTGTTGCAACTAAGACCCAACACAACCAAATAAAATTAATTAATTATTATTTTTTTTCATGTTCTAAAATGGAAGGCCATATAAAGCTGTAGAAGACCTTAAGAGCCTGACTCCAATCCCAATTCAACGACAAGTATATTGCCTACAAGTGTATTTCAATTTGACTACAAGTATATTCCCTGTGTGCCACGTGCTCAGGCATTTTATTTTAATTAATCTTCCATCCCAGGACCATCTGGAGTGGAGACGAGCTAACAACTTTTGCTCTGCTCCAGGCCTGTGACCTTCTGTCCTGGGACCAGAAGGAAGAGGAGTTGGTGACATCTAAGAAAACACCCAAGACCGTCCACCATGTTGGCTGATGGCTCGGACTGGAAACATGAAGCTTTTTGTTAGCCTGGCCTCCCTTGTATGTCAAAACCTGGCCTTGCAAGGTTAGGATGGCCTGGCATTAAAAGAAGCTCCTCAGAAGACCACTTGCTATGAATGGAGGTCAAAGAGTAACAACGTTCCCTAGGCACCAGAGTAGACACACTGCACCAACCTGCACAGGTTTGCTCTGTGCTTGGAACCATCAGATAAGATAAGGGCTCTGCAGCATGGGAATTAGAAAACAGAAAGTCTGTCTGTATCTAATGGGGCTCTAAACCAACCCAGGGCAGCCATCCATGTGGTCCCTATTTTCATGGACATTAATCTCACCAACTGGTTCCATCAGTGTTTACCCTTCCTAAGACGGAATACTGTCATCAGCTCTCCCGCATCCAATAAGGACATGCAAGACAGTTACAAAGTCCCTGGTATTTACAAGTAGGGTCGCTGAGGTCTCTAGCCCACTGCATTAGACAGAAACACTTGCACACCAGTCTCAAGTTGCATACCACTGATTTGCATGGACATGGCAAAACTATGCAATATGTCATCTTGCTACTCTCTGACTCAAAATTCACTGCTTTACAAGGCAAGATTTACGGTACTATTAGAATGTTACAATGCTTCACTGTGTGTCATCATTTCTGCGAAAATATTAGGAAACGGAAGTAAACAGCCGTTGAAATAGATTTTGCAAGATGTATGAAGAAGGAAATACATTTAATTTGGTATCATTTGGTTGTCTAACTCAGGGGAAATGAAACAAAAATCATTAGTTTTTTTTTTCCTAAGAAAATGTATTTGTTCTTGATCCCAGAATTAATAGAAACTTTTGCAATAATTTAACCAAAGTTTCTAAGCCCGGACTCTGGGAACACTTGAAATTATATACATGTGTGTATGTGTTTTGTTAAAAGGAGAGAAGCCATGTATTTGACCAGAATCTCAAAGGGTTTACCATTGATCTAGTGTTCCATGCCTTGAGTTTATGGATGAAAACACTGACACACAGAAAGTGAATTTACAATAGAATATGGCGGAGTTTTGACTAAACTCTGGTATCTTATTTTCTATGCATCACTATTTTTAGGAAGAGGTTGAGATCTCTGTGAAAGGTTAGCCACACTTCTGTATCTGACACTGTCCAGTAAGAATCCAAATAAACCTGCCTCAGTCCAGGGGCATAGAGGGACTCAGAAAAATAGGTCTGCTTAACAGAAATGGGCTGAACCATGAAACCAAAATATTCATTATGTAAGACTTTAAGTCTAATTTTGCAGTCTCTTAACACTTGGAGAATTCTTCAAAGAGGCTAGAAAATTGGCAGTGCATCATTTATCCTCATGGGCATTTTTACTGAATTAAAAGTGGATGCATATTCACACACTGAAATCAGCAAAAGAAAGCTTCACCATACCCTTTTGGCTCTCTGTGAAAAGTTCGCTTTCAATTTCCTGGATCCATGTTGAATTATCCCACCTCCCTTCAGCATCTGTTACAGCTTCTAAAGGCATCAGGCACAAAAAGCAAGAGTAATTTCTACACCATCACCTAAAGCATAAATAAACAGTAACAAATGATCCAGCATTCTTAAGTTGTTGATCTTGGCCCTTGTCTAGAACATATGGAGTCAAACTTGTTTTTCTTCCTTTATTAAATCGTTGCATATAAACCATTTTTGTAATTAAGTCAGGAGCTTGGGTCTTCATTCACACCTGCCAGCCTGCACCATTCCCAAGTTCTCAGGGTAGGAGGATCTCCTTGGATCCTCTTTCCAGTGCTCTCCTTTCAGCCAGGCTGACCTCTGAACATGTGTAACACCCACATCAGACTACTAAAAATCCATGATAATAATGCTTTTAAAAAAAAAAAAAACTACTAACATTCATTACACCAAGCTACATATCAAGAAATGTGCTGAGTACATTCATAAAAATTTCAATGAACCCTAACAGTTTTTGAGGGAGGTGATTTTTTTTATTCCCATTTTCCATAGGAGAAAATAGAACTTTAGAAATTCAGAGATCATAAGCTTGCAGTTGCAAAGCTGGAATCTGAGTCAAACTTCAGAGGGACTTCTTTCTTATCCTACAGCTTTGCAACACAAGTAACATGAACTCCTAGGCTGTTAGTTTTCCTCAGATGTGGTCTTCCTTGGCAATGGTTTTCTAATTGAGAGAAAAGACAAAGATACACTATAAATTAGCAGGATATATAAGAATGTAGCCATGAACTTCCAGGAAACTTTAGTTGTTACAAGTCCACATTTAAAGGTCACAAATTCGGACTTCCCTGGTGGTCCAATAGTTAAGAATCTGCACTTCCAGTGCCGGGGTGCAGGTCCAATCCCTGGTCGAGGGAATAAAGATCCCACATGCCCCACGGCACAGCCAAAAAAGAATTTTAATAAATATATGAAATTAAATAAAGGCCACAATTTACTGAGCATTTACTGTGTGTCTAATAAAACCACTGTGCTAGGTATTTTTTCATTCATACACTATCTCCAACCCTTTACTTCAAGATGAGTTCACATTTTAGATGAAAGGAAACAGAAGCATATAAAGGTTAAATGACTTGCCCCAAGCCATCTAACTAGTGATCCAGGTCAGGATTTGAACCCAGGCTAGTTTGCACACTTCTCATTCTATCTATCTATGACTCATATACACTTACGAGGTCTGTTGTTTTATGTACATGATGTGAGCAGTACTAAGTGCCCACCACCCTCTTTTAGTGGAGCACAAGGTGGGGGATGTGCCCATAGGTACTTCATCCCCTTCATGGGCAGCATACCTGTGTGGAGCCAGAGAGGATATGGAAAGACAGGCAGTACCAAGGTTTTTCTCTTTAAGGTGGTTGGTTATGGGACCAAACCTAGCTACCTAGTGTGCTCTGGGGCAAACCCCAGTCTTAAAATGGTACATGTAATTCAAATGAACCAACCGGTAGAAAGCCCACCTTTTCAAGACCACAGTGTTGTTAATCATAAAGAACCATGGAACAGCGAAAAGAATATGGATTTTGAAGCCACATAGATTGTGTAGGTCACAACTGCTGGTAAATGCTTAATAACCATCTCTATAGTGGCAGGAGGAAGCTCCAATTTAGAGCATTTGTCAATTTCCATGGTACAAACACTCACAGGATGGTTCATTTCAAGATATCAAAATGAAGTCCCTGAACACACAGTTGGTATGAGATAACAGTAATTGACCCTCAAGAGCTGGTTCAGCCAGCTCTAGCACACCACTGTCAGCGGACCTTATTCTCACCCCAGTTCATAACTTCCCAGTGTAAGACTTGAGGCAAGCTGTCTAGCCTTTCTGAGGATTAATTTCTACTTCCATAAAGTAAGGGAGATAATGCTATTAATACTAGAAATGATGGTGTGACTCAAAGGTTATAATCAACAGGACAAGATCATCTGTCCCCATTTCTGAGGGCAGTTGCTCACACAAAGCATCTGACACATGGAAGCCAAAGAATACTTTATTGTAAGTTAAACCTATGCCTCTCAACTCAATTAGGATGGATCTGATCAGATGAGTACTTGCAGTCAAGGTCTGTGTCCTGTCCTATCCTATCCTCCTAGCCTAAGCCAAAAGCCACAGCCTAGGATCTGCTCACCCTCTTCACTGCCTGACCGCTCACCCCGTCGTGTAAGACTCTGTGACTCCATGGACCGTAGCCTGCCAGGATCCTCTGTCCGTGGGATCTTCCAGGCAAGAATACTAAGGTAGGTTGCCATTTCCTTCTCCATCCCACCACTATCAGTCCCATGAAGGAGAGAGACTATAGAGAGGTGAATGACCCCCAGAGGCTTGCCCTGTGGTAACAAGGCATAAGCCAGACCAATGGCATGAGTTCAAGAGAGAAGCAAAAATAAAGCAAGGTAAACTGGCTTGCTCACTCATCTTCTTGCCCTTGCTGCCATCCAGAAGGCAATGCAGAGGAGGAGCATCACACTCAATAACATTAAACCTGAAGTGATTCATTGCACAGCACCCTTGCCGGATGAGCCCCCAACTCATGAGATTAGCACATGGGGGAGCGGTGTTCCGTTCTACTTGTGCACTTGTGCTGGGTGGCTGCTGCGAAGATAAAGTAACGTTAAGCAAAGAATCAGATTTTGACCCAAGTTGTGCTGCCAGTTTTAGCATCTGGCTTTCCTTTACCTGAACAACTTTGGGCGAATTCTCACTCTTCAAAAAAAAAGGAAGGAAAAAAGCTAAATCTACTTGTGATTACCTTGTACTCCTCCACTTCCAGCCCACTACCACATAATGAGGTTGATTTCTTACCTTGAAGGATATTCAAAAGGATGTGTTTACTATGTGCTCAGAAGATAGATGTAAAAATTCACTGAACATGGGCAGTAACAAGCCACTTTCCTCCAGATCTGCGTTTCAATGTTTTGGTTCTTACATGGTTGTATAAAAGCCAGTTCCATTACTTTGCAGTAATGACTTTTATTTTTCAATATGAGTTGCAATAGTTCAAAGCAAATGAACCATATTACATCAAACATGCTAAATGACATTCATTCTCTGTAAGCCAATGAGGAGTGAGAGGTTTCCTACTTTGATTTTGCCTTTAACCTTATCCTCCAGCACCTGCATTTCCTTAAGTCTTTGATTTCCCTGTTGCGGCTTTCACGATGCAAATGTACCCAAAGATCCATCAGTTGGAAAGGAGTTTCCTGGATTTGCATATGTTAAGCTCTAATTCACTGGGGACAAGAAGGCACCAAGTCCCAGTCCTGTTCAGTGGAGATTTAAGGGTATGGTGCTTGGAGAAGCAAATGCAGAATCTGACAGACCTTCTTCCATGTTTCTTAAGTCTTCATGGCTTTCATTTCCACCAAGTGTGACAAGGGTGAAAATACAATCTGTCTGCCTAAAATACATCTGTTAGGTAGCTAGAATAGAGAAAGGAGTCCAAAATGACAGTAGCTAAAAGACAAAAAAGAAAGGGGAAAGCTCAAAGAAAAGAACAAAGGAAAAATCTGCATACCTGAGTGAGAACCTCCGGTGAAACAAACACGCCCCCTTCCTGGCTAGCTCTACTTTGCATAGGGCAGACTCAGGGAAGAGGAGACAAAACTTAAAAAGAGGGAACCAAAACAGACTGAGACTTCTCCTGTGGGATTGGCCCACCTTAATATCTTGGGAATGGACTTTCTTTACTGAAGAAAACTCTGAGCTGTAACAGAGCTGTAATACTGTTCTGCCATTTTAAATTTTTGTTGCAGCAAGACAGAATCAGGGAAATTACACACTCTCCTGGCATATCCAAAATATCTAGGCAAGAAATCTAAAGAGAATATATCTCCCTTTTGTTGTTGTTTAACCACTAAGCCATCTCTGACTCTTCTGTGAGCCCAGGGCTTGTAGCCTATCAGAGTCCCCTGTCCATGGGACTTCCCAGGGAAGAATACTGGAGTGGATTGACATTTCCTTATCCAGGGAATCTTCCTGACCTAGGGATGTAACTCACGTCTCCTGCTTTGGCAGGTTGATTCTTTACCACTGAGCCATGTGGGAAGACTTATATCTCCCTTGGCACATAGAACTAATGTCACAGACAAAGGAAATCAGGTTGTGACCTGGCCATGGAGAGGAGAGGAAGTAAGGAGAGCCTAAGGGGAAGCCAGCCTTCTGAAATCTAGGATCTCTCCCAGGGATTCTTCTGTCTGTGATAGTTCCACACTGAGGTATGTGGTTCCAGGGCTCAGAAAATTTTAGGAGTCTGAGGAATTCTAAGTGAATTGCCAACTGAAATGAAGCAATTGAAATAAATTTGAAAAGTTACCCGCCTTTTTCTGAACTTGGCATCCTGCAAGTACGCAGATGCTAGAGAAGCAGGATGGGGTGAAGTCTACACAGCAGGCAGAAAAACTTCCCCAAGCCAGGGCAGAAAGCAAAGTTTCTAGGCTGTCAGATCACTCACGTTCTGGGCCATGTTTCTACATGTGCACTGCCCAATATGGTGGTCACTAGTCACTTTTGGCCATTTACATTTACACTTGAATAAGTTAGAAGGAAATGAAATGAAAAACTCAGCTCCTCTGTTGTGCTGACACCTTTCAAGTGTTCAGTAACCACCTGAAGCCGGCAGCTACCATCTTGGAGAGTGCATATATAGATATTCCCATCATCACAAAAGTTTTGTTGGACAGCACTGGCCTAAAGCACAAAAATACACATGAAAGTCCAGGAACCCTCTGATCCTTTACGGAATGCTATTTCCAGACTGAAACTCCCTATTTAGGCTTTCAAACAATTAATCAAAGCAATTAAAGATAAACAGGATTTGTTCTTCCTCTGTGGACAACCTAGAAGTATTTCAAGATATAAGGGGGAAAATGTCTTCATTCCTTTTGTACATGTGGTTTCCTTTTTTATGGGGAAAAGTAAGGAAACCCACACATCATATGACACTCAAGCATGTAACACTGCAAAACTTAAACTAACAAATCTTTTCTTTATAAGTAGTGGAAATTTACACATAAACTAGCTCAAGGAGGCAAATTTTAAAAATCTGATCTCAACTACCTGAAAAGGAAAATTTTTAAGAAAAAACAAACAGTGTGCTAATTGCCTGCTACTGTCACAGATACCTGAAGGGCCTTGTTGGGCTACTTAGGCCAATTTGAGTTCAGAATATACTCAAAAATATTGTTTTAGAACTGCTTCATATATATGCACATGTAGGTTTGTGTGTTTATGTGTGCACATCAAAAGTCTGTTTTGTCCCTGGATCAAACCAAATTGTCAGTTGGATCAAACCAAATTTTCAGTGGGAGTTAAATTCATTCATTCCACTCACATGACATTTTTTCAAGAGTGAGAAGTCTCTGACCAGGGTTTCCCTTAGATTTTCCCTTAGAAGGTGTGCAGGGCAAGGTAGCCTTCCTTCTCCAGGGCTCTGCTTCCTCCACCTCTGCTCTGGGCTTCTTTTTTTATTCTTTCATCTTTTTTTTTTTTTTTGACTGCACTGGTTCTTCCTTGTAGCCCATGAGTTCATCACTGCGGTGCATGGACTTTCTCTAGTCGCATCACAAGCTCAGCTGCCAGACAGCATGCAGGGTCTTAGTTCCCAAACCAGGGACTGAACTGCATCCCCTGCATTACCAGGCAGATTGTTAACCGGTAGACCACCAAGGTGGTCTCCCACTCTGAGCTGCTCAATGATCCCAGACTGCTGGAGTCAGGAATTATGTCTGTAGATGTAACAATTCTCATGAGCATGTAACTGAACTCTCAGTGAAAAGGGGAAATGCTAAAGGCCTACCACATGCTGCTTTATAGTAATAGATGGTAGTCTTGGAGCGCTTCACCAAACGTTTTCAGCTCTCTGTCTTCAACCATATGTTTGCATTTGGGTCTCTTATGATCTGGAGGGACCATGTGACTACTTTCAACCAACGACTTGTGAAGAGAAGTGTCGCATGACCACTTGGAGCTGGAGAAGTTAATTGATGATGTGAGGCCCTTCAAAGGTCTCTTTCCCATGACATGGAGGTTAGGTATGTTTTAGCAACCTTTCTGTTAGGCTGACCCCTGAAAGGAGAATAAGGCAGAACAAAATGTCCAGCTCAATATCAGCAAATACATGAATCAGAAATAAACCTCTGCTGATTCAAAAGATGAACTTTGAGTTGTCACCAGTGGAGAATCCAGCTCAGTCACGCTGATATGTGAGATCAGTAAGAGAAGGTGTGAGGGGTGGAGAGGGACTCTGTTTCTTATAAGAAGTTGTTGCAAAGAGTGATCCTACTCAACCAACAGTAGGAATGTGTCCATTGCTGAGCAAATAATACTAGGTTAGGATTTAGAAGAAGTGTTCTTCACCCTGGGAGCTGCAAATCCAGTGTAGTGATAGAAGTTTGATTTTAATAGGATAAATCCTATAAACAAACCCTCTAGCATCTAAGAAAAGATCTTTATAACTCACTTTATAAAAATTAAGGAAGTCTACCACTACAAATTGGATTCCCTGAGATGGTCTGCACAAGAGGTCTGCATGAAGAACTTTATCAGGGAGTACTTTTGGGGTCTGTGTGGAAGTGGAAGATTGGGTTAACTACATTGTAGAGAAGAGTCAGAGAAGAAGATGAAGGAACCACTTACTACAGAGTCACAGCAACCGGGGTGGGGGGGCAAAGGTCAAGAGCATGTATGTTGCAGATGATGAAAAGTTGACGAAGGATGAAGCGTGAAATGATCCCTTGGATTCCATCATAAGGATGACATTCCAGAGGACTTTCAAGAGAGTATGAAATGGGCTTAAGAAACACCTGAGCAGTGGGGAAGAATTCAGATGTTTCCCAAAGTTCCCCACATCATGGCACACACAGGACATTTTGGTCTTGTATATGTACTGGGGTGCATAGACACAGGTCATGTTTGCGGCCAGGTGAGATGAACCCAGGAGACCCCTGGCCACCTCAAGGGCTGAGGGCACCAGGATTTGGGGTTCCTGAAATCCTGCCTGATAAAATAGTAGGGTGCCAAGGCACACCAGGTAGGAACTGTGCACATACATGCAGATGACTCATTTGCGATGACAGATGTGGATGAAAGACCAAAAGATAAGGAATATAGGGACACAAACAATGAGGGACACTTTTCTTCCCCAAGACTAAGGAGATTTTGTGCCTACTTGGCAACAGAAGAAGCTGATAGGAGCAAACCATCAGAAAGCAAATACATAGCCAAAAAAATAAGTCTTTCAAAGTTGAAGGAAAGGACAAGAATCTTAGGTGGGTCATCTTAAAGAGAAAGTCTGATAACTCTTTCTATAAAATTGGATAAAAACACGAGACAAGTGATGATGCAAGGGGGAAAGAGCTTTATTATGGAAGTGAAAGCAAATTTGGAAATGATAAGTATTTTGTTTGAGGGGAGAATATTGGGAGATTAAACTTGAGACACAGGTAGTTATCTATTCATGATTCCTCTTGCACACAGAACTGAACTATCTGGGATCTGAGAACAGGAGGGGAAAACCCAGAAGTGTTCCAAGGAGGATTTGTGGTTTGAAGTGTCTTAGTCAGTCCAGGTTACTGTAACAAAATATCACAGATTGGCTTATAAACAACAGAATTGTGTTTCTTACAGTTCTGGGAGCTGAAAGTTCAAGACCAGGGTGCCAGTAGGAGCCCTCTGCCAAGTTGCAGACTGCTGTCTCTTTATCATACCCTCACATGGCAGAAAGAAGGCTCAAGAGCTCTCTGGGCCCCTTTTGTTAGGGCACTAATCCAATTCCTGAGGACTCCACCCTCATGGCTTAATTATCTCTCTAAGGCCCCGTCTCCAACTACCATCACACTGGGGACTGGGGTTTCAATATATAAATTTTGAGGGGGACACACACATTCAGTCCACAGCAATTAGTCTGGCATGATGAGGAGATTCAAGCCAAGGCAAAAGAGATAAGGAGAAAGTGGCTATGAGGCTGTAATTTTAAGCCAACTGAGAAATGAGAGCCTCATCACAAAGCTCTGGGTGATGGGAATTAAAGGGGTGAGAACAAATTCAGAAATTATTTGGCAGTTAAAAAAGACAATAAGCAGAGAAAAAACTGAATTGCACCATAAACACCACAAACTGAGCATATTGACCCAGATAACAAATACACCAATGAACCTAACAATATATTACAAGAAAAGACATATTATCAGGTTTAAATATATGCAACCACTGACAATTCTCAGACTCAGGTGAGATTACAAATAAACAGGGCAAGACTCTGTCTCCTCAAATAGTCACTATCTCTTACATTCGAAGTATTTCTTCATTTTCATATCCTCATGCAGACCTTGGCTCTTTAAATTTGACTTTTAAAATTGACCCATTTCCTACACATTCTCTTTCATGACTAGAAGAAAGGACATGCAATTGGGTTTGAGCTTGTTTTTTTTTAACCAAGGGATGTTTTTCAACCAGCAGTTATTAGTAATAAGGCTAAAATCCCATTGTTTTTTTTTTTTAAGCAACTGGAAATAATCAATATGCATTTGCAAACTGTTTCTAAATGTTCTCAGAGCACTCTGTTTGGAAATGTCCTGCTGTGACCCTGCGACCTTAATAGAAGTAGTGGTTTGGAGGGATGCCTAATATGAACTTATCAGAGACTTAATGAGCAAATGAATAGGCAGTTGTTTGCGGCTCCTTTGAAACAGACAGCTGTGATCCTTAAGGAATATGTGAGCCAAAGTAGAGACCAAAAATTTCCAGGCTGCTCTGATCTTTACATTTTAAGTGGCAGCTGATTTGCAAGCTCAGCCCTGCATGCTGTGAGAGTGTGTTTGGCAGGGCTATTCCCTTTAACACTGCATTGATCTTTAGACTAAATTAGAGGCCACGCATTTCTGTTTCTTTTTCTCCTTGGGGTGCAGAAACTTCAGTCACAATACCTCATCTCCTCTTCCCAGTTTTCGAAAGAATTAGTTGATTAAGTACCATGTCACTCAAAAAAGGAAGGGTATTGAATTACCCTTGCAAGATGGTAGACAAACTCAACATGAAAGTGCAAGAAGACAATCTAACAGAAACTGCAGTCACTCAATGGAATACCCGGCTCTGCTCCAAAAGACAGCTTCTTTCTTCCAGCCAGGTTCTAACTATGTTCTGGGACCAGCCAGAAAATTTTGTCCAGTGTTCTGGGAGTTCACAGGGGTCACTTGGATGCTTGAAATTTACCCAACACCATTCCTGGCACAGAGAAGACCCTTAACTTTATTTTATTGGTCTTATGACTTTCCCTTTTATGAAAGCAGGATTAGCCATCAGTAGCCAAGGTCTGTCCCCAAAAAAACCTATCACTGAAAGTTCCTTAGCACCGGGAACCTGAGAGAGACCAGGTTCCAGTCATACACCACTGGATTAGCACAAGCAAGATCTTAAATTTCTTCTATCTCAAAGTCCATAGTAATTGTTAATATTCAACAACATCATCATCACCCAAATGATTTCTGATTTTATTCTTTTGTTTCTGTAGCTGTGTGGGGGGTGGGGGGGTCTTTTTTTTTTTTTTTTAATGATTTCAGACCCTATCCCTTGTGATTTTGGCATGGAGCCTGAGAAGATGAGATATGATTTTTAAAAGCTCACATGGGGTGAATGTGATGCAAAGCCAAGTTCAAGAACTCAGTTCTTACGTTCAAAGAAGGTTATTTTTGTAACCGTCTTAAATTTTGCAAAGCATTTTCACACATGTTGTCCATTTGATCCTCACCAAAATCCTTTGAGATGTACAGAGCACAAATTATACTAATCCCATTTTACAGACAAGGGAATTAAAAAACTCTTTGCTGAAATTCATAGAACCCCAGCTAGAACTCAGATCTGCAGCCCTGCCCAGCTTCTTTCCGGTGTATCAGGCAGGAAGGACAGAAATAGAGACATAGAAACATCCCATTTCCCTTGATAAATCGAGTTCTGCAAGCCTCAGCTCTGTACAGTGTGACTCTTGCTAGAGCATCCCCTCGCCACATCCCCACAACTTTCCATTGCCCCTCCTCCTAGAACACAAGAGGTCTCAACAGGAGAAATATTCCAGTTTCTTTTTCTCCAGCCTCCCAGTTCAGTCTTGTCATTCTCCATTTCAAAGGATTCTTTGCAATAAGGCCATTCAAAATCTTTTTATCGGGCTGTTCTAAAGCCTCTCTTTCTATCTCTTTTCTTTCATATTTTCTTAAATGAGAAACTCACTGAGGACTGAATCCTGGGTCATCAAAGGTTAGGAAGGAAAGGGAAGGGCGATGGTCATGCCCAAATCCCAGCCCACAATACACTGATCATGTCATCCTTACAGTCAGAAGGGCCCCTCCATTTAATTAAGGATTGGCCATGGTTGTCCCTAAATGCCCGTAGGAACACAGTCCCGTGCTATTGTCAAAAAGCGAAAATAATTATTTGGATGCAGAAATGAATTCCTTACATCTATCTGAACCCCTGCTGATTTACAGCTATAAGGTAATTTGCTTCAACTAACTTAATTCCTGTCCTATTCAATTCCCTTGTGCCTTTTAACTAATGTTTTAATTCTCTTTTGATCGCTCTGTGCCACCAAATCAAAGCAAAATTTATCTTTCATTTGCCAAAGCCAAGCAAATTTGGAAGGGGAAAAATTACTAATAAAGGATGAAGGATTTTGAAGGAAATGTATTGTTTCATTTCAGTGAATTAGAACAGAGTACAAAGGAGCTTAATCATTATATTAAATCAAAGGAATGTAAATCACATTATTCATATTCATAAATTGCTGACGACATGTGGCCTTTGTAAAGCGTGAGTTGAGAAAACCTCTTGGTGGAACAGGTCTGGGGAAGGAGGAACATGCTCTGGGAATGAGGAACCCTGTAGTCAGGATTAGGGTTTTTTCAGTATAGTGGTTTCCTTTTAAACAAGGCAGCCATTTTATACTAAATTTCAGACCATCTTTCATGCTATTGACATTTCAAGGATCAAAGACCAAGAGAGGATATGAGTCCTGAGCATCTGGCTGGTCTGGATGATTCTAATTGTGATGATGACACTGTATCATCTCAGTGACTAGGCTGGATAGACTCTCACAGCTATTCTTCATTTCTCAAAGATTCTTTCTAATGCCAGTTCATACGAGATGAACTGGCCATCCCTAAATTAATAACAGCAATGATAAATCATGTTTAATAAAGCATTGTTGTTGCTGTTGTTCAGTCGCCAAGTCATGTCCAACTCTTTGCGACTCCATGGACTGCAACATGCCAGGCCTCCCTGCCCCTCACTATTAATAAAACATTATTTATGTGTATATATATATATATATATATATATATATATATATAAAGGCTTTCACATACAAACTGTCCAGTACTGAATCCAGCCCTGGGTCCTTGCCCTCTGCTGTGTGACATGAAAACAGTGGTTTAAGGTCTTGGTACATCAGTTTTCTGCCCACCGTAAAATGGGAGTAATGATGTACCTACCTCATTGTTTCTTTGTTTCTATAGTTAAGTGACAAAATCTGTTAAGTTCTTAGAACAGTGCTCAAAAAGACTGGATACATACAGTGTATTTTTTCTTCTTTTTTTCTTTTAGCATCCTGGGACAAATAACTTTTTTTTAAATAAACGTTTTTTAAAATTGAGTAGAGTTAATTTACAATGTTCTGTTAGTTTCATGTATACGGTAAAATGATTCAGTTATATATACTGCTGCTGCTAAGTCGCTTCAGTCGTGTCCGACTCTGTGTGACCCCATAGACAGCAAGCCCACCAGGCTCCCCCATCCCTGGAATTCTCTGGGCAAGAACATATATATATATATATATATATATATATATGTTCTTTTTCAGATTCTTTTCCACTTTAGGTTATTGCACAATATTGAGTAGAGTTCCCTGTGCTACACAGTAGGTCTTTATTGTTTACATTATATGCAATAGTGTGTATATGTTAGCCATAAACTCTTAATTTCTCTCTCCCCTTCCTCCCTAGTATACAGTGGATTCTTGCTATTCATAGAGGTTATATTCTAGGAAGTTGTCCCAGAAAGCAGATTAATGAATAATTGAGCCATTGCTCTTACACGGGTTCCTGCCTTTTGGTGACATTTTCATCAGTACATGTCGTTGTTGTTTAGTTGCTCTGTCATATCCAACTCTTTCTGCAAGCCCGTGGACTGTAGCCTGGCAGGAATTTTCCAGGCAAGAATACTGAGATGGGTAGCCATTTCCTTCTCCAGGAGATCTTCCCAGATCAGGTACCAAACCCACGACTCCGGCATTGGTAGGCAGGTTCTTTACAACTGAGCCACCTGGGAAGCTCAGTCAATGCATAGCCATATTCTATCAGTGTTTTCATTTAAAGATTCTATATTTAATATACACTGATGATCACTGACATTAAACTCTTGGCCTCCAGTGCTGTAACGCATGCCAGAATGAAGCTTAAAAAGACATCTATTTTCTCCATGGGCATCATAGCCTTCTTGCACTTGGGAATCACTACAGGGCACTTCAGCACTCCACTTGAGGGCCATCGCCACCGTGACATTACCAACAAGAAGCCAAACAATGAGGAAAACAGGACACCAAGTAGGTGGCGGAAAGGGTAACTGTTTACAGGATGAGGGCTGAAACGAGAAGGTAGAGTCACCTTGTTCCAGGGCAACTAGAACACGTGCATCAGGGCTTCAAACCTCCCCCTGACTGCTCTGCATAATCTGAGAATGATGAACAAAGCACAGAGTGTACTGACTTAGGGGCTGCAAACACATTTTAGCATGAAGACACATTGGCAAATATGGAATCAAGCGTAGGGAGGATCCACTGCACTACATAATCACCCAATGAAGTAAACAAAGTGGTTATCATCACTCCCAGCTGACAGGTGAGAAATAGGCTCAGTCAGTTACTGATAAGGTGAGAGAGATCTAGTTGGAACCCCTGAGTTGCATCGCACAGGAGGCAGCTCTCCCATCACTGTCTACTTAAGTGGTGTCCCTCAGAGTTGAGGTACAGACCTCCATCTCAAAGTCACATTTCTGGCTACTCATTTATCAGTATTTTTTCTGCAAACCACAGAATCTCAGTGTGTTGAAAAAGTTCCACCAGTTGTTATTTGTGATGCACGTTCTCATCGTACTCCCTAAAATGACTATTTACAGGCACTTAAAACTTATGAGGATTCCTTGGTGACTTAATCGGTAAAGAATCCACCTGCACTGCAAGAGATTGCCTGCAATACTGGAGACCCAGGTTCAATCCTTGGGTAGGGAAGGTCCCCTGGAGAAGGAAATCGCACCCCACTCCAGTATTCTTGCCTGGTAAATCCCATGGATAGAGGAGCCTGGCTGGCTACAGTCCATGGGGTCGCAAAAGTCAGACATAACTTTAGCAACAAAATCACCACCAACAACCAAACTTAAAAAAGAGGACAGATCTCCAGCCTTAAAGTATTAGTAATCCCAGTTGTATGAAGTAGATCATTCCACTGACACCTTAAAAAATTAAATGGAAAAAAAAGTATGCTTTTTACATCTTGGAAAGGAAACTAACATTTACCTAGTGCTTAATTTATTCAGCCCTTTGCTAAAGGAAAAGGTATATAGTATTCTGAAATGAGTCTGCCAAGAACAAAGAACTGCACTAGATATTGTATATCCTTTATCTAATTTATCCCTCTTAATTATCTTATAAGTGCAATATTATTTTTCTTCTACATGTAACAGAACTGACATGCAGAGGTTAAGTGATTTCCTCAAAGTCCTATAGCAATTAAGTGGCAGAGGTGGAATTGCAACAAGAAATACAAAGCTCTAAAAATCACCATTCTTTCTGGGATGTAGTAACGCTGAAATTCCCTTGGATTATATCTGATCTAGCATCAGCCCTTCAGAGAAGCCCTTTGTCGTATTAGCATCAATCCCTTGAATGATTTTCTGCAAGTTCAAGTCCTCTCTACCTCATTTTGGATCTGACAACATAGAGTCTTAATTGCTATTTCTTTACCAAGTGGCACCTAAAAAGAAATTACTTTTAATTCTTTGGAAAGTATAAAAGCTCTGAAAAAGGCATGAGCTCTATGCATGCATAACAATATAATGGTTGGAAACCCACTGGATTCTGGGTAGAAATCACCATTGAAATACAGAAAGAGATAGACCCCATATATCCTTGAGCAACCTCCTTGTAGTTAAGCAATAACAATATTTTAACTGCTTTAGTCTAGTAACTGCTACTAATTCTAGACACTCATGAACTTCAGGTTAATTTCCAAGGCTCCCTAGGTCTATATATGGTAGTCCCACAATCCCAGGTATTTCATCTGTGAACTTTGATGCCATCTTGGATCCCAGTGACTCGCATCCAACAGATTGTCAAATCCTATCCATTCATCTCTACCAAATAATAGAGGTCTATCTTCTTTTCTTTCCCATCCCCAGCTCTCTGTACTTTGGGCTTTCATCATCTCATGTCTGAAGCTTTCTAACTAGTACTGTTACTAAGTGGCTCTGCTTCTCCCTGCCTACTTTCAACATAAATCAAGCCCTTTTCACAATATTGGTTGATTCATCTTCCCAAAGGACAATTTCAGTGATGTCACTGCTCCCCATAAAAGGGATCAGCAGTTCCTTGTTGCCTTAGCCAAAAATTTTAAATTTCCAATTTAAATTCCTGGTTCTTTTGCTTTTTGACTGTACCATGTGGCATTCCAAACTTCCCTCAGTAGGAGTCGAACCTGTGCCCCCTGCTTTGGAAGCACAGAGTCTTAACCACTGGACCACAAAATGACCTAACATTGATTTCTAATTTTTTCACCACTCTTCCTTCCACATTTTAGGGAAAATTTCTATTCGATTTCCCATGAGTCTCTATTTCCCCCATGTTTTCCCACTATTATGCTCTTATTCACATTGTTTTCTCTTCCTAGGCTATGATTTTTGCCTCCCTGTTCAAGCTATACTATTTTCAGTAAATGAATAAAGCCTTCTCCAATCACCCTCAAATGACCCTCATCTCTCTCTCTGAACACACACAGCATTTTTACTGTGGCTATTTATGTTTACTGTGGCTCTTGTCACAGTCATCTCTATATTCTGGTGGACTGTGTGTATTTTTTCTCTTCCCTACTAACCTATAAGCACCTAAAAGGCAGGATTTTTGTCTGATTAGCTTAATAACTATGAAAGATTGTAGCATTTTTTCCAACTATTTATTCTCTGCCCTGCGCCGTAAGAAGAATTTATAGCTCATCCATGACCACAGGACATGTAAGGTCTCCTGGAAGAAGGAGCAATGTATTTTCCCATTCCATTGATGATGAGCTTGGTCAAGCGATTCCTTTAGAAACGGAATATAAACAAACATGGCATATGCCCCACCAAAGCAGAAGCTTTAAAAGCATGGTGAATTTTTCCCAATTCTTTTTATCATTTCTTCCACCAAAAGGATGCCAAATAAAGCCTGCTTCTTTGCCTTGCGTCCTGGAATGAAGAGGTATATGGAGTGTTGGCACAACAGCCAGCCAGCTGCTGCTGACTTATAATATGAATGAGAAACAAAGGTTATTGTCACAAACCATTGAGATTTATACTAAAGCATACTAGTTAAATCCCAACATAGCACCTAGCCGGGGCCCATCACACGAAGACTTTCAAGAATTCTGTGTTTAATAAAAAAGATTATGTCTTATTGATATCCCTTTATTAAAAGTTCCTGCAAACCACTACCATTGCAACAATTTGATAGCCTAGAAAAAAATAACAGAACTGTAAGTGAGATTATATATATATATATATATATATATATATATGAAATACACTAAGTCATCATATCTGTATTCCTGTCTCCCATATTTCTAACAATAAAAGATTCTAAAATACGTGTTTAAAACCCAAACAAAATAAGACTAGTATTTCTATAATCAGATCCATGACTAAGCTCATAAACTGACTCAGAGAACACTGAGTAGAAAGGACAAAGAGCATAGCACAAGAGCTGGCCCTATACTGTTCCAGGGACATGGGACAAAGAACAACATCAGAGTTCAATTCTTTGCCTCAGCACTTTCAACAAATATATAAGCACATATGCATCAAATCATTTCTGCTTACATCTGTTTTGGTTGTTGGATTTCTGAAGAGGGTTAGTTTGAAGAAAGGTTTCTTTGGCCAGAACATATCTGAGAAAAGGGAGACCAAGAGTGCTGAAACAAATTATCCAAATGTAGATGGCCAGGTGGGCTTCCCTGGTGGCTCAGATAGTAAAGAATCTGCCTGTAATCTGGAAGACGGGTTCAATCCTCAGATTGCAAAGATCCTCTGGTTAAGAGAATGGCTAGCTACTCCAGTATTCTCATTGGGAAATCCCATGTATAGAGGAGCCTGGTGGTCTACAGTCCACGGGGCCGCAAAGAGTCGGACATGACTGAGCAACTAACGCACACACACACACACACACATACACACACATATAGCAAAGCAGAGGAGAACCAGAGCTAGAATCCAAGATGAATCCAGTCTGGTATTTCTCCACTACTGACAGTCAGAGAGAAGGGGAAGGAGAGACTGAGAGACACACACTGAGAAATCAAAGGTAGGCCACAGCTTAGCCCAGTGTCTCTGGCCCTGAAATTTGGGGGCTTTTATTGACTCTTTTTCACTTTATTTTATACCAGTCTTCATAAGGTTCTCCAAGGGAAAAATGGTTATAGAAAACTAGTAAGTGAGCAAAGAAAGTTCCACAATGCGCATAGACTTTTTATTTCAGAAGACTGACAAATCAGTCATGAGTTTCCTGGGAAATAGAATGTGATTTTTGCTGTAATTTATGTGCTTTGGTGTGGACAAACTATACACAGTCTATATAATACAAAATATGAAGGAAATGAAGAAACTTTTGTTTTTTTATCATCTAAAAAGAAGAGTGGAGGTGTGTCGAGAAGGATTTTTCCATCCCAGAGAGAGAGAAAATGAAAAGCAGATAAAATATAATATTGAAAGCCCAAGGAGAAATACTTGATGCTATTTTTAGTCTCCATTTTGATAACGTATTTTCAAAGGTCAACTGTGATATGGAATATTCATCATTTATGATGTGAAGGTGAAAAACTAAATTGGACTGAGGAAGGAAATAGTTCAAGATTGTTTCCTAAAATGGTGTGTTCAAATCAACAAAGAGCAATGACATGCATTTGGGGGTGGACGATTTGCTTCAAAGCAGGCAGTGAAAGGCACTTTTTTTAAAGAAGAGATCAAGATGAATATACAACTGAAAAATAAAGTCAGTTACTGATATTAATGACAAAATATTACTTGGGGAAAAATGGCAGAAAAATAGAAAACATAATTAGCATGTTTTTGTCAAGAATAAATTATCAGACACATGTCATTTCCTTCTAGAAAGAATGGCAGGAATTCTATGTGGGAGTGGAGCCACAGACGGATGTACATGGACTTTGAAAACTTTTTTTTTAATTGAAACTAGGACTCAGAAATAGAAAAGCACAGAAAACAATGGTAGTACTCGTGGAAGTCTTGTAAGGTAGACACCATTGTCTCTACCACCAAGGTCAAGAACCGAAATTTTCAGCCTCTGGATAAGGCTTCCATGTGCCTTATTCTAATCCCTACCTCCTCACTGAACAAGGAAATAATTCTGACATGTGTGGTCATCATTTCTTTTTATTTCTTGATATGCCCATGTCTATTAGTTTCCTACAGCTGCCATATTTTGTTATGGTACCTTAAAGCAACAGAAGTTTGCTCTCTCACAGTTTTAGAGTCCAGAAGCTTAAAATCAAAATGTTGGCAGAGTTCGTTTCTTCCAAAAGCTCCAAGGGAAAATTCATTCTACCCTCTCTCCTTGCCTCTGGTGGCTGCTGGCAATCATTGGAATTCCGTGGCCTGGAGCTGCCCTCCTATCTCAGCCTCTGTGTTCACATGCCCTTTCCTTCTTTGTCTACGTGCCTAAAATCTCCCCCTCCTCTTATTAGAACACTAGTCATTAACTTAGGACCCACTCCAAACCCAAGATGATCTTATGCCAACATTTTTAACTTAATCAACCTGTAAAGATCTTACTTTCAAATCATGTCATATTCACAGGTACTAAGTGATGAGAATTAGATATACTTTTCAGTTCAGTTCAGTCGCTCAGTCGTGTCTGACTCTGCGACCCCATGAACCACAGTGCACCAGGCCTCCCTGTCCATCACCAGCTCCTGAACTTTACCCAAACTCATGGCCATTGAGTTGGTGATGCCATCCAACCATCTCATCCTCTGTCATCCCCTTCTCCTCCTGCCCTCTATTGTTCCCAGCATCAGGGGCTTTTCCAATGAGTCAGCCCTTCTCATCAGGTGGCCAAAGTATTGGAGTTTCAGCTTCAACATCAGTCCTTCCAATGAACACCCAGGACTGATCTCCTTTAGGATGGACTGGTTGGATCTTCTTACAGTCCAAGGGACTCTCAAGAGTCTTCTCCAACACCACAGTTAAAAAGCATCAATTTTTCAGCACTCAGCTTTCCTTTTAGTCCAACTCTCACATCCACACATGACTACTGGAAAAACCATAGCCTTGAATAGACAGACCTTTGTTGACAAAGTAATGTCTCCGCTTTTTAATATGCTGTCTAGGTTGGCCATAACTTTCCTTCCAAGAAGTAAGCGTCTTTTAATGTCATGGCTACATTCACCATCAGCAGTGATTTTGGAGCCCCAAAAATAAAGTCTGACACTGTTTACACTGTTTCCCCATCTATTTGCCATGAAATGATGGGACCAGATGCCATGATCTTAGTTTTCTGAATGTTGAGCCTTAAGCCAGCTTTTTCACTCTCATCAAGAGGCTCTTTAGTTCTTCTTCACTTTCTGCAATAAGGGTGGTGTTATCTGCATATTTGAGGTTATTTATACATCTCCTGGCAATCTTGATTCCAGCTTATGCTTCTTCCAGCCCAGCGTTTCTCATGATGTACTCTGCATATAAGTTAAATAAGCAGGGTGAGTATATACAGCCTTGAGGTACTCCTTTTCCTATTTGGAACCAGTCTGTTGTTCCATGTCCAGTTCTAACTGTTGCTTCCTGACCTGAATACAGGTTTCTCAAGAGGAAAGTCAGGTGGTCTGGTATTCTCATCTCTTTCAGAATTTTCCTCAGTTTATTGTGATCCACACAGTCAAAGGCTTTTGCATGGTCAATAAAGCAGAAATAGATGTTTTTTTCTGGAACTCTCTTGCTTTTTTGATGATCCAGAGGATGTTGGCAATTTGATCTCTGGTTCCCCTGCCTTTTCTAAAACCAGCTTGAACATCTGGAAGTTCATGGTTCACATATTGCTGAAGCCTGGCTTGGAGAATTTTGAGCATCACTTTACTAGAGTGTGAGATGAGTGCAATTGCGCAGTAGTTTGAGCATTCTTTGGCATTGCCTTTCTTTGGGATTGGAATGAAAACTGACCTTTCCCAGTCCTGTGGCCATTGCTGAGTTTTCCAAATTTGCTAACATATTGAGTGCAGCACTTTCACAGCATCATCTTTTAGGAGTTCAAATAGCTCAACTGAAATTCCATGACATCCACTAGCTTTGTTCATAGTGATGCTTCCTAAGGCCCACTTGACTTCACCTTCCAGGATGTCTGTCATTTTAGGGACTACTAATCAACCACTATACCTTGTGTACACTCCTAATCTCAGTAGTTTGGTATTGCTGTTTATTACTTTTAATTTGTTTTCTTTAATGTCCCTTCATCCCATTCTTTCCCTTACAATTTACGTATTAAGAGCCAAGGCCATTTAATCTGTAGTTTCACACAGTCTAGATACAGTTAATTGCACACCCTGAAAAAGACTCTCTCCTTGGCTAAACTTTACAAAAATAAGTGGGTTTTTTTTGTTTGTTTGTTTTTATTTGCTTTGTTTTGGCCATACTGTGTGGTATGTGGAACTTCCCTGACCAGGAATGGAACTTGCACCCCCTGCAGTGAAAGTGTGGAATCTTAACCATTGAACCACCAGGGAAGTCCTTGACCAAATTCTAGATGGACTTCTCTGGACCTTCTTTACAACTACGTCTCATCCTTGGGCTTTGTCTTTTCTTGTCCCATCTAGTTGGAGAAAGAATCCTCCTACCCTTGATATGCAGTCAGCCTGGTCAATCTTCAGCAAGAATTATATTGTGATTTTAGCATGAATCCTTTCACTCTTGATATCTCTTAATTTTCCATCCACCACACCCTTCACCCTGTTCCTTGGCTATAAATCCCCAGTTGCTGTTTTCAGAATTGAGTTTAGTTTTATACTGAATTATTTTTTTCCTTTGTTGTGCTTAGTCCATCAGTCATGACAGACTCTTTACAACCCCGTGGACTATAGTCCACCAGGCTCCTCTGTCCATGGAATTCTCCAGGCCAGAATCTTGGAGTGGGTAGCCATTTCCTTCTCTGGGTGATTTTCCTAACCCAGGGATTCAACACAGGTCTCCTGCATTGAGGTGAAGTCTTTACTCTCTGAGCCACCAGGGAAGCCCTCTTTTCCCATATTGTAATAGTTTTTAATAAAATCTGACTTTACTGCTTATTTCACTCAATAGCAATAAAACAAACAATCCAATCAAAAAATGAGCTGAAGATGTAAACATTTCTCCAAAGAAGACATACAGATGGCCAACTGGCACATGAAAAAATGCTCAACATAGCAAATTCATAGAGAAATGCAAGTTGAAGCTATAGTAAGATATCATCTCACATCATTAAAAAAGTTCACAAATAACAAATGCTGGAAAGAATGTTGAGAGGAAACACTCCTACACTGTTGGTGAGAATATAAATTGGTACATCCATTATGCAGAACAGTATAGATGTTTCTTTAAAAACTAAAAATAGAATTACCAAATATTTCATCCACATGTTGGTCACATATCTGGAGAAAAATATAATTTGAAAAGGATATATGCACCCCTATGTTCATAGCAGCACTATTTACGATAGCCAGGACATGGAAGCCACCTAAATGCCCATCACCAGAGGAATGGATAAAGAAGACGTGGTATATATACACAATAGAATATTATTCAGCCATGTCATTGACAGCAACATGGATGGACGTAGAGATTTTATCATATTAAGTGAAGTAGGTGAGAGAAAGAGAAATATCATATGATATCACTTACATGTGGAATCTAAAAAAATGATACAAATATACAAACTTATTATATAAATGATACAAACTTATTTACAAGACAGAAACAGACAAATGTAGAGAACAAAGGGAAGTGAGGATTAACAGATACGTATTACTATATATAAAATATATAAACAACAAGGACCTCTTGTATAGCATAGGGAACTATATTCAATATCTTATAATAACCTATAAAGGAAAGGAATCTGAAAAAGAAAAAATACATATAACTGAATCACTTTGCTGTATACTCAAAACTAACACAACATTGTAAATCAAGTTTATTTCAGTTTTATAAAAACTGCTACAGCAAAACAAGATTAAAAAAGTATTTCTACAAACACTCAAACAAAATTGATGTGGAGACAAATTCAAGACCCAAGTTCTGAGACCCACACAGTGTCAGCACTTACACAAGACAAAATGGAAGGAAGGCAACTGGGCTTTAGACAGCCATGAAAACAGAATTCAAAACCACTCAGGGGGCTCACTGGAAAGCAGAAGCCATAGCGAGCCAATCTGGACAGCTGTCAAACTAGAAGTGATTTCTGTGGAATCCAATTCATTATGGAAACTCAACAGCAAAAGCAGACAGTTTCTTAACACCAACCACAAGAAGTAAATGGAGAGGAAATATATAAAGTAAATGAGACAAAGAGATAAATCAACCTATGGCATAGCTGGAAACTTTTTGCAATCCAATTTAAATAAACAAACTAAAATTTTAAAAGGAAAAAAAAACCAATGAAATATGAACTATAAATGGATATTTAATTGTGTTAAATAATTACTATAGATTTGTGGTAATAATATTGTGGTTATGCTTTTTAAAGTAGCCCTCATTTTCTAGAGATACATATGAAACCTTTAGAGGTAAATTGCTACAATATTTGGAATTTACTTCAAAATAATCCCCTTACAGATGAAGGAAGAGTGTCCATGTAATGATCATTTTTGAAGGTGAGTATTTTGCCTTCATTATGGTATTCTCTATACTTTTCTATATGTTTGAAATTTTCCATAATGAAAAAATTTTTAATATTTAATTTTAAAATATTTGTAAACAATATGCATGATATTAGGTATTGGCAAAGTGCTACAGCAACTGAGGGAGATGCCGGTCTTTGAGGTAACAGAAGATAAGCACCTAGAAAACCATGTGGACCATTCAGAGTCCCTTGGGATGCTAACTAGTGTCTGGATTTTTAGAGACTAAGTCTAAAAGAGAGTGAAAACTGGATGAAGATTATATTCAAAGAGCCAATTAATTAAACAGTTGTAAGCACTGTTCAATGCTATAGAGCGATCCAAAGAAAAATAGAAAAGCACACACCAGTCACTCTCAGAATTTTTTAAAGAAAAAAATATGACATACATTTATTAGCGACATACAAAGTAAGGCAGTTCAAACTGACCCTATCCATGCTGAAGAACTCAATTCAAATCAGAAAGCACCAGAGAAAGAAAAAAAGGCAGAGTCTTGTGGAACAAATGAGATAGGAAAAGTTTTGTGGTATGATGAACTCTGTGCATCCCTCATGATAGAGCTTAAGGAGTAAAGCTAACCCTCAGGCAGCGAGCCGAACATCTTACTTGAGTCTTTCTTGTCCACTTTCTAAGTCGAGATCTTCAGTTTTCTGAGCCCTAGCTTCCTGCTTTCCCGCTGAGTTGGATCCAAGAGTCAGTGTGGGGATTTATATAAGCAAGTGTGCCTTGTCAACTGTAAAGCCAGCATTTTCCATCAAAGCAAAGCACTGCAGTACCTGGCACATAATGGGCAATTAATAACTCTGGCTCCAGTGCTGAAGCTCTGGGCAGTTAGAGTTTAAAGGCAAACATGAGGCAACTCTGGCATCAGGATTTTTTCCTGTATTGAAGTTCAAACACTCCTTCCACACTAAAGACTCAGCAATTTTCACTCACCAGTTCCAAGGCCAAGAAGAAATCAGGTTGTAAATCGGCCTTTAGACTTTTCTGGTTTCATTTCAACTTTTGTTTGAAATATTGATTTTAAAGAAGAAAAATTGCTTCCAGTATTTTTAATGTAAAAGCAGATTAAAATCTCGGGTTCATCATTTTCAGAGTCGACCATGGGCAAATTACCTTAGCTGTCTGCACCTCGGTGTCATCTGAATAACAGGCATGACAATACCTGCTTCTTTGGATGGCTGTAAGGATTAAATGAACTTAAATTTTGTATATAAACTTTCACACATTCTGTATATGAATACAACTTCAAATAAACAGGAATGATCAATACAAAATTAAAACCTTCATAATTATTTGAAAGGATTTAGTAATCCAGGTGTTTATGTCACTATGGAATGCCCTGTCAATCAGATACACTCGCTCCTGCTAAAGGTCTGACCCATTTCCTCGGAGCAACAAACTTACATTTCACACCTTCCCTCCACCCACCACCTACCAGTAAAACAAAATCAGAACGATTTACAACTGAGATGAAATTTTAGAACATTAAATTTGTATAAGTGATGAGAGAAATCTGTCACTTTCTCGCACCTGTGTACTTCACCAGTTCACTTCAGTTGCTCAGTCGTGTCCAACTCTTTGCAACCCCATGAACCACAGCACGCCAGGCCTCCCTGTCCATCACCAACTCCAGGAGTCCACTCAAACCATACGCATTGAGTTGGTGATGAGATTTCCAAACCTGAGAGCACTTTCATTGTTGTTTTTTTAATTTAGAATTATGAGAAAAGCTTCCCAGGTGGCACTATTGGTAAAGAATCCACCTGCCAATGCAGGAGAAATAAGAGACGTGGGTTTGATTCCTGGGTTGGGATGATCCCCTGGAGGAGGGCATGGCAACCCACTCCAGAGCTCTTGCCTGGAGAATCCCATAGACAGAGGAGCCTGGCGGGCCACAGTCCGTAGGGTAGGACATGACTGAAGCAACTTAGCATATGCTCTCCGTCAGCTGACCTTGCAAATGGTTGAATAAACAATTGCAATAATAATAATGATAAAGTTACTATTAATACTGTTTTTATTGTTAATAATCATGCTGGGTAATTTCACTGAGCTCTTTTCTCAAATATGTTGTGATCTGGATTGGACTAGTCAGTGCTTTAGGAAACATATATTATATACATGAGAGAAAAGGCATATAATTAGTGCTCCTTTGGAGACATTATCTTAGAATGCTGCATCCTCCCCAATCCTTCCCCCTATCAGGTATGGATATTAGGTGATCACCATAAGGAGGAAAGTAGATTGGGATTAGAAACACTGTGTCAAATTCTTTAGCCACTGAAAACTCATGACTGTAGTAGTAAATATCACAAATAGTAGTTTGCAAATGTTTACAGCATACTTTTATTTACGTTAATTATTTGGCCATTTATAACACACCTCTTCCCAGTAGTCTTAGTATCTCATTTGGCCACAATTCTCAAATCTGAGAATTGTGTTTCATCTTTCTGCAGGAAAAAAAAGGGGGGGCTATTTATGAATAGCAACATAGAGATCATTGCTTCCTCTTTTTCAGGCTTAGAATAGAGCAATAAACCACAAGATATTTCTCACACCCTTAAGGAAAGCAGTTTATTTCAGTATTTAGCATCACTTCCCTTTTAATGTTTTATTGATTCTTCCAAGAAATTTCCTTTCCCTGTTCCATTTCTGATTACAGCCAAGAAGCAAGCCATCTCATAGACTCCAGCTTCTCAGAAGCTAACCTACATTGAGACCCCATTATGCACAGGCGTTTTCATCTACATGGAAAATCAGGTGAGAGACATAAAAACCAAGATTCTGCCACAGTGCACACAGCCTAGGATTCAGGGCCAGAGCCAGGCTGCAAGGAAAAGGGGTTTGGGTTCCCTGGGCTCCTCAGAGAATAGATAAATTCTGAGGATGCTGAGGGCAAGCTGGAGGCTGATCACTTCATTTCTGATCTCTGCAAAGCTCTAATGAGACCGATCGTCTTCCCCAGAACACAGCCTATTCCAATCTGCAGCCTGGTGTCTCACACATCTTCCAAGAGGGAACCTATGAAGCAGAACGACTATAAAATAAACAGTATCCTAGAAATGTAATATGCTTGGTTCATTTATTCATCACACACCAGAGGAGGACAAAAGACAGCTACTTTCTCTTCTGATCATTATTTTCTTTGTTGTCATTTGCAAGCAAACCTACAATACTGAAAACAAAAATTATCTCCTAATAAATAGTCTCTCTCTGAAATCAGCTTTTTAAAAAACATTATTTATTGGTGTATAGTTGTTTTACAATATTGTGCTAGGTTCTGTTGTACAATGAAGTGAATCAGCTATATGTATACCTATATCCCCTTCCCCTTGGATATCCCTCCCCACCATCCCAACCATCTAAGTCTCTAGACAGCACCAAGCTAAGCTCCCTGTGCTATAGAGCAGGTTCCCACTAGCCATCTACTTTACACAGGGTGGTATATAAATGTAAATCCCCATCTCCCTATTCATCCCACCTCTTTGTCCCCATCTTCGCACCCACACATTCATTCTCTGCATCTGCATCTCTATTCCTACTCTGCAAATAGGTTCATCTGTACCATTTTTCTAGATCCCATATACATGTGTTAATATATGATATTTGTTTTACTCTTTCTGCCTTATCACTCCGTATGACAGACTAGGTCCATCCACATCTCTGACCAACGACTCAACTGTGCAACCAAAATATCCACTGACAGATGAATGGATAAAGAAGAAGTGGTACATACATTCAATAGAATATTATTCAGCCATAAAATGAAGTCAGCTTTTGATGAGTATTCCTAACCCTGCTCAGTTTAGTGGATTAAATGGGTCAGGTAATCCAGTCTTGCCACTTGCTTATATCAGGGTTAAACCTACATGACTCACATTTCATCTAATTTTACATCACCCATTCCCATAGCTCTGGATACTCAGGAAGCATACTCATTGGAGAGGGTCATGGAAAATAATAGCAATTGTCTTGCCTGGAGAGGGTCATGGAAAATAATAGCAATTGTCTTGCCGCCACCATTCATGATGACTGGTGAGCCATTAGGTGAGATGTCTTTACACAAGCCAGGCTCTTGGGACACTAGAACTGCATTGCTTCCATGCACAGAGTCGCAAACACTCTGAGCTGCTCCAGACACTGGCAAGTAAGTCTGGATGGATGGATTAGTGAGTATGAACCCCCTGTATTCTCCATATTCCCCATGCAACCCATCCTCACCCCCAGCACAGAGAAGACAACTCATAGCGCTTGCCCTGGTGACAGCTGGGATGCAGAAACAGATTCCACAATCCCGCCTTACAGACATAATGTAACTGGCAAACTATGTACGCCTTCTAAACAGACACGGCTGTGTGAAGGAGCTGTCTTCTTCTACGGAAGCGAGCACTTCATCACGACTCCTGCAGACCTCGATGAAGTCAGAGGAATGGAGGATGAGTTTTCACTGCAGGCCAGTTCCCGTCCAAGAGCAAATGCCTCTGTAAGAGAGCTAATGCCCTGTTCATTACCCTTGTAACCTGAGAGAAAACCAGCACCCCAACAGCCTATGATCTCACTAGCAACTCTACTGATTCGTTAGTAGGATGTGGACCACTTCTTACTCCTCTCTGTAGCCATTTTCACTGAAACAATCATGATTCACTTGGTTGGTCCTTCCATTTTCCCATAATGAAATGAATCCTTTCTTAACTTAATCAGGATATTCCTGATCTTTATCTCTTAAGCCTACCATTCTGAGGGTGTCAAAGAAGTTAGCAGAAATTAGAAGGGGCAGCAGAGAATGAGATGGGCATCACTGACTCTATGGACGTGAATTTGAGCAAACTCAAATTCAGGAGACAGTGAAGGACAGAGCAGTTTGGCATACCCCAGTTCATGAGATTTCAGAGTCAGATACAACTTAGTGACTGAACAACAAGAATAAAGAGAGTTGTGATATTGTCATTTTAAAACAGCATATCCCGGGACTTCCTTGGCAGTCAGGTGGTTAAGGTTTTGTGTTCCAGTGCAGGGGGTGAAGGTTCGCTCCCTAGCTGGGAAGCTAAGATCCTGCATGCCTTGTGGTCAAAAAATCAAAACATAAAACAGAAACAATATTGTACAAATTCAATAAAGACTTTAAAAGTGGTCCACATCAAAAAAAAAAAAAAAACAACTTCTAAGCAGCATATCCAAAAGGGAGCATTGTCAAGCTCTGTCCAGAGTCAGAGTGCAGTAGAAGTTCTCTGTACCAGTCTGCACTGCTTCACCAAATAAACCAGACTCATCTTTTGCTCTGTTCAATATACTGACTGAGGCCATGGTGCCTAAACGTGTAAGGCTCAGGTGTCTGCGTGTTAGTTGCTCAGTTGTGTCCAACTCTTTGTGACCCAATGGACTGCAGCTGACCAGATTCCTCTGTCCATGGAATTTTCCAGGCAAGAATACTGGAGTGGGTAACCCTTCTCCAGGAGATCTTCCCAACCCAGGGATTGAACCCATGTCTTCTGAATTGCAGGCAGATTCTTTACCATCCGAGCCACCAGGGAAGCCCAAAACACATGAGCACGTGACTTTAAATTGTCCATGGATTTCTACTCCTACAAATTGAAAAGAGAGCATGCCAAAAATTAGTGGTGCTTGCTCCCAAACCTGATTGTGCTAATTGTCTGTCTTACTATAATTACATAATTTAAGTACATTTAAGAAACTTGAGGGCTTCCCAAGTAGCTCAGATGGTAAAGAATCTGCATGCAGTGCAGGAAACCTAGGTTTGATCCCTGGATTTAAAACCAAAGAGTCATGTTTCTAGGAAAGTGACATTGTTTTATAATGAATTAATAAATATGACTCTCTAAAGCAGTGCTGATCAATAGAAATATAAAGCAAACCACATATGTACGTTTACATTTTCTTACAGTTACATTATAAAAGTAAGAAAATTGGCAAAATTCATTTTAATATATTTTATTTAATCCAATATATCCAGACCATTTTCATTTCAACCTATAATCATATAAAATTATTGTTGTTGTTCAGTCATTAAGTCATGTCTAACCCTGCGATCCCATGGACTGCAGCAATTCCAGGCTTTCCTCTCCTTCACTATCTCCTGGAGTTTGCTCAAACTCATATCCACTGAGTTGATGATGCTATCCAACCATCTCATCCTCTGTCACCCCCTTCTCCTTCTGCCCTCAATCTTTCCCAGTATCAGGGTCTTTTCCAATGAGTCAGCTCTTCAGATCAAGTGACCAAAGTATTAGAGCTTCTGCTTCAGCATCAGTCTTTCCAATGAATATTCAGAATTGATTTCCTTTAGGATGAACTGGGGCAGTGACCAAAATCATCTCAAGGAAAAAATAAAATTAATAAGATATTTTATGCTCTTTTTTGGTGCTAAGTCTTGGAAATCCAGTGTGTATCCCATGCTTCTGGCTTATCTTCCTTCTAATTAACCACAGTTCAAGTGCTCAGTGGCTGCCTGTGTCAAGAGTCTGCTCTACTGGACAGTGCAACTTGGAAAAATCCCAGTTCAATGACTAGAGACCACTATTACAGACTGGGGAGGATTCGTCATAGTTACTGAACTCAGATTGTGCAGCAAGTGTCTGTAAGCTCTCCCTCCACACTAAAAACCCTGACATTGGAAATATGAAAATTTTTAATTATGAGTGGGATGAATGAAAGAAAGAAAACCAGGGACTCAAATGAGTGAAAACATATTCAAAGAAACATCTTTGTGCCACATCAAAAAACTTGGCAAATGAATTTGAATAAAATGGTGAATGGTATACAAATAGGATTTTTAAAATAATGGTTCATGCCAACCCAGTTTTTAAAAATTGACTTTTATTAACAGTTCCTTGCAGTTTGTTGCTTTCTCTTAATCAAGTTGTAAACTTTTATTACAAATTTAAAACAAGGTTCTTAAAAATCTTAACTTGATAAAAACAATTTAAAAACCTTTAAAAGTGGATGATGAAAAAAAAGTCTTTTAATAAATAAATAACAATATAATAATAAATACTATGCTGTGTAAATAATGAAGAAGTTTCTAGTTATCTGTTCTAATGGGCAAAAAAGTAAGCACTTAGGGTTTTCAGCTCCAATCTTCTGCACCTTTCTTGTTGCTGGAATTTCATATTCATTTCTTCTTGTTAGATGGCTAGACAGGAAGATGGTAGAAATGAGAAACTGGTGTTTTTTTTTCAGCGTTGCCCTGCAGAGACTCACACGGAGGAATTCTCAGCTGCTTTTGTCTCCTTGCCATGTTGTGGTTTGGGCTTTCCCAGCATCCGCATCTGTAACTGAAAATGCGGCGGTGCCATGTCTGAGGTGCCCTTGGTCTCCTCTCCTTCACTGTCCTTACCTTGTTCCTCACAGTCCTCTCTGCCTGCCCTGGGTGAGGAGTGCTCCTGCGGAGCCCGAACTGTCTCACAGGTCCACCTTGCCCTCCAGCACCCTGGAGGTCAGCTCCCTCCCTCTTCTCCCTGTCAAGAGGGCTGAAACCCTTTGGGAGCCTCTCTCATCCCTCACACTTCTCCTCGCTCTGCTCTCATGGCTGTAGTCCTTATGTAGGTCATCCTAAGGAGGACCCTGCCACGTGAGTGGCTCTATGGTGGTTCTGGTCTGCTACTTATTTACTCCCCAGACCAGAACCACAGCGGGAACATCTGCTGCCTCCACACTCTCTACTCCTTTACCATCAAATGCCAAGACCTCTCCATTTCCTACACAGTACAGGTCCTTCCTGAGGATATTCTCTTCGAGGCAGTTTGGTGTACAAAAATGTATCGTTCTTAATGCCATTGCTGTTAATAAAACCGTAACCATTTCTTCCTGTTGTTTAGTGGGGTCCACTCTTTGGGACCCCAAGCACTATAACCCACCAGGCTCCTCTCTCCATGGGATTTCCCAAGCAGGAATACCAGAGTATTGCCATTGGTTTCTCCAGGGAATTTTCCCCACCCAGGGATCCCCACCCTGGTCTCCTGAATTGGCAGGTGTATTCTTTACCACTGAGCCACCTGGGAAGCCTGTAACATTGAACCATTTTACTGTTTCTAAAGCATTTGTTGCGATGATCTCTTTGTTCCCACTGGCAGGTACCACCAGTATAAGGTCACCTGCTGCTGTGCACAGCTGTGATTTCTTCCAAGGGTGTGATGGTAATCAGCCCAGTGGTAGCAGTGGGGCTGCTCAAAGCCCTCTGGGGTCTACTCCTACCTTTTTCTGATTAACCAAGTAACTGGTTAACAATCATATTGGATAAAAGGGCTTCTGTTGTACTTGGAGTGCTTTCAAACTAATTCATTTCGATTGAATTCAACACTATAATTCAGCACATATTTACTAAGCATCTCCTATTTGTGAAACTCTCATTGTTACTGACCGCAAGGATTACAAGGCTTAGGAGAAAGCATGAGACAAATAATAAAAATAATTGCATAGAACAAGTAACAAAAGATAGATCATGTTTGATTAAAGAATCAGAAAAATGTTTCATGAAAAAAATGACATTTGAGATAAGCCTTGAAGGATTTGTCAGTTTTCATCACAAAGGAGGACAGATGTTCACGATAAAGATTACAGTATTTGTCTGATGGGCAGTTTTCCTGTCAATATTGTCAGTACCAGCAACTTCCACTAGGGGTTAGATATTATCTTTTTCTCTCCCCCTAAGCTTCCCTGGTGGCTCAGAGGGCATCCCTGGTGGCTCAGAAGGTAAAGAATCCGCCTACAATGCAGGAGACCTGGGTTCAGTCCTTGGGCTGGGAAGATTTCCTGGAGGAGGACATGGCAAACCACTTCAGTATTCTTGCCTGGAGAATCTCCATGGATCCTGGAATCCCCACAGGAGCCTGGTGGGCTACAGTCAATGGGGTTGCAAAGGGTCAAACACAACAGAGCAACCTAGCACAGCACAGCACAACCTGAAACTGAGCTACAGGGCAGAGATAAGCATGTGCTTTGGTAGACTAAAAGCTACTGTAATTTATCACCTCCTGCTTTCAAGGGCAGAAGTGACAAATGGGATGCTGAGCCACTCTTTCTTGTCCAGATAAAACATACTCTAGAAATTGACAGGATGCACACCCACCATTGTCCTCATTGCTGGCCATTGATACACCAACTCTCACCAAGTGATAAAAGCCCACAACTGCTAGTGTCAAGATATTGATTTCTCTTGTAGTCAGCAGTAGTTGATGTTGTGTGCACATGTGTGTGTACACACATACACACACACACACCCCAGAATACACTTTAAAGCTTTATGGCCAAGTGAATTAAATATGTTCCTTTTGGAAAAAGTATTTTCATTTTCCAAGACAAGAGATTTTTTATTCTCTGATTAGAAGTAACTCATATAAAACTTTATCAAAATTGTTTATAAGGAGGCACAACCACCCCAACCCCACAATTACACAAAAATTTTGATTAGTACTCTTCATGTAACTTTTCTCAATTCTCTATACTTGCCATGAAAAGGTTAAGTTTCTTTTCTCCAAGAAGGAGAATGGGTAAGCCATTCACAGTATATAGTACTGATACTAAGAAACAAGCATTATATTCTCTGCAAATTCAATTGTATATACCTTTCAAGGTTGTCCATTGTTTTGAGTTATGTTGTCCAACTCTCCTCCATTAGGGTGGATAATGGAGCATGAACTATATTTGGCAAGATCTATGATCTAGGAGTAGACCAAGCCCTAAGCAAAATTATGAAGCAGGAAAAAATATGTCTTTAATATCCTTGGATCTCTTTTTTGAACCATTTCCTTACCTGGCTACCAAATCTTCCCTCTCTATGGCCTCTTTTGGATCTTCTCTCTTGAATAATATCCTACAGTCAAGATCTTTCTTATCTTATTCTGTGCTATCAATAGTTATCAATAGGTATATGTATCTTGTATTCTATTCCTTAAAAGACACTGTTCATGAATATTAAAACAAAGAGTTTCCTTGATGATAACTTAAGGTGTATGGCTGGCCAAAGAGATTGTTCCTATTCTTCAAATCACATCCCCTCATATCACACTCAAGGTATTGTACAACTAAGGAAAAATATATCAAAGTGCCTGGCGAACCACAAGCAGCTCCATAAATGAAAGATTATTACTACAGGTGTCTCAGCAAGTAGAGGTTTGTATGAAACCTTCTGTAAAACCTGAAATGATGTATAGCAAAGAAGCAATTACCTTAGGACATATCTTGCAAGATAAAGCACAAGATTGTCACAGACATGGGTCAAAGCTCTGGCAGCTTGATCTTGAGATAGAGTGAAGTTGCCAAGAAGGAACTTGGTGGCGCCACTCTCACGGCTGGGGTGGGCGTGCATGCATGCTCCGTCGTGAGTGAAGCAGATTGCCATTTCCCACTCCAGGGGCTCTTCCCCACCCAGGTATCGAACCTGTATCTCCTGCGTGTCTCCTGCATTGCAGGCAGATTCTTTATCACTGAGCCACCTGGGAAGTCACATCTATGACCACTCTGTGCTGCTTTCATTTTCTGCCTTTTTAACAAAAGCAAAAATCCTCCTTCAGATTTCCTTTGATTACCAAAAATACGTACTAACGTAGGTCTTTCCTAACAGCAAAGCAGTATAAAGAAAACTTTCCAAAAAATAGGTGGTACTTATAACATTATTATTTCTCTGTCTGTATAAAGGGTCAGTACAGTGCTGGAGCAGACTGGTAGTGGCTTGCAGGGGCAAACTATGTATAATTCTTGCCCCAACTCTACAATCAGTGACATCAGGTTGGTAGTTTGAAATCAACTGTTATTTACTTGGTAGGATATTTACACCGTGATAATTGGCAAATACTATTTACCAGAGCTTCCTCCTGCAATCCCCAGAGAATCAATTCACTAGTGAACCCCTGCATGAGGTCAAATTTTTTGATCTTATGGCCCCACTGAGTTATGCCATCTTCCTGATGAGCCCTCTTGATTATGCCTCCTCCTTTGCCAATACGACAGCAAAGAATTTGATGGCACAGATACATATCTCAACTAACTGTAACAACTAGCCTCGCCATGTCTTTCCTGCTTACTGGTATATTTCAGCACCTAGATTGCCTGAAATATAGCATGCAAAAGCTTCATTGGTTAAATAGACACTTTCCACATCTATACGTGTACTGTTGGTATGAACACTCCTGTACATACTCACACATACATACACCTGAAAATGAGTTAACATGAGAGATATTTATTCTAAAAATACTTAGTAATAAAGAACAACTGTATTTCCTTTTTTATGCTTCTTTTTAAAAAATTTTATTAGAGCATAGTTGATTTACAATGATGTATTAGTTTCTGCAGGACAGCAAAACGTATCAATTATACACATACATATATCCACTCTTTTTCAGATTCTTTTCCCATAAAAGTCATTACAGAGTACTGAGAAGAATTCCCTATGCTATACAGGGGGTTCTTTTCAGTTATCTATTTTATATATGCTAGCATGTACCTGTTTATCCCAATTTATCTCTTCCCCACCAGCTTTCCCCACTGGTAACTGTAAGTTTGTTTTCTACCTCGGTGACTCTATTTTTGCTTTGTAAAGAAGTTCCTCTGTACTTTCTTTAGACTCCATGTATAAGCAGTTTCATGCGACACTTGTCTTCCTCGGTTTGACTTACTTCACTCAATATGACAGTCTCTAGGTCCATCCATGCTGCTGCAAGTGGGATTATCTTGTTCTTCTTTATGGCTGAGCAATACTCCACTGTGTAGATGTATCACAGCTTCCTTATCCATTCCTCTGCTGATGCACATCTAGGTGGCTTCCATGTCCTGGCTGTTGTAAGCAGTGCTGTGATGGACATTGTGATGCATGCATGTGTCCTTTCAAATTATGTTTTTCTCTGGATATATGCCCAGGAGTGAAATTACAGGGTCACGTGGTAGGCCTATTTTCAGATTTTACAGAACCTCCTTACTGTTTGCCACAGTGGCTGTGCCAGTCTACATTCCCACGAACAGTGCAGGAGGGTTCCCTTTCCTCTGCATCCTCTCCAGCATGTATTGTTTGCGGAGTTTTTCGATGACGGCCATTCTGACCCATGTGAGGGGATGCTTCATTGTAGTTTTGAGCTGCTTTTCTCTAGGAATTAGTGAGGTTGAGCATCTTTTCATGTGCTTTTGGGGATCCAAAGGACAGTTTTATTTTCCATGTTAGAATATTTACTTGGTATATTACCAAAGACTTAAAGCTCCTGGAAAAGAAGTATTAATAACTGACAGGCTAAGAATCTATTTCAACATGTAGAAAAGCCTGGTGTGATGCTTTAAAGTTTTAATATGCTCTTAGAGGAAAGACTAACTTTTGAAAGGCAAACTGTCAAAAACAAATCTTTTGAAGTCCTCAAGTTGTACCAATAAGCTTCATGGACAAAACTGCCTAATCTTATCTTATCCTGCTTCCTACTCGAAAATCCTTCCTCTTCCCTTCTTTCCTTACATCCATCCACTCTTCAAGGGGGGCTTCAGGGAAAACACCAGTGACCTTCCTTCCAAACGCCAGTCTCTAAGCCGCTTCGCGGTCTGTCACTGCTGTATTCTGTGCTAGTCTCATTCTGACCATGTTCAGTCTCCTCCAGACTGGCAGTGTGGAACAGCGTCCCTCCTCCGGAATTCCTCCAGGCCACTGCCCGCTCTGCAGCCCTGGGCTCTCACCCTCTTTGCTCTCTGACTCTTGACCTCCGCGTGTGCTCCACACTGGGGCTGTCATTCCTTCATCTTGTGCATGGAATTTTCAGATGTTGGCACAGAGAAGGCTCTATTAGATAGAGGTACGTGGCATAAGCGAACACATGTTTCTTAGCCACACACACTCAGCTGCGCACATACACACGCAAGTCGACATACTCCTTGTCTCACCCAGCCCTTGCACACAGCCCTGTGGATGCCTGCCGCCTGCCTTCCAGCGCCACCCCAAGCCCTCTCTACTGCAATGCTCCTCTTGGCCTCCAGCGGGAGAACCGTGCCTCAGTCCCAGGATGACGCTGAAAGAGCCCTTCATAAAAGTCTTCTCCTCTCCTGAGTTCTGTGAGCCTCCACTTGCCTGCTTTTCCAGTCTTGGATATAGGGCTCCTCTTCTCTGCCTTTCTCTTAAAGGTATCATATATTAACACATATATGTAGAATCTGGGGTGAAAAAAAAGTATAGATGAACTTCTTTTCAAATAGCGATTGAGATGCAGAGAAAAACCATACGGATACCAAATGAAGAAAGGGGGGTATGATGATTCGGGACATTGAATTGACATATATCCACTATTATGTATAAAATACGTAGCTAAGGAGAACCAGCTATATAGCACAGGGAACTCTACTCAGTGCTCTGTGGTGACCCTAATGGGAAGGAAATCCAAGAAAAAGAGAGGATATATGTATACATGTGGCTGATTCACCTTACCATACAGCAGAAACTAACACAGCATCATAAAGCAACAATACTCCAAAAAAGTAAGTAAATAAAAACAAAAGTAAAAACAAAGCAAAAATAAACACCAAAAATAATTTTTTTTAAATAATAAACGTGCATCTTTGGCCTACTCTAGTCTTGCTTCCAGCGTTCTCTTAAAATCCCATCTCTGCATACTTATAATTCCCAAATTCAGATTGCGAGACTTGAATTAAACCTCTATTTGTAGAGTCTAAAGACATTGAAAACTTCACAAGTCCAGCACAAAACGTTTTTTTCTGGGTCAAGCATATTTTACTTTCTGTTAGTGGCCCTACTAGATACTAATTAATCCTGTGAGATCTCCTCAGGCACCTGCGATTCCTCCCTCTCCCCAGTTTCCATGTTTTACAAGTTGTACTTGTTTATTTATTTGGGGCTGCTCTGGGTCTTTGTTGCTGTGCAGACTTTCCCTAGTTACAGAGAGCAGGGGCTACTCTCTAGTTGTGATGGGTGGGCCTCTCCTGGTGGTGGCTTCCCTTGCTGCAGAGGATGGACTCCAGGGCACTTGGGCTTCGGTAGTTGCAGCACGTGGGATCAGCAATCTCAGCTCCCAGGCTCTAAGCACAGGCTCAGGAGTTGCGGCACAAGGGTTGAGCTGCTCTACAGCATGTGGGTGGGATTGTCCCAGATCAGGGACTGAACTCGTGTCTCCAGCATTGGCAAGTGAAATGTTTACCACTGAGCCACCAGGGAAGCCCTCTGATTTCCATTTGTTCACTAAATCCTGTCTGGGGTCTCTGTATCACCAACACTAGCTGCCATAGGTCGGGCCTCAGATGTTTCTCACACAAACCTTCATAATAAAATGCTTCTTCTTCAATCTATCTACCATACTTTGTTAGACTTATTATTCTAAAACCCCAATATGATGATGTTACACTTTGGTATTTCCTACTGCCAAGTTCAAAACAGCAATATTTGCATAAGATGATTAACAGACTGCCTCCATCAGAATATTAAAAGTCAGGCTTCCAGTATAGATTTTTGAACCTCACTTCAAGCCAGCTGAATCAAAGTATGTCCCAGAAATCGGTATATTCAGCCAGCTCCATGGATGAGCTTTTAACCCAGTAAAATTTAAGAGTCTCTGGCCTATAGGTGCCTCCATGGGCCAGGTAGACCTTTTACTATCTGGCCCCTGATCTTTCTAATCTTATTTTTACCAGTCCCTTCACCCCATGCCTTATACAGGCTGTTCCTTGTGTCTTGAATGCCCCCTGCCTTTTTGCTGCCAAATCTCACTAGGGCATAGCCCTAAATTCACTTCCTCTGTGATATTTTTCATGTTACCACTGATTATACCCAGTCCTCAGTTCTTCAGAACTTTCTATGATACCTTCATGACAATGATATCTAGCTGCATTATAGTCACTGAGTACTGATTTCCTTATTAAGTCAGGCACTTCTAAAAGGACAAGAACCAGGTTTTACAGATCTATTTACCCTCATTTTCTGAAATTTAGTAAGTGCTCAATAAAATGATATTTGAATGAATGACTGAATAAACAGATCGCCCCGTCTAAACCATCATGATACCAGAAGGACACACACAGCAACATTGAGAACACACATCAAAATAAACATGAAGGTGCCGATAGCTCCCTGATGAATCTGGAGGTGTCATTCCATCGGACCAAGAGGACCCAAATTTCTTTCCTGGAATCCAGAGACCACCACAAGGAGACAATTATATCCAGATCATTCTTCATAACCAAGAGCATAGACAGAGTCATCTAGTTTATGCTAACAGAGTCAATTGCAAAAAAGCCAAAAATTAAGACCTAATTCTCACACCAATGTGTAATTATTCTCACATCAGTTTGTAACTCTGTGTGAGTGTGTATGTGTATGTGTGTGTGTGTGTGTGTGTGTGTGTGCCCAATCATGTCCGACTCTTTGCAACCCCATGGACTGTAACCCTCCAAGCTCCTTTGTCCATGGAATTTTTCAGGCAATAATACTGGAGCAGGTTGCCATTTCCTTCTTCAGGTGATCCTCCTGACCCAGAGATCGAGCCTGAGTCCCATGCATCTCCTACACTGGCAGGCAGGTTCCTTACCTGCTGAGCCAAATATATAAGTAGTGATATGTTTTTAAAAACTTGTGTGGCAAGAACACCAAAAAAGACACACAAAAAACCAAGGCTCAGACGAGACTTGTCATCGGTCTTCAGTCTGACAGTTGATAGCATTGCTTCAATAACCCCTGAGTTCATGAATATTTCCTGTGGCCCAGAGATAGAGAAAGGAAGGGGAGGAGGAGGAGAAGAAGGTCACATTATCCCTCCTTTCCAAGAGTTTACAGTATGGGTTGAAGCACCTAAATGGCGCATGTGGCAAATATCCAAGGATAAAAACAAAGTAAAATGGTGGAAACTGCAAATCAATCTTATACGAAAACAAAGTTCACAGCTGCTAGGGGAACACAGGGGAGAGGAAGAGATCAGGTTTGTTTGTAGTCACAGGACATTGGCACTGGAAAGGCTGGGGAGACCATCTAACGCAATGCTTTCATTTGACAAATGAAAACCAAATACAGAGGGGACTTTTCCAAAGTCATTCCAACAATTTATTTAATCAAAAGAAAGCTCTCAGGGAATTGTGAGATAAGCCTGGAAAAAGAGAAGGTGAGATTTGCACAGGGATATTTTGGAGGAGGAAAAGAAAGAGGCTTTAAGGGAGGGATAAGAGATGAATGTGGCTTCCCAGGTGGCTCATTGATAAAAAAAAAATCTGCCTGCCAATGCAGGAGATGTGGGTTTGATCCCCGGGTCAAGAAGATCCACTGAAGAAGAGAATGACAACCCACTCCAGTATTCTCTCCTGGAGAATTCCATGGACAGAGAGGTCTGGAGGGTTACAATTCATAGTGTCGTGATGAGTCAGATGCGACTGAGCACACACTCAAACAAGAAATAAATGAGTGAATCGTGGGAGACAAAAGCAGAAAGTGCTGGGACAAAGGAGAGAGGAATGATGGGAGGTGAGGGTGAGACGCTAAGTGGAAATTGGGGGATCAGCTTTTATGGCTGGAAAGTCTGGGTCAGAGGAAGGGGTGGATTTGCTATGCATACAATAGAGGTGCAGGGCTGTGCAGTGCTGAGTGGAGAATCCAACTGCACTCAGTTATAAATTGTTGGAGCTGGAAGCACCCTGGAGAATAAGCAGTGAATTCATCCTACAGAGGAACAAGCCCAGGCCAAGAAGGTGATGCAAATGTGTGACCTTTGGAGACACACTGATTCTGGTTTCAAAACTCAGTTCTGCCTTGATCAGTTACATGTCTTTGAATCACTTAGTGAAGCTCTCTGAACCTCTATTTCCTTTCCTATCAAAATGGGAAAGTATTCAACTCACGGAGTTATTCTAGGGATTAGGTTTTTCTATAGCATCAACACTTGACCCAGTGCCGAGGCTGTGAAAAGAGTTCAATGAATACTTCTTCTGCACTATGCATACAATGCTCCCTTTGCATGAAGAAGGGAAGTGACTTGCCCAAGGTCACACAGCTGATGGAAAGCAGCGCTGCAGCACGAACCCTATTGTCAGACCTGAAGCCCTGAGCTCCAGCCCTAAGAAACCTGTTCCTCTTGGGGCCTCCCAGTCAGACTTCCATCCATCATACTAGCATCTTCTGAAAGAGGGTCATTCTGGAATTGTCTCGAAAGACTACGGGAATTCACAGCCAGAACTTCATACTCCAATCATACTCCAATTTTAAGAAATTAAAATAAAAATAATTTTAAAAATTTCTTCTGTCCTGGCTCAAATCATGACAGTCCTCTGCTCTAATCTCTGCACTGTCTCCAGATCACCCATATAGAAACCTAAGTCCCTGTAGCATCATGCTCTGAGCTCCCCAGCTTTTGCCCATTGACTTTGTCACCTAACCCACTGTCTGACTCAGGTCCTTCCAATACCCATGTTATCTTGCTGACACTGAATGCTTCAGGCATCCTCCTGCCTTTATTGAGTGAATGGGACAACTGAGAGATTAGGATTGACATGTGTACCTGTCAATTCAGTTGTGGAGAAGGAAAACTCGGAATTTGACCTAGCAACCTGCCAATCGGAAGCTCCTTCTGAGTGTTCATGAGGTGAATAGCCCAAGTAGTGTATTATGAGCTGGCTTCATCATCTGAGGTGAACCACCTGCTTTGGTGTCTATATTCCATGGAGGGAAAGCCTGGTCATGCTCATGGCAGTGTGAGATGCCACTGAAGGGCACTGTCCCTTCTAAGTCCCTACTATGCACTTTCATCCTGCATGATGACAGAGTTTCAGCCAGTCTCTGATGTGCAGAAGCTGGTGATGGTACAAGGGAACCCAGCCCTGCAACCAAGAAATGCTTTGATTTATTAAAAATCTGGAGTCATTAGGACAGAGCATAATCACTCTATTACACCTATGAAAAGAAAGTGAAAGTGTTAGTCACTCAATCTTGTCCAACTCTGTGCGACCCCATGGACTGTAAACCATCAGGTTCCTATGCCTATGGAATTCTCCATGCAAGAATATGGGAGTGGGTAGCCATTCCCTTCTCCAGGGGATATTCCTCACCCAGGGATCAAACCCAGGTCTTCTGTATTTCAGGCAGATTCTTTACCATCTGAGCCATCAGGGAAGCTGATTATACCAATAACTGACTTTAATCTCAGCACTGTTCTGCCTCTAAGTCAATGTGGAAGCTCACTTCCAAAACATGGAAGCTAACTTCAAGTTAAATGATGACACATTCGAGACCTCTGGACGATTGTATGATCTGGATCCTGGGATACCTGACACAAGAATACTCGTCCAGTGTCTATTAAATGCCCCACTCAGTCATGCTTCATCCAGTTGGCCTGGCCCCATGCCCATGAACCCTCTTGAAAATAAGGGAGTAGGATCTCTAGGACTCTGGACAGACAGTCCAGTCCCCAAAAAGTGGGATAAGGGAGTTTCAGGATCCAGGTGGGAGAGGGGAGCCCGGGCAATTCATTTAGGAATGGGCATGATGTATGTCAGCCTCGAAAGGGTTGTACTGCACCCCAGAGCAAAAACACAGGAAAATCCCAGTATGTGATGCCAAGCAAGGGGTTAGGTGAGGGAGAGGAATTCCACAGAGAGATGGTGTTTGTCCCGCAGCAACATTTTTAAGGGGTCACCCCTGCCTGAGCAATATACCCAAAGCTCTGCATAGAAATTGCATCTTCCACACGTCAATATGGATTGATAGTCTACCCCCGTCCCCTGCTTTCTCTTCTGTCCTCCTGTACTGTGAATGCAGCATTCAGTCCCTAAGATCCTAGGCCTATTTGTTGCTCAGACTGTCCATATCTTGGGGGCAGATCAGTGTTTGAGGATCATGGAATTCCTAGCATACCTGATCAGCACCTAACTTGCCTTCGGTGTAGAGGTCCAGCCTTTCATGGTGCCTCTCTCACCCCAGCCAGATGTGTTTATGTGGGTGGTGGTTAGGAGGTGATCTCAGAAGTGTGAGGCAATCATGTTCCTTAATTCTTAACACATTATCATCCTCGATTTGGGTAAATCTTTTTTTTAAATTTTTTACTGAATTACAGTTTGACTACAATGTTGCGTTAATTATTACTATATAGCAAAATGATGTAGCTATACATATATATATATATATATTGTTTTTCATAAGCTTTTCCATTATGGTTTATCACAGGATATTGAATATTGTTCCCTGTGCTATACACTAGGACCTTTTTGTTTATTCAACCTATATACAATAGTTTGCATCTGCTAATCCCAAACTCCCAGTCCAACCCTCTCCCACTTCCTTCCCCCTTGGCAACCACCAGTCTATTCCCTATGACAGTGATTCTATTTCTGTTTCCCAGAGAGGTTCATTTGTGTCATATTTTAAATTCCACATATAAGTGATATCATGTATTTGTCTTTCTCTTTCTGACTTACTTCACTTAGTATGATAATCTCTAGCTGCTTATGTGTTGCTACTAATGGCGCTTATTTCATTCTTTTTCATAATTAAGTAGAATTCCATGCTATATATGTACCACCTCTTCTTTATCCTTGATTTACTCAACTATTCCTTTTTATTTCCATTCTCCATTCCCAACCACCCAGTAACCATTATAGCTATGTGTTTCAGTTCAGTCACTCAGTTGTGTCCAACCCTTTGTGACCCCATAGGCTGCAGCACACCAGGCTTCCTTGTCCATCACTAACTTCCGGAGCTTGCTCAAACTCATGTCCATTGAGTCAGTGATGCCATCCAACCAGCTCATCCTCTGAGGTCCCCTTCTCCTCCTGCCTTCAACCTTTCCCAGAATCAGGGTCTTTTCCAATGAGTCAGTCCTTCACATAAGGTGGGCAAAGTATTAGAGTTTAAGCTTCAGCACCAGTACTTCCAGTGAATATTCAGGACTGATTTCTTTTAGGATTGACTGATTTGATCTGCAAGGGACTCTCAAGAGTTTTCTCCAACGTCACAGTTCAGAAGCACCAATTATTTGGCACTCAGCTTTCTTTCTGGTCCAACTCTCACATCCATATATGACTACTGGAAAAACCATAGCTTTGACTAGACAGACCTTTGTTGGCAAAGTAATGTCTCTGCTTTTTAATATGCTGTCTAGGTTGGTCATAGCTTTTCTTCCAAGGAGAAACTGTCTTTTAATTTCATGGCTGCAGTGACCATCTACAGTGATTTTGGAGCCCAAGAAAATAAAGTCTCTCACTGTTTCCATTGTTTCCCCATCTATTTGCCATGAAGTGATGAGACCAGATGCCATGATCTTGGTCTTTTGAATACTGAATTTTAAACCAGTTTTTTCACTTTCATCAAGAGGCTCTTTAGTTCCTCTTTGCTTCCTACTGTAAGGGTGGTGTCATCTGCATATCTGAGTTTATGATATTTTCCCTGGCAACCTTGATTCCAGCTTATGCTTCATCCAGCCCAGCATTTTGCATGATGTACTCTGCATATAAGTTAAATAAGCAGGGTGACAATAAACAGCCTTGATGTACCCTTTTTCCAATTTTGAACCAGTCTTTTGTTCATGTACAGCTCTAACTGTTACTTCTTGGCCTGTATACACATTTATCAGGGGGCAGGTAAGGTGGCCTGGAATGCCCATTCCTTTAACAATTTTCCACAGTTTGTTGTGACCCACACAGTCAAAGGTTTTCGCGTAGTCAATAAAAACAGATGTTTTTCTGGAATCCTCTTCCTTTTCTATGAACCAACAGATATTGGTAATTTGATCTCTGGTTCCTCTGCCTTTTCTAAATTCAGCATGAACATCTGAAAGTTCTTAGTTCATGTACTGCTGAAGCCTAGCTTAGAGAATTTTGAGCATTTCTTTGCTAGCATGTGAGATGAATGCAATTGTGTGGTAGTTTAAATATTCTTTGGCATTGCCTTTCTTTGGGATTGGAATGAAAACTGATCTTTTCCAGTTCTGCAGCCACTGCTGAGTTTTTCAAAATTTGCTGGCATTTTGAATGCAGCACTTTCACAGCATCATCTTTTAGGATTTGAGATAGCTCAACTGGAATTCCATCACCTCCTCTAGCTTTGTTCATAGTGATGCTTCCTAAGGCCCACTTGACTTCACATTCCAGGATATCTGGATCTAGATAAGTGAATCACATCATCATGGTTATCTAGGTCATTAAGATCATTTTTGTACAGTTCTTCTGTGTATTCTTGACACCTCTTCTTAGTATCTTCTGTTTATGTTAAGTCCAAAACATTTCTGTCCTTTATTGTGTCCATCTGTGCGTGAAATGTTCCCTTGGTATCTCTAATTTTCTTGAAGTGATCGCTAGTCTTTCCCATTCTATTGTTTTCCTCTATTTCTTTACACTGATTACTGAGGAAGGCTTTCTTTTCTCTCTTTGCTATTCTTTGGAACTCTGCATTCAGATGAGTATATCTTTCCTTTTCTCCTCTGCCATTAGTATCTCTTCTTTTTTCATCTATTTGTAATGCTTCCTCAGATAACCATTTTGCCTTTTTTAATTTCCTTTTCTCATGGATAGTTTTGATCATTACCTCCTATACAATGTCACGAACCTCCATTCATAGTTCTTTGGGCACTCTGTCTATCAGATCTAATCTCTTGACTCTTTGTCACTTCTACTGCATAATCATAAGGGATTTGATTTAGGTCATATCTGAATGGTTTAGTGATTTTCCCTATTTTCTTCAATTTAAGTCTGAATTTTGCAATAACGAGTTCATGATACGAGCCACAGTCAGCTCTTGGTCTTGTTTTTGCTAACTCTATAGAGCTTCTCCATCTTCAGCTGCAAAGAATATAATCAGTCTGATTTCAGTTTGAACCATCTAGTGATGGTGTAAAGTCATCTCTTGTGTTGTTGGAAGAGGGTGTTTGCTACGACCAGTGCATTCTCTTGGCAAAACTCTGTTAGCCTTTGCCCTGCTTCATTTTGTACTCCAAGGCCAAACTTGCCTGATACTCCAGGTATCTCTTGACTTCCTACTTTTGCATTCCAGTCCCCTTTGATGAAAAGGACATCTTTGTGTGTGTGTGTGTGTGTGTCTGTGTGTGTCTGTGTGTATTAGTTCTAGAAGATCTTGTAGGTCATCATAAAACTGTTCAGCTTCAGCTTTTCAGCATTAGTGGTTGGGGCATAGACTTGGATTACTGTGACACTGAATGGTTTACCTTGGAAATGAGCAAAGACCCTTCTGTTGGTTGTGAGCTTGTTCCCAAATACTGCATTTTGGACTCTTTTGTTGACTATGAGAGCTACTCCATTTCTTCTACGGGATTCTTGACCACAGTAGTAGATACAATGGTAATCTGAATTAAATTCACCCATTCCAGTCCATTTTAGTTCATTGATTCCTAAAATGTCAATGCTCACTCTTGCCATCTCCTGTTTGACCACTTGTAATTTACCTTTTTCATGTGTTTAATGTCTACCTTTTTATTTGTGTCTTGATAAAAACATATTGTTATTTTGTATATCTATTTATAATTTACATAGATGATATCTATGTAAAAAAACCTCTATGGAGTTTTATGTTTCTTTCTTTTGTTTTCACTCAGCACTATCATGTTGGTATGTGTGCGCCTCACTGGGGCCAGGTAGGTGTCAAGGAACATCGGAGCCAGGCAAAGTTACAGTAGTGAAGTCAAATTCTATTCAGGAACTATTGTGATAGGGGAAGAGAGACCTTAGAATAAAAATGGACTCCATGGACTTTTCTGGTGGTCCAGTGGTTATGACTCCCAGTTTCCACTGTAGAGGGCACAGGTTTGATCCCTGATAAGGGAAGTTCTGTATGCCACACAGTGTGGCCAAAAAAAAGAAAGAAATGGGCTCCATTCCAAATACAAAGACAAAATGGATTTATAGCCAAGGGGAAGGGTGAAGGGCTGGGATGATAATTCTCGAGGAGGAGACATAAGAGACAAGAGGATTCTGGTTAAACCAACTCCACAGGATTCTTGCTGAAGCTGGCAGGGTGATAAGATACTGCCATTGTTGTTTGGTCGCTACGTTGTGCCCATGGACTGCAGTACACCAGGCTCTTCTCTCCTCCACTATCTCCCAGAGTTTGCTCAAATTCATGTCCACTGAGTCAGTGATGCTATCTATTCACCTCATCCCCCGCCACCTCCTTCTCCTTTGCCTTCAAGAAAGAAAAATGAAAGTGAAGTCGCTCAGTCGTGTCCAACTCTTTGCAACCCCATGGACTGTAGCAAACCAGGCCCCTTCGTCCATGGGATTTTCCAGGCAAGAGCACTGGAGTAGGTTGCCATTTCCTTCTCCAAGGGATCTTCCCAACCCAGGGATCAAACCTGGGTCTCCCGCATCGCAGGCAGACACTTTTACTGTCTGAGTCACCAGGGAAAACTTTTTTCCTTCAGTTGCCTTCAGTCTTATCTTCAATAAGATACTGAGGGTGGGGGATTCTTGCTAAACTAACCCAGCAGGATTCTTGTTCAGACTGACAAGGCTAAGTGGGCCAAGGTCAGAGCCCAAGGTTGAGGCCTTGGAGGTTTAGAGGAGCCTGACTGGGGTGAGGTTTGCCATCAGCAGCAATATGCACCCCTTGCCCCATGCCCCTTGGTCTTCTCACCCTGTACCACGACCTCCGCCCCATACACACAATGCTGTGGAAAACCTCATGGTACATATTTCTCTATGGATCTGGGTGAGGATATTTTTAGGGACATATTCCTAGGAGTGATAACAGTTTCTGTAAAACACAGTAGATAGAGATATGGAAGTATAGGTAGATGCAGATTGCAAAGATAAATACTATTTATTTAATTCATATACTTATATAAGACTGTGCTGTGCCATACAGAATCCATGCCTCTTTCTCCTCAAAAACATCTATCATAGCACAGTCACTGCAGCACCTGGAATGGAAGAGGCCCCTTTCTAACCATCACCCACATGCATATCTCATACTCAAATCATAACCACACTCCAGTGTCAAAATGATCATTTTTCTGCAAAGTATTCTATGATCCCCACAGATGAAAACCCTCTGTCTGCTGCCTGAACTCTTAGTACCTTACATCTGTCGTCTGATAACCCAGTCTTAGTCATATACCATTTAATTCCCCCTCGGCAGCTCTAAAGCCTTGAATTCAGGATTACTGTATGAGTCATCTTGATGACTTGCTGGTTGGAAACATGGGCTTTGAAGTCCGACAACTGGGGTTGATTCTCTCTGTCATTTACAAGCTATGTCGCTTTTAAGCCAGTTAATTAAAGCCTCTTCACCTTATCTTCCCCATGTGGATAGTACTTATCATGGTTTATGGAAGAACTAAGTGAAAAGTAGCATGAAAAGCACCTGGTCCAGTGCCTACCACATAATCTAAGCTTATCAGCGGTAACTGCTGTTGAAGCTGTCATCACCGCCATCTGCACAGAACATGGCACAGTTCCTTAAACAATGGGCACTCAGTCATAGCTAGTGGGCATTCATAGTGCATGGACTTCCCTACTGGCTAAGAGGTAAAGAGTGCAGGAAATGAAGATTCGATCTCTGGGTCAGGAAGATCCCCTGGAGGAGGGTGTCACAACCCACTCCAATATTTTTGCCTGGGAAATCCCATGGACAGAGGAGACTGGCCAGCTACAGTCATGGGATCTCAAAAGAGTCAGACACAACTTAGCAACTAAATAACGACAACAGTAACAGTATGGGGTCACAAGTAGGCAGACACGACTGAAGCAACTTAGCACGCACCCACCCACAGTGAATGAACAAGCCACAGAAATGCTAACTGCCTTGCCCTGGCTGGAAAGTGTTGAGGCTGGTATTTGAACCCAAGCCATCTCTGTGGTCTGTCTTCTCTAAAACTATGTTTTTGGGGACTTTTAGAAAAAAAAAATAGTTATTTACAAGGCTTAAATTAAGAGACATGAGGAACTGGGAGAGTTCCTTCATCACTCCAGTTATGAAATTTTGTCACTTGCAACAACATGGATGAACTTAGAAGACATTATTCAAAGTGAAATAAGTCAGACAAAGACATACCGTATGATATCACTTATGTGTGGAATCTAAAAAACATGATGAACTGCTGCTGCTGCTGCTGCTAAGTTTCTTCCATCGTGTCCAACTCTGTGTGACCCCATAGACAGCAGCCCACCAGGCTCTGCTGTCCCTGGGATCCTCCAGGCAAGAATACTGGAGTGGGTCGTGAATATAACAAAATAAATAAATAAATAAAACAGACTTACAGATATAGAGAAGAAACTAGTGGTTACCAGCCTGGAGTGGGAAGGGAAGAGGGGTAAGGTAAGAGTAAGGTAAGGGTAGGGGGTCAAGAAAAACAAACTTATATATGAAATAAGCTACAAAGATGTATTTTACAATACAAGGAATATAGTCAATATTTTTAATAACTATAAATGGAGTATAATCTTTAAAAAGAGTGAAATAAGTCAAAGAGAAATACAGTATAGTAGCAAATACAGGATAGTAGCACATATATATGAAATTTAGAAAGACAGTAATAATGATCCTATATACAAGGCAGCAAAAGAGACACAAATGTAAAGAACAGACTTTTTGGACTGCATAAGAGAAGGTGAGAGTGGGATGATATGAGAGAATAGCACTGAAACATGTATATTACCATATGTGAAATAGATGATCATGCAAGTTTGATGCACGGAGCAATCCACTCAAAGCCAGTGTTCTGTGACAACACAGAGGGGTGGGGTGGGGTGGGGAGGGAGGTGGGAGGAGGGTTCAGGATGGGGGGACACATGTGCACCCATGGCTGATTCAGTTATGTATGGCAAGAACCACCACAATATTGTAAAGTAATTATCCCCCAATTAAAACAAGAAAGTTACGAATGGATAAGAAAGCTGTGGTACATATACACAATGGAATATTACTCAGCATTGAAAAAAAATTCATTTGAATCAGTTCCAGTCAGGTGGACAGAACTGGAGCCTATTATCCAGAGTGAAGTAAGCCAGAAGGAAAAACAACAATATAGTATACTAACACATATATATGTAATTTAGAAAAATGACATCAAGAACCCTGCATGCGAGACAGCAAAAGGAATGCAGATGTATAGTACAGACTTGTGGACTCTGTGGATGAGGGCAAGGGTGGGATGATATGGGAGAATGGCATTAAAACATGTTAATTATCATATGGGAAATCAATCACCAGCCCAGGATTGATGCTCGGGGCTGGTGCACCGAGATGTCCTAGGGGGAGAGAATCGAGAGGGAGGAGGGAGTGGGGTTCTGGAGGAGGAGCATATGTAAACCCATGGCGGTTTCATGTCATTGTATGGCAAAACCAACACAATAAAGTAAAGAAAATTTTAAAAAAATAAATAAATAAAAAAGTTAAATTTTAAAAATTGTGAATCACTATACTGTACATCTGTAACTTATACAATACTGTACATCAACTATAAATAAATAAATAATACTCTCTAAGCTTCAAACTTTAAAAAAGAGAGAGAAAGAGAGAAGTAGGAATTGCACATGTGATAAGAGGTCAGTTCTTCATCTCCTAAGACCCACCCTTGGTTGGTGATGTCAGGAAAGTGCTATAAGATGATATGCATGTAAAGTTCTTAGAATAGTGCCAGGACATAGCAAGTATACACAATTCCATAATGAATACTACCCTGTGGATGGGGGGAAAGTGAAAGCAGTGAAAGATTTTATTTTCTTGGCACCAAAATCACTGCAGATGGTGATGCAGCCATGAAACTAGAGGACTCTTTCTCCTTTGGAAAACAGCTATGACAAAGCTAGACAGCGTATTAAAAAGCAGAGACATTAGTTTGTCAACAAAGGTCTGTATAGTCAAAGCTCTGTTTTTTTCAGTAGTCATGTATAGATGTGAGAGATGGACCATAAAGAAGGCTGAATGCCAAAGAATTGATGCTTTCGAACTGTGGTGCTGGAGAAGATTCTTGAAAGTCTCTTGGACTGCAAGGAGTTAAGTCAGTCCTAAAGGAAATCAACCCTGAATACTCACTGGAAAGACTGGGGCTGAAGCTGAAGCTCTAATACTTTGGCCACCTGATGCAAAGAAACAACTCAAAATACTCTGATGCTGGAAAAGATTAAGGGCAGGAGAAGGGGCAGCAGAGATGAGATGGCTAATTAACAGCATCACCCACTCAATGGACATGATTTTGAGCAAACTCCAGGAGATACTGGAGGACAGAGGAGCTTGGTATGCTGCAGTGCATAGGTTCACAAAGAGACAGACACAACTTAGTGGCTGAACAACAACCACCTGGAACCCCAGTACAGAGAGTTTTGGTGTAAGGTGATGGTCTCCTCATCCTGAAGAAAACTTCAATCTAAACAACCCCCCAACCTCTTTCAAATGAGGCTGTTCAGATTCAGCAAAGCATAGTCTTTATGATCTAAAGAACTTTCACAAGCTCATTAAAAAGTTCCAAAGTCTTCATGAGCATCAGATGGTTTTTTGCCATCAATATCTGTATCCTCTGGAGTGAAACGTGGAATCATGAAGATTGAACACACCATTTCTTTAAAAAAGAAAAGGAAAGGAAAGAAATCTGCCTACCTGTATAGAAAGAGCTAAGGAATCAAGGAACACATAGGAGTGACCAGCTTCCTCTTCCCTGGGAATGTCCAACACACCGGTTAGTTCACCTCCCGCGGGCCCTCGGCTAAGGCAGGGATAATACCTGGGCACCTGGGAGGTCCAAGCAGATTATTCAGCTGGAGTTGCCAACATATGGATCCCAGTGAGAAAAGGGAACTATAGAATGCAGAGGAAGTTTGAAATGATATTGTGAACAGAAATCTGCCTCCAGAGTCAAAATTCCAGATGACCGGCTGCACTGACCTTGCAGAGCTTGGCACAGGTCAAGAAGGGCAGTGTGGAGTGAAGGCCCAGAATGGAGCCAAGGACACGGGGTTGCCCTTGAGTGAAGAAGGCCTGAGAAGAAGCAGCAGGAAACTTCTGCACCAGCTCCAAGCTCTACTTGAACCTCCTTCTGGCAGGCAAGCCCCTCAAAACTGCCAACAGGTAGAGAGGAGATACGAAATAAGTGACAGTGTAGGGGACACTCAGTGTCACGTGGAATGCACACAAGGCTGCGGCCATGTTTGATTTGGGGGTGTGGAGTTTCTGGGGTCCCCGATGTCCTGCAGAGTGAGCGCAGTGCTAATGTGAACTGGGTGGGCAGTAGTGTCTATGGGATGTCCCAGGGGAGCAGGCTGGCTGTAAAGGGTGGAGTTAGAGCATCACAAAATGGGCAGCTGACAAGGACCTCTCTAGAAGACCTGGCTGGTGAGCTTCCATCAGTAGAAAATAAATCAGAAATGGTTTATTCCTTGTACTATTGTTTTGTTTTGTCGTAGGTGTTTCAGGAGACCCACCAGGACCTACAGGCAATCGCCAAGGCCTGAAGGACACCTTAGTTTCTCCAATAAAGTCTGCTCCCAGTCATGACCCAGGAGACCTCCTGGTATTGACAGAGACCCAGTAGCCAAGACCTCTTTTCGCAGGGGATGGGTAGGCCAGGCCTGGGAAAGCGAACCCTGTGTTCACGTTTGGCCAAGACAAGCACCTCTAAGGGGGTGTCCTCATCGGTGCCCTTGCTCCCTTTATGTGAGCTGTCACCACCAGCTGCAGAAAGACTGTTCACCAGTCTGGGTGGATCCCCGGGCACCAGGGGGTGGGAAGAAAGCATCCTGTTTCTCTGATCCTTTGCTCCTCGTATGCCAGGTGTATTTTTATCTTGAAGGCTCCATTCACACAGAACCCTCTAGCCCAACTTCCCATGAGGGTGGCATTACCAGCCTATCCATCTTAATGAAATGACTGAAGCGGAAGCACAGAAAGGCTCAGATTGCAGTTGAGCACCGAGTCATCGATCCAATCGTTGGTGATAAATCTAACACAGGCATCTTAATGACTGAGAGCAGTTATTAAGGCAAACACGGCATTGCCTAGTCATGGCTATTTGAGTTTTGACTGTCTGCATCTGTGTGCAAACTGGAAGAAGCTCCGGGCCCCACAGCTGACCTATAAGCAGAGAAACCAAAACCAAACATTTAATACAGTCGAACTGCTGGTTTTTGCAGCATTCTCCAGGTAAGTGTTCATCATAGTTTCTTGCTGCAGTCAGGAGTTTTGCCTGGATGCAGAGATTGTTCTCAGATGTAAACGATCAACTTGCTGGGAGCTGGATCAGGGGCGGTGCTCTGATTGTCTGTGTATCACCCTTTGGTAAAGGTTTCCATGCTGGGTGAGTCTCAGCTGGTGAGGAGACTGCATTTTGTGATTCACGCCAGAAGCCTGATTTCACTCCCACTATATCCCCCTCGCTTTCAGCCTGTTTTGTTCATCAGAAGGTTCACTGGCACCCAGTGAGTCTGAAACAGCAGACTGGGAGAAGTAGGAGATGATCTGGCTGTAATAAGTACCCCAGCATCAGAGCTGGTTTGGGGTTGAATGATGACATCACTGCCATCCAGAGAAGAGAGGAAATTACAGCTACCTCTGCCATCACAGGATCCCAAAGTCCCAAGTGCCCATCATCCTTCCATTCTGGTTATTATTCACTCCCCAAAGGCAGGACTGTAGCTTGCTCGATTCCAGAGTCAATCAGAAGGATGAAGGTAGTACCATCCCCACCCCTTTCCTTCCTTACTGCTAAGCCCGGACCCCAAGCAGAAGGTAAGAAGTCCAGGGAGGAGCTGGCACATGGGATTCACTGCACACTCACACTTTATTTGCAAGAAGTATGACAATGTGAGGTGAATGAGAAGAGCAGCAGATCTCAGGAAAGACACAAGCTCTGGGGGAATGGCTTCACCAGCCAGAACAATCAACAACATGACTGGGACTTCCCTAGCTGTCCAGTGGTTAAGACTCTGCATTTCCACTGCAGGGGGTGCAGGTTTGATCTCTAGTTCCATTTACCATATGTGCATGCTAAGTTACTTCAGTCATGTCTGGACTACAGCCTGCCAGGCTCCTCTGTCCATGGGATTCTCCAGGCAAGAATACTGGAATGGGTTTGCCATTTCCTCCAGGGGATCTTTCCAACCCATGGATCAAGCCTACATCTCTCATGTCTCCTTCATTGGCAGGTGATTCTTCATCACTAGTACCACCTGGGAAGCCCCATATGTTATGGGGCACTGCCTAAAAGGTTTTTAAAATGCTTGAATGGGGGGTAGGGAACCATACACATGCCCCAGGACAAATTCTGAAGCAGGTAGTCTAGAGGGTCAGAGGTGTACCTACCTGGGCAGAGCCATGCTGTGGTCCTATGCTGTCTCTGACCCCTCAGTGACCCTGGGAAAGGCAAGCAAACTCTGAGTCTCAGTCTCCTCATCTGTAAAATGGGATCCACTCTTTTACTTATGGAATGTTCACCACCTCCTGGGTGTCAAGCCCTGATTATCCATATATAATCTGAAGAGATTTGATTTAACTTTTGTTAGGAGGTTGGCCAGATAACTCAAAGCAGAAAAGGAGGAAGGATAAGACTAAAGAACAGAGGCTACAGCTTTAAGAATATCCAGATCAGTAAGCTGGTGTAAAGAGGCTGGGATATGAGGGCATCACCAGCCTTTTGATCCAGGCTCTGGAACCCACTAGTGATGTAACTTTAGTTAAGTCACAATTTCTCTGGCCTTCCCTCTGCTCACCCAATAAAATGGAATGACCATATATATCTTAAATCATCATCGTTATTATCTTTACTTATGAATAAGCTATTTTGCACAGGAATTATATATTTAATGTTTAGTCCTCACAACAAACTCCATGAGGTAAGTAAGTCTCATTTTATACATCAGGAAAGTGAGGCTCAGAACAATTAAGTAACTCTCCCAAGGCACATAGATGTATAAAAGAGGAAAAAAACCAATATTCAAGCTTTAAAAAATCCTTGAAAATTATCTAATCTCACCATCCTCAAGTCTAACATCTATGCAACTCTTTCTTTTAATGAAATGTTACCTAAAAGTCCATATCATAATCATATGATAAATGTGGAGTAGCTTTGGTTGTGTTGAGGTGAAGAGTTCAGTCCTGTCCAGGGAGATCCAACTGCATTTCCCAACAAACCTTAATGCTTAGGGTTCCATGGGCCACAGTTTGTAAAGCACTTATCTAGTTTGACCCTTCATTTGCATAGAAGAAACTAGGACCTTGGAAAGATAAATCTTATGCAAGTCCTCTGCTGCTCACTGATGGTACAAGGAATGGTACCCAGGTTTCCTGTGTTCAATCTTCTGGTCCCCCATAAACAAGACACTCCCAAATCATAGAACCTGATGCATAAAGCATCATTCCCACTCATCTTCCTCCTCAAAGACCAAGCTTTGATCCTGGGTATCTCCTGACTTTTCCCAGTCTCCACTCCTTCCTTCTTCCAGCCCAGCACTCTACAATGGCTCCAGACCATAGGCAATTACAGAGGCGGCTTTGGATCAAGGAGCAGGGCAGAGAATAGCAGACAACTATATAGCAGAGCACAGTCACCATAGCGGGGTGGGTGTCACAGCGAAGAGCTCAAATCTTGCTTCTAATCAAAACCTAGATGAGATGCGGAACTCAAAAAGAATAAAGAAGATAACAGTAATGGCTGGAAGAGAGCAGAGTTCAGAGAGAATCATTGCAACAGAGCAGTGACTTATCAAGAAACTTTCCTTAATGTTTTTTTTAATTCATTTATTTACTTTTAATTGGAGGACAATTGCTTTATAATATTGTGTTGGCTTCTGCATATATCAGCATGAATCAGCCAAAGGTATACATATGTCTCCTCCCTCTCGAACCTCCCATCTCTCACCTCATCCCATCCCTTCTAGGTTGTCACAGAGCCCTGAACTACAGCTCCCTGCATCACACAGTAGCAAATTTCCAAGGGCTATCTAACTTTACATATGGTAATGTATATGTTTCAGTGCTCCTCTCTCAATTCGTCCTACCCTCTCCTTCCCCTCTGTGTCCACAAGTCAAGTAACATTTTAGAAATTGGATTCTTCTTCCGAAAGTAATCTTTCTGGAAACACCAATATATAGATGAGATCACTGTGAAGCTCTGGTTGACTAGGAGCCTGCTTACTCAACTTCCCTTACTTTCCGCACTCTCTCCATCATGGCATCCCCATAGTACCCTCAGGGAACCAAAAGGCTATGGAGCTCATTGGTTCACTATGAAAACCCCTGTCATAGTGAAGGCAAGAAACAGATGAAGCAAAATAAGATAGGCTATGATGTGTAACAAACACTTTCCCCAAATTTCAGTTGCTTAGCCCAACAGAAGGCTTTTTTTCTCATTCATACCAAGTCTCCTATGGGTCTGGGTAGCTTCTCAGGGCAGCTGCCCCCCATGGGGTGGCTCAGCCTCCAAGGTGTTCTTGTGGCATCTCTATCCTAGTACGTGCTCCATGATGGCCATTTAGGAATTTGGGTCCCTGTTCCTCAGTCATTCAGCCCAGAAATGACACATGTCACTCTCCCTTCTAGCTCATACAGGAGGCTGAGAAATGTAGCCTTCCACATGTCCAGGAAGGGGCAGGGACCCAGAAATAATACTGTTGTATGGATGAACTTTAGTAATTTTTATCACAACCAGTGAGTAAGGCTTATTAGACAAGTAAGCCTTGTATTCCAGTTACTGAGTACATTACCATCTGTAAGATACCACCATGTGTATTTCTCAGAGTTCCAGGTTAAAAAAAAAAATCTGAGACTGGCTTGAGGTCACACAGCTAAGATTTAATTAACCCTGGACATTCCAATTCCAGATGCAGAGCCCTGGTCACAACAACAGAGCTCCAGAGAAAGGGAAGGAAGGGGACCTGAGGTTGAAGCAAGCCAAATTGGTCAAATGATGTGCATGTTAAAGGAAATGTGAAAATTCACCCTCCACATTTCCTCGCTCACAGTGAGGAGGAATGAGAGAGAAAATGTGGCCAGAAGGCAAAGCTGATGAGAGTGAACTTGGTGGGAGGGAGATGAACTTGGTGGCCCCCACTCTGCACAGTCTACGACATTTAAAACATTTTGGCGATGAGTCATCCCACTTGAGATATCAGGTTGATGAATTTCAGTGCAAGGCTGGATGGAGAAGGAAAGTTCATGATAAACGAATGTATGCCATTTGTAATGAGGATTTGCATGTACGGAGCACTGTGCTGTTGACAAAGCACTCTCACACTCTCATCTGCATTCAGAGGCTGGCTGGGCACAGTGCTCTGGGCATAGACGCTGGTGCCCTGGACTAATGTCTGTGGAAGATGCAGTGCATATCCTCAGCCACTCTACCAGACAAGGATTCTGGTTCAGACAGACAAGGTAGGCTTGGGGACACTCACCTGACTGCAGGTGAGTGCAGCTCCTGTCCCAGGAGCCATGGGGATCCAGTAAGTATGTCCATTGATCGCTGACTCTTATTCTTACATCTTGAGGCTCATCCTTGACATCTCCAGCCAGCCAGTTTCAAACCTTTGCTCTCTGGGCTTCAGGCAACAGGAGGCTCTGATAATTTTACAATCCAGAGTCCAAGGTAGTGGTTTTATTACCTTGAAGAAGGCAGGTAGACGTAGCCATCAGAGTGAAGGGTGGTGTTACCGTGACAGTGGGACCACTCTCAGGACTTGGATACAGGCACAGTCCCCCTCCCCCACCGATAGCATCAGAGCCAAGTTCAGAGCAGGATTCCAGCCCCAGCCCAGGACAGTTAGGCCAAGAGAAACCAAGAGACCCACCACAATCTATAAAGTGGACTGAGAGGGAGGAGGAGGTGGGCCAGGTGGACCGTACAGGTGACCTGCTCTCTTGCCTCTGCCTGGCCTCACCCTGGCTGCTATTCTCCTTCCTGCCCTGGACAGGAGAGGCTGGGGACAGAGCCAGGGGAAGTCCACTCTGAGAGGGCATCTCACTCTTACTGGAGTGAGCAGGGGCGGCCACCAATGCCAGGACAGAAGATTACTCAGCACATGTCTTTGATACCCGCCTGGCAAGATTCTCAGACTCCCAGGGTCCCAGTGAGAGATGCTGCTGCTAGCTGGATCTGCAGCCCCCTCCTGTTGCTCCCTGTACTGTTCTGACAGCCTCTGCTCTTCATCTGAAACATGTCTCCAACTGCTTCCTTCCTGCAGGACATCCTTCGCCTGCTGCTGATTAATTTCGCTCATTTTCCTCCCTTGGCAACTCAGTTGTTGGAAGAATTACTCTGAAGTGCTCCATCTGCTTTGGGATTGTGATATATAATAGGCTGGCTCTTCTGGCATTCTCATCACCTCCTGATCTCTAGGACCTTTCTTTTAATTCACACAAGGAGTAGAAACCCCCATGTCTTTCAGGGAGCTGAGGACAGAGATGGAAGGTCAAGTAAGAAGGGACCAGGAGAGCTCCCTCTGGTTAAATCCAATCCCAGAGCAAATCCAAATCAGAGCAAAAATTCTCTTCCACCTTCAAGGGGGCAAATCCCTAAGCAAGTGGGTCTCAACCCTAGATTCTCATTAGAATCATCTGGTATAGTTTTTAAAAAATCTGTGTCCAGGGATTTCCCTGGTCCAGTGGTTAAGAATCCACCTGCCAATGCAAGGGACACAAGTTCCATCTCTGGTCCAGGAAATCACACATGCTTCAAGGCAATAAAGCCCATGCATCACAACTACTGAGTCTGCATTCTAAAGCCCAAGAACCACAGTTATGGAAGCCTACATGCCCTATAGCCCATACTCCACAACAAGAGAAGTCCCTGCTCGCCACAACTACGGAAAGTCCGAGCACAGCAACGAAGACTCAGTGAAGCCAAATAAATAAATACATAAAATAAAAAAACAAAAACAGTGTCCAGACTACACACCTTGCACCTTCATACCAATTCAAATGTCTGGAGTTTAGGTCCATGGGTTCATATTTTGAAAAAACTCTCCAAGTAATTGTAATGGATAGGTAATTGCCTTCTGACAAAGTCTTCAGTGTATTCCACTAATCCCAGACTCTGCATTATTTTCTTCCCATCCTCCCATTAATTATAGTACTTCACAATTATGCAGTGCAATATTAATACATGTACATATTTCACTCCATGTTCCTCCATCATACTTGTGAAAAGGACTGCATCTTATAGGTTTGGCTCTATCATCCTGCATGACACCTAGTATGAGATAGATATTCAATGTCTATTGAACAAACCTGTAAGATTACTGCATGTATACTCAGTTGCTAAGTTACGTCTGACTCTTTTGCGACCCTGTGGACTGTAGCCCACCAGGCTCCTCTGTCCATGGGACTTCCCAGGCAAGAATACTGGAGTGGGTTGCCATTTCCTTCTCCAGGGGATCTTCCTGACCCAGGGATCAAACTTACATCTCCTGTGATTCTGGCATTGGCAGGTGTATTCTTTACCACTGTCCCACCTGGGAAGGTATAATATTATTATATCGTAACTATTATTATCACGATTTTATTATTTACTATCATAATTTCATAATAGAGAAAACTGGGACCAAGAGAGCTGAAATGCCAGTGCCTAAGTTTATACAGCCAGTAAGAGACGAGGTCAGGAGTTAAACTCAGGTCTTTTGAGTCTGCAATGATTTCCATAGTCTCCTCTGTGACTCCCATGCATCTCTCCCCAAGTCTGCCCACGGTCTCCTGTTAGTCTTAACACTGCCCTTCAGGATTATGAAGATCATCACGCTCTTGGCCACAGCTCTAAGAATCACCAAGAACCCTGAGCACAGTCCAGGTTCATGTGCCCCAGTCAGAGAGAAGAGCCCAGGTCTTGTCCAGGAGCTAAAATTAGATAGGAAACAAAAAAGAGTGAGTAAATTTGGATCATGTGCTTAACCAATAATTGGCTGTGGATAAGGAAGTTTGTCGCAGTGATGGGAAGAACAGGGCAAAGAAACACTGCCCTTTCGTTGACAGGTCAAGTGCTCTGCTCTGTAGTGGCAGAGTTCCTGACAGGCAGAATTCTGAACATTGAACACTGACGGAAATTCTATAGAAGAGAATCCTAAACCCAGGGATAATCTGATGCCCTCAGTCTCTCCTTTGACAAATAAACACTTGCTCTTTGATGCAGCCTGGCTTTGAAAGACAGTAAAGTGTTCTGGGAGACAGTGTGGAGTGGGACAGTGGTTTCCAATATGTTATCCTTGGACCAACGGTGTCAACATCACCCAGGAACACATTAGAGATGCAAATGCTCCTGCCACCCCAGACTTACCAATCAGTACCTCCACTTCGGGGGGGGGGTGGAGACAAGCACTCTGTGGCTGACCAAGTCTTCTAGGTGATTGTGATGAAGACTAAAGTTTAAAGACCACTGGTGTGGCGGGGAGAGCACAGATTCCATGGTGAGGCTCATTTGAACTGGAACCCTGACTCCACCATTTACTTGGTGAGCAGTTTTGCAGTAGGAAGAAAGGAAACCACCATCTTTCAAGCTCTGAACATGAGAAGTCCATGGAGTCCCACTTTGTGCTGGCAACTCTTCAGATGCATCTTTCCACCCTAATGCTCACAACTGCCTAGAAGAGTGTCCGCTTTAACCCAGTTATGCCCTATATTCCTGTTTTGCTCTGTCATTTTGGGTAGGCCCAAGACCATAAATCTTCTTTCATTCCTGCCCTCTACCTGCATGTGACTCTATTTATCACCAAATGTCACCCCATACCCCACCTTCCTTGACCCCCAGACCTTCCCACTGGGGCATCTGGAACTCATGGTTCTTCAGTCGCAAAATCTCCTACATATTCAGCATATGCTCTATAGAGACCCAGCTCTCCCCACTGAGGACACTAATTCCCACAACCCTCTCAAGTAGCAGCTGTTTTCTCTCCAACATCTCTTCTAAATTCTGCTCCTGGATTGGGGTACGTGTCCTTGCTCCTCACCAATATGATCAGGCAATAGTTCCTCTCTCCTTAATATTCTCAGCTGTTCTGAAGCTCATCAGACCTACTGCTTCTTCTCATTGCTGGAGTCATCTACAGGGGTGCTCCTCAACTTTAATGGGCATATGAATAGTCTGAAGATTCTGCTTCAGTGGATCTGAAATGAAGAGACTTTGATTTTTTTTTTTTTTTTTTTTTGGCCACACAGCATTCAGGATCTTAGTCCCCTGGCCAGGGATCAACCTGCACCACTCAGTGGCAGCACAGAGTCTTTACCTCTGGACCACTAGGGAAGTCCCAGGTTCTGCACTTTTAACCAGTTTCCAGGGACGCAGATGTTCCTGGTCCAATAATGTTCTTGTAGCAAAAACCTGCCGGTCTCTGAACCACTCTTCCTCATTTCTTGATAATCTGATTTTTATCCAACACCACTCCTGTCACCACTCTTTGTTATTTTAATGTACACATAAACCATCTTTCCAAAGACCTGACCTCTTAATTATTTAGTTTGTTTCTCTTTTAATTATCTTGTCTTCCACCTCACCTCACTTATCGCCTTTCTCAGTGACACCATAAACTTTGTCTTTAGTAATAACTACGGCCTCTCAGTGATCTTAATTTCATGCAGCCTACACTCAATCTGTTTGCTCTCTTTCACTAATTCCCTGCTTTCACCAGTGCTGTGACTCCACTGAGAGCTCTAATCCACCACATCTATAGCGTTTTTACCCCACAGCCACTGCTACCCCATACCCACCTCGTAAATTCACTCTCCTCCTTAACATGCTGCTATACTCACTCTACAGAATATATCAATTTCCTGGCAACTCCATCTCCTGGCAAAGCTTCTAATTTGACAGATCCAACCCTCTGTTTATTTGGCACCACTCCAAGCACATGATTAGAGAAAAATGCATAAGCATACAGAGTAATCTTGCATTAATTCATGACAACAAATCACAGCTGGGCTTCTATGTGGACCTGGTCCATTTATTTCCCTACTCTCCTAAATTTCTATTTCATATCTTCCACTCTTCTCTAACTTCTATTTCCTCCCTGCTCTCCAAATCAGCTGATAACCTTGCTTTTTATTTCACTGAGGCAACTAAAGCAATCAAAATAGAATTTCTAGACATTTCCCCTAAAATATCTACTCACCTATCTGAATCTGTATCCATATTCTGTGCCTTTCCTCTTCTCACCATGATTTAATTTTCCATGAGTTCCTGGCAAAGGCCAGCTCCTCTGTTTGTACACTGGAACCCAATCCTGCTTGCCTACCCAAGAACATTTCCCCAGCACTTCATCCCTCTTGCTTCTTCTGCATTTTTTCCTGTCTGCTCAAAACTCTCCTTTGCCACCCACAAGCCCTTCCAATTAGCCACCCATTTTTCTTTTTCACCTTAGAGCAAAACTCTTGAAAGCATTGTCTATAGTCATCTCCAAGTCTGCTCCTCTCCTTTCAATTTTTTGTTTGTTGGTTTCATTGAAAGTATATTGGACATAAGGTAGAGTGCCTAATATGTACAAATACAGCTGAAAGAATAAATATGAAGGACACAGTACTTGATATCTCCATTTGGAAGTCTAACAGGAACCCCAGACCTGTCATGTCCCAAATAGAATTCTTGATATTGGTCCCTAACTCTGCTCTGTCTTCTCTCCCTCAGAAAATAGTAATTCCAATCTTCAAGTTTCTCATGTTAAAAATCGTAGTATCATATATTCCTGTGCTTCCTGCTTATGTGTGTGTATGTTTACTAAATTGCTTTAGTCGTGCCTGACATTTTGCTATCCATGTGAACCATAGCCTGCCAGGCTCCTCTGTTCATGGGGATTCTCCAGGCAAGAATACTGGAGAAGGTTGCCGTGCCCTCCTCCAGGGGAACCTTCCCGACTCAGGGATCAAACTTGTGTTTCTTACGTATCCTGCGTTCGCAGGTGGGCTCTTTACCACAGGCGCCACGTGGGAAGCCTCATTCATGTGTTTCACTTATATTTAATACTCAATCCATTAGAAAAACTTGTTTTTTAAAAAAAACATTTACTTATTTGGCTGCACTAGGTCATAGTTGCAGCATACGCGGTCTTTTAGTTACAGCATGTGGGATCTAGTTCCCTGACCAGGGATCAAACCTGGGCCCCCTGCATTTGGGACTGCAGAGTCTTAGCTACTGGACCACCAAAACTTACTGGTTTTAACATTGAAGTACATCCAGAATCTAACCACTGCTTACCCCACACCTCTAGAGATTCTCAAAAAACACAAATCAAACCATGATCTAGCCACTTGTAACCTCTCAAATCTCATCCCACCTCCACCCTCCTTCTCCTTTCATTTTACCATTGGCCTCCTGGTTGTCCTCATGCACATCAAGCGTGCTCCTGCCCACAGCTATTGTTTTTGCTTTTCTTTCTGCCCAAACACTCTTGCCCAAATGCCCACGTGGTCCAGTTTCTTATTTTCTGCAAGACTCTGTTCCATGATCTGTTCAACTAACTTTTCCCACTCAGTTTTAGAATGGCACCCCCATTACTTTCTAGCCTGTTACCTTGCTTTATGCTCTTTCATCACGTTAAATATCACCTGGTTATGAAAAAAATACATCTATATATACAGATATATATAATACTTCTATTTTTATTTATTTAATTTTATCCTCCCCTTAATAAAATAAAAACTTTTTATTTGTTATTGCTCTATCCCCAGAAACTAAAACTGTACATAGCATATATGCATTCAGTAAGTATTTGATTGATGAATGAATGCTCTAGAAACCTTCTTTCTTATTGTGCTCTTAACCACTAACCTATACTGTCTGCCAGAAGTGTCTTGATTTCTCCAAATCTGTACAGCGTACACAACCACACATATCTCTTAAGCTAAGCTATGTTAAATGCTTAGTACAAAACCTAACATGTACTAGGGCTTTAAATTTGTTAATTTTCTTTTCTTCTTTCTTCTTTCCTCTTTTCTAATGGTGAGAATGACCATATGTCCTAATTTTCCTGGACAGTCCTAGTTTACACCTCTTATTCCACTGTCATTATTAATAGTGTTCCTTTTACTATCCAAATGCCCTGTTTAGAATGACTTATGATATGGTTATCTACATATGGGTGCAATTGCAACCCAAGATGCCTATTTAAGCTCATTTAGAGATAATGACCATGTACTAGGATGTAATGAATATTTTCACCAGAGCTGGCTCTAGATAGAGTGACATATAATATGCATTTGCCCTGCTTACTTCACAGAAAATTTTTGAATAAAAGATGTGGGCATTTTAAGCTAAACATATGGGAAAGGATTTTATTAATACTTTACAGAATCATACAATAGAATAGGGGATTCCCAGGGGGCACTAGTGGTAAAGAATCTACCTGCCAATGCAGGAGATAAAAGAGACAAGGGTTCAATCCCTGAGTCAGGAAGACCCCTTGGAGTAGGAAATGGCACCTCACTCTAGTATTCTTCCCTGAAAAATTCCATGAACAGGGGAGCCTAGCAGGCTACAGGCAATGGGGTCACAAAGAGTGGGACATGACTGAGTGCACACACACACACAATAGAAAAGTGGATTTTGAGCTAAAAGACAGAAGTTGAAATCTTAGTTGTGACATTTTCTAGACTGCTGTCTAGCAAGGTCATGTGATCTTTCTTATCTGTAAACTGGGTCAGTGTTACCTGAATAGCAAACAACTTCAGCATTCTTGCTTTGAGAATCCCATGAACAGCATGAAAAGGCAAAAATATATGATACTGAAAGATGAACTCTCCAGGTCAATAGGTGCCCAATATGCCACTGGAGATGAGCGGAGAAATAGCACCTGGAGGAAAGAAAAGGCTGATCCAAAGTGGAAATAATCCCAGCTGTGGACATGTCTGGTAGTGAAAGTAAAGTCCAATGCTGTAAAGAACAATACTGTATAGAAACCTAGAATGTTAGATCCATGAATCATGATCAGAGGTCAAATGGGAGATGGAAAGACTGAACATCAACATTTTAGTAATCAGTGAACTAAAATGTAAGGGAATAGGCAAATTCAATTCAGATTACCATTATATATACTACTGTGGACAAGAATCCCTTAGAAAAAATGGAGCAGTCCTCATAGTCAACAAGAGTCCGAAATGCAGTACTTGGGTGCAATCTCAAAAATGACAGAAGGATTTCTGTTCATTTCTGAGGCAAATCATTCAGTATCACAGCAATCCAAGTCTATGCCCCAACCACTAAAGCTGAAGAAGCTGAAGCTGTTCTATGAAGACCTACAAGACCTTCTAGAACTAACATTAAAAAAAAAAAGATGTCCTTTTCATCATAGGGGACTGGAATGCAAAAGTGGGATATCAGGAGATACCTGGAGTAACAAGAAAGTTTGGCCTCAGAGTACAAAATGAAGCAGGGCAAAAGCTAATAGTGTTTTGCCAAGAGAACACACTGGTTATAGCAAACACCCTCTTTCAACAACACAAGAGAACTCTACACATGAACGTCACCAGGTGGTCCATACCGAAATCAGACTGATTATATTCTTCACACCCAAAGATGGAGAAACTCTATAGAGTTAGCAAAAACAAGACCAGGAGCTGACTGTGGCTCGTATCATGAACTCGTTATTGCAAAATTCAGACTTAAATTGAAGAAAGTAGGGAAAACTACTAGACCATTCAGATATGACCTAAATCAAATCCCTTATGATTATACAGTGGAAGACAAATAGATTCAAGGGTTTAGATCTGATAGACAGAGTACCTGAAAAAATTATGGACAGAGGTGCATAACATTGTACAAGAGGCAGTGATCAAAACCATCCCCAAGAAGAAGAAATACAAAGATGCAAAATGGTTGTCTGAGGAAGACTTACAAACAGCTGAGAAAAGAATAGGTGTGAAAGGCAAAGGAGAAAAGGAAAGATATATCCATCTGAATACACAGTTCCAAAGAACAGCAAGGAGAGATAAGAAAGCCTTTCTCAGTGATCAATGCAAAGAAATAGAGGAAAACAATAGAATGGGAAAGACTAGAGATCTCTTCAAGAAAATTAGAGATAGCAAGGGAACATTTCATGCAAAGTTGGGTACAATAAAGGACAGAAATGATATGGACCTAACAGAAGCAGAAAATATTTTTTAAAAGATGGCAAGAATATACAGAAGAGTTATACAAAAAAGATCTTAATAACATAATAACCATTATGGTGTTATCACTCATCTGGAGCCAGACAGCCTGGAGTGTGAAGTCAAGCAGCCTTTAGGAAGCATTATTATGAACAAAGTTAATGGAGGTTATAGAATGCCAGCTGAGCTATTCAAACCCTAAAAGATGATGCTGTGAAAATGCTGCACTCAATATGCCAGCAAATTTGGAAAACTCAGCAGTGGCCACAGGACTGGAAAAGGTCAGTTTTCATTCCAATCCCTAAGAGAGGCAATGCCAAAGAATGCCCAAACTACCACATAATTACACTCATCTCACACACTAGTAAAGTAATGCTCAAAATTCTCCAAGCCAGGCTTCAATAGTACATGAACCATGAACTTCCAGATGTCCAAGCTGGTTTTACAAAAGGCAGAGGAAACAGCGATCAAATTACAAATATCCATTGGATTATCAAAAAAGGAAGAGGATTCCAGAAAACATCTACTCCTTCACTGGCTATACTAAAGCCTTTGACTTCATGGATCAAAAAAGCCTGTGCAGCATTCTTAACGAGATGGTTATTACTAGACTATCTTTCCTGCCTTCTGAAAAACCGGTATGCAGGTTAAGATGCAACAGTTAGAACTGGACGTGTAACAATGGACTGGTTCAAAATTGGGAAAGGAGTATATCAATGCTGTTTATTGTCACCCTGCTTATTTTACTTACATGTAGAGTACATCATGTGAAAGGCCAGGCTGGATAAAGCACAAGCTGGAATCAAAGTTGCAAAGAGAAATAACAAAAACCTCAGATATGCAGATGATACCACCCTTATGGCAGAAAGCAAAAAGGAACTAAAGAGCCTCTTGATGAAAGTAAAAGAGGAGAGTGAAAAAGCTGACTTAAAATTCAACATTTAATAAATGAAGATCATAGCACCTGGTCCTATCACTTCATGGAAAATAGATGGGGAAACAATGGAAACAGTGACAGACTTCATTTCTTTGGGCTCCAAAATCACTGTAGATGGTGAATGCAGCCATGAAATTAAAAGATGCTTGCTCCCTGGAAGAAAAGCTATGACGAACTTAGACACATATTAAAAAACAACAAAAGTCCATCTAGTTAAAGCTATGGTTTTTCCAGTAGTCATGTATGGATGTTAAAATTGGACCAGAATGAAGCTGAGCACTGAAGAATGGATGCTTTTGAATTGTGGTGTTGGAGAAGAATCTTGAGAGTCCCTTGGACTGCAAGGAAATCAAACTAGTCAATCCTAAAGGAAGTCAACCCTGAATATTCTTTGGAAGGATTGACACTGAAGCTGAAGTTGAAGCTCCCATACTTTGGCCACCTGATGCGAAGAGCGAACTCATTAGAAAAGACCCTGATGCTGGGAAAGATTGAAGGCAGGAAGAGAAGGGGACGGCAGAGGATGAGATGGTTGGATGGCATCACTGACTCAGTGGACACGAGTTTGAGCCAGATCCAGGAGATGGAGAAGAATGGGGAAGCCTGGCAGTGCTGCACTCGCAAAGAGTTGGACGTGACTTAATGACTGAACAGCAGCAACCATCCACCCCCAGGTCATGGTACACAGCAGTAGAAGACTTGTGAAAGCTTTGTGAACTCATTGCAGCTACTTGGTCTCCAAGGAAACTTTGACATCCATCAACAGACCTCATCCACACACCCAACTCTGAAGAAACCCAGGTGGTGGGGGAAACAAAGAGAGGGCTTGGCTTTCACATTGCTGCAGTGGGGGGAAACCCTGTGAAAGCAGTGTGGTGACAGCATTTTCTCCTTGTGAATCTCTATTCTTCAAAGCTGTCAAGCCATCCCTCAGGACACAGGAAGAATGACAGGAGAAATGTGTAAACAATGTAGGACCATAGGAATTCCCCGAAGAAGCACTAGTATTAACAATATACAACACTGTCGTGCATTATTCTTCATTTTTTCCATTGTAGCCATCCTTGTGGATGTGAAGTGGTTTCTTTGTGAAGGCCAAGGCTTTGTTTTTTAAAATTCTGTGGAATCAATAGCTAAGGCCATTAAACTTTTCAAAGAAACAAAGAGAAAAAAATATGACACTGAATAAGGCAAAAATTTTTCAATAGGGTAGTAAAAACACAAACTGTGAAAGAAAATACTGATAAAATGGGCTCTACCAATATTAAAAGCTTTTGCTATTCAAAGCAATAGTCAAAAAATTAAAAAGCAATCCATAGAATTGGGAAAAAACTTTAACAAAATACAGTTGAAAAAAGCTTGTACTGAGAATACATTAAAAAAAAAACCTTTTACAACTCTAAAAAGAAAACAAACAACTCAGTAAAAATGTATAGATTTGAGCAGACACTTTACAAAAGAAGTTATATGAATTAGCCAATAATACATGAAAAGATGCTCAATATCACTAGTCATCAGAGAAATAAAAATTAAAAGCATTTTGGGCTACCATTTCACAACCTGCTAGAATAGCTAAAATTAAAAAACTACCCAGTACCAGTAATCAATTGGCGTTTTCATATATTGCTGGTGGAAACAAAAAATGTTATGGTCGTTTTGGAAAACAAAATGACAGTGTCTTAAAATATTAAACACACTTTAACGGTATAACCCAGGAATTCATCCAAGAGAAATAAAAAACTGTGTTCAAAATTGCATATGTTAATGTTCATAGGAGCATTATTTATAATACTCCCAAATCAGAGGCCATTTGGGGGTATTATAAATATTTATTCACTGGAGAAAGCATTTTTTTAGTTGTGGTATATTCACACCATAGAATACTATTTAGCAATAAGAAGGAACAAATTATGGGTACAAACAGCATAGAAGACACTCTAAAGTATAATACTGAGTAAAATAAACCAAACACAAATACTGTGTAATCTGTGATTCCACTTGTATGAATTTTAAGAGAAATTCTACAGTAACAGAAAGAATAGTGGTTTCTTGAGGCCAGATACAGGGAGAGGAATTAATTCCAAAGGGACTCTAAAGATTTTTTCAGAGTGAGGGAAATAGTCAATATCTTCACTGTGGTGGTGGTCACAGATTAGTATGATCTCAAAATTCATTAAATGTACATTTAATGTGGGTGATTGTTACTGAGTATAAATAACACATAATAACATAATGAACCTAGTGACATAAAAAACATAGCATAAAAAATGGGTCAAATCGACCCCAGAGGGGAAATCTGATGTTGAAGAAACTGGTAGGGGCAGACTGGCCAGGGCAATCTCTAACCAGGAGACAAACTCCCCAGCATAGGGAAATTGTTCCGAAAGTTAGTTTAAACATGAACAGCAAGAAGGAAATGTTCCAAGTTCCAATTATGCCAAAGCAATTAATATCTTGAGTTCTGGTTTAGGGTAGTCCTACTTTGTGTGTGTGTGTGTGTGTGTGCGTGTGCACACACGTGCTTTAATTCCAGCTACTCATCTTTTCTGAATGACCTAATTATAGTTCTATAGGTGAGGATGACTTTAATTCAGAATATTTGATTAAGTGCTATTGCGCTTTATAATCAAAAGTTGTTGATGGAAATATTAGTTAAATAGCAACAAAAGATACTACAAAAAGCAATAAATCACCCAGGGACATTTCATGATACTGAGTTAACATTTGGTGGAAAAGATAATTTGAGATCCAAATCCTAGCCTCACCTTCACTGCAGGTAGTAGGAAACAAAGAAAAAGAGACCTCTACCACTCAACAATTTCAAAGTACATGAAGAAAACTGGCATTGAGAAAGATAAACAATAAACTCAGCAATTGAAAAATGGAACTGTGTCCATTTAAATAAAAAATAATCTCCAAAAATCTTAGCTTTAAAACAAGTTTATTTGGACAGAATGGTATGAAAAAGAACATCTTAAATCCTGAAACTGAAAGGTATTCATTGGAATTAAAGCATAAGATAGATGGCATAAGTTCTAGGCTCAATATTATCAAAGAGAGAATTAGTGACTTGAAAGGTTAGTCTGAGGAATTCACCCAGCACATCACACATAGAGAAAAAAAGACAAAAATGGAGTGGATGGTGGGACCTAATAAGCACTGATACTAGAATGAGCATCTCCAGAATAGCCTTAAGATGAGTATCAAATGGAAAGAATAATAGCAAAGATGAGAAGTAATATTCAGAGAGATACGGGATAAAAATTCTTGAAGAAAGATATGGCTGTCAGATTGAGAGAACATGTATGTGTGTGTGTGTGTGTGTGAGAGAGAGAGAGAGAGAGAGAGAGAGAGAGAGAGATAATGGAATATTACTCAAACATAAAAAAGCATGAAATCCTGCCATTTGTAGAAACATGGATGGACCTTGGAGAACGTGTGGTGAAATGTTGAAAGGTAAAAACTGCGTAACACTTACATCTGGAATCTAAAAAGGAATACAAATAAATGGACATAGCAAACCAAAAACAAATCCACCACTAGAGAAAACAAATTAGTGATTTCCAGTGGAGAGAGGGGGTTGGGGAGGGACAAGTTAGTGATAGGGGATTAAGATATACAAACTACTATGTACAAATAGGCAAAAAATATATATATTGTATAGTGCAGGGAATTATAACCATTATCTCTGTATAACTTTTAATGGAGTATTATCTATAAATATACTGAATTATTATGCTGTATACCTGAAACTATCATAATATTGTAAACCAACTATGCTTCAATAAGCAAAAGAATGAAAATTAAATTTAAATATTAATTTTAATATTAATTAAATTTGTAAATATTAAATTTAATATTTACAAAAGTATCATCTCTAATGCAATGTATTCTGTACTTATCAAGTAATTAAAACAAAAACATATAAACTGAATATGCAACAAATGTACCATAAAATTGCTTTGTGAGAGAGAAGATTTGGACAGAGAAGGAGGGTGTCATCAGCACCTTCAGTGTTGTATGTAATATTTTACTTTACATAAAACTGGGGAAAAAAAGTAACCAAATGTTACCAAATTACATGGGTTTTGATAGTACTTTGATTTTTTTTAAAATAGAAAAATATTTTAAAGAGAAATACTGTAGATATGAAATAGTTTGGGGGAAAACAGGAAAATTCCCATACAAGCTCCTCCAGGGAAGGGCCCTTGCCTTCTTCACTTTTGCTCCCTCTGTAAAAGTATTTATCACTCTAAAGATGCTCAGTGAATGTTGAATAACTAAATAAAAGTCTACCTAAACTTCTAGTGACAGATAAAAGACATTAGGTCTGGTGACAAGCCTGTGCTTGAACCTATTTCCAATGCAATACTTTACTTATCCTTCCAACAAGATTTCCCAATAAGTCAACAAGGTTTTGAGGTTACTCAGATGATAAAGATAATCCCCCTACTCTCACTGAACCCAAACTTGGTGCTCTCATGGGATTCCAATGGCTGATAATCCTAATAGAATGTACAAAGAGGGTGACGCTACAATTGGGAACAGAGGAGTCAGGCTCAGTAACTTACAGGAAGAGTCTTTCAAGCCATTTTTCTTTTCTCTTTCAAAATAAGATTCCATTCTGATGCCCTTTCCCTTTGTAAAACTGGAAAATGATAACACAAGCGGGAAAAGTCAGGGGAAAGGAATTATCCAAACCAATAAACTGTTTGCCCTCTGAGAACATAAACATTTCCCCAAAATACTGCAAGGAAACTGCAGGCAAAGGAAAAAACAGACTTCATTTCTTGGACTAAAAAGTGTCACTCTGACCATCCACTGTCTTTGCAAGATAAGCTCTACGTTGGCAAGGGATGCGACATGCCAGGAAATTGGGGACGGGAGGGTATTTTCCCAAGCTGTATTAACACTTCTCATGCTTTGCAGAGATTAGAACTTTTATCACTGGTTCACACTCCTTTAAAAAAAAATTGTATTAAGCTGTAGTTTTTAGGGCAGAATAGACCCAAATTGTTCTCTTTCTCAGGATGCTATGAGCTGATGCAGCTAAACCCTATCAGAGAATCCGCACTCCAATAAACCAAAGCCGTCCAACATTACAGTGGGGGGCACCTTTTCATGATGGGCAAGGTTCTGGATGAGGATGGATTTTTAGAAACACCTGTGTTAAAGAACGGAATGAAGGGGCCACATTTGCCCTCTATAAGAAGAAAAACAAGAATCACCAAGATAATGCCAGCTGGAAAGGGTCATTAAGAAAGTTAGGAGAAGAGCATACAGCTATGGTAGGTAAGAACCAGGTCAAGAATCCCAGCAGGCAGGACATAGAGGCAGGTGTCTGGCAAAAAAATTAAAGGCCAGGCCAAATTGCTGTGAAATAAACAGGCAGGAATTTTGAAACAGCCACTTGCTCAAAACTGACCATTGACCAGATCAGTGCTTTACACCCACAATCTCACTTATTCGGCATAATAATCTCAGGGAGCAGCTCTTACGATTCTCATATTACAGGTGAGGAAAGTGAATCAGAGACATCAAGTAGCTGGTGAGGAGTAGAAAGAGTGTAAACTCGGTCCCCCTAAGCCTACAGCCCAAGCTCACAGTCCTTCTGTTCGCCAGGCCCCCTCCTGGCGCCACCCCCCATCACTACTTAACAGGGAGCCTGTGTGCTCCCACCCACACAGGGAGGGGTCCCGGGGCTCTCAGCCCGAATCTTTAGGTTCTGCATGACCACGCAGCAAGGTCTTTCGGGGCAGGAACAGCGTTTTAGTGTTTCCTATGTCCCCAGCTCCTGGCTTGCTGGAGGAAGAATCCAGTTGCTCTTCCACGTGCACGCACGGCACTACTGCTGTTGGGTAGACAGGTAAGAAGGACCAGGCTGTGGGGCTGCCCGCTGGCCCCGGCCATGGTGGAGAGCTCGGACTGTCAGTTACCCACTCTACTGCATGACCCAGCTCTTATAAATCAAAGATCCTATTTAGCGCTGAAATAAATTAAGTGGGCTTTAACTATCCGTGAAGATCAATTAGGCATCCCAGAACAGCATCAAGATTCAGGATCCAGCTAGAAAGGGGAGCTGCCATCCGTCTCTCAGATTCAGAGTTTTCCAAGCAAGAGATTTAAAAACTCAGTGTTCACTCAATCCGCATGAGGAGTTCTTTTAAGTGTGGGTCGCTGTGCCAGGTTACAGGGGAAATGCAAAGGCAAGGACATGCCACTGCCCTCCAGAGTTAATTCTATCCAGAAGGAGAAGGGCATTGACACCAAAAGGGACTTTATCAATGCCACCTGAGTTTGTGCAGCCTCTGATTTAGTCCACACTAGGGAGACATGACTACAGACTGGGGCAGACAAGACAGTCTCCCTAGGGAGAGTGAGACTGGGTAAAAGCTTTCAACAGCGAGCAGAATTCTGGTCAGAGACAAGAAATTCTAGTCAGAGACAAGAAAGAGAAAGTCTAGATACGGGAAACCATGTGAGTCAACGCACACACAGAGAAGCTGCAAACTTGGAAAGTTGGGAGGAGGGCGGAAGCCCAAACATGACAGCCTTGAATGTCAATCTGAAGAATTAGGACAGAGAAATGTGTTCCAACCAAGACCAAACAAGAGCTAGACAAGTACAAATGCTGCCACCGCCTGTATTTCTGTAAATATCTGCCCCTGCATTGATAATGTGACACTTCCAGGGAAAGGTGGTGGTGGTGGTGGTGGTTTAGTCTCTAAGTCGTGTCTGACTCTTGAGGCCCCATAGACAGTAGCCTGCCAGGCTCCTCTGTCAATGGGATTCTCCAGGCAAGAATCCAGGGAAAGGTAGGTGGTTTCAAAGAACTCTTGATCCTCCAGGGACTAAAAACTGCACACCTTATAGTAAAAGGCAAGTTTCTTGCTTAACAGTTTTGAGAGTCACTGTAAAACTGCCAGAAAAAGGTACAATTAGAAACTAACTAGCATAAGCATCTCTTTGGACAAAATGGAACAAAAAAGAAAGGCTATGAAAGGAGCAGAAAAAAGAATTCTGTATCTGTAAGAAGAAAAATATTACAAATTCAAATTGAGTATGAAAAGATCTCTAATGCTCATAGACAAAGGACAAAAGAAGTTTGACCATAATTGTATAAGATTGAAATAGGCCCGAGGGGAGGTGCCACAACTGTCAGGAGATGAACACGAGAGGGTAAGGGAAAACATTTTACCTAAACCCCTTGGTCTCTGCATGGTCTTCTCCATTGTGTTTCTGTCTTTTCCTCTTCTGTATCTTATAAGGACATTAGTCATTGAATTTCCGAGCCATCTAGATAATCCAGAATGATCTCATCTCAAGATCTTTAGGTGAATTACCTCTGCAATGACACAGTTTCCAAATAAAGGCATTCTCACAGGTTCTAGGATGCTAGGACATAGACATATCTTTTCAAAAACCACCATTCAACCCACCACAGAAAATGTCATTCAGTTCCTGTTGATTAACATGGCTTTGTTTCCATCAATAGATGAGACAGACTAAAGGAAAATATAATACTCAATTGTATTTTCCTGTAGCCAGGGCACCTCTTGAAGCCCTTCAATAATATGTTGAAGTTGGTTGCTCATCTGGCTCTTAGAAATGTGCAATTCTTAGTTGTGCTTATGACATCCACCAGTATCTTGGAAACAGGATGTTGAACCAAAAGCCTAGCTCAAAGGTTTACAATCAGGATTTCTGGTCTAGCCTCCTGCTTCACTCTACAATGTCTTCTCCAGAGCTCTGCTGACTCATTCACCTCTTTCACCTTATCCACCTATACCCCATAATAAACTATTAGTGCAATTATCAAAGGGCAGAAAGTGGGCATGTTTGTATTTCCTGCCAGGGTCTCTATTTCATCCCAATCTCACAAAAGGCAATATTTAAGCTTTCATTATCTGCAGTGGCTTCTAATACCAGTTTACTGAGAAGTGCTGGTGTGGCTTCATAATTACCCAAGAAGTTTGTTAATAATTCAAGTTGCAGATTGTTATTCAAATGTGGAGCGGAGCCCATGACTTTGTATTTTTAACAATCTCCCCTGGTGATTCTGATGGGTACAGTGAAGTTGAAATGTTCTGGCTGTATATAGATGTTTCTGTCAATGATCTGCCAGAGTTACATACATCCCATGAAACAAATGGGGGTAGGTCTCACAGGCTTCCAGACCCCAGGCAATCCAATCCCTTGTTGCCTCTCTCACCCTAATTCTACCCACTTTCCCTTCTTGCTGGCCACATTTCAGCCACATTGACCTTTTGTCTCCAGAACTTCCCAGGCCCTTCTTCCTTGCTGTTTCCTCTGCCTGAAACAATCCTCTTGGCTATCTGCATGTCTTATTCCCTTACCTATTTTAGATCTCTGTTCCAGCATCAACTTATATGGGACTCCTTCTCTATCTTAAATGACAAATTGTAAACACACAAAAGCACACTCATCACACCATGGTCCATTGCCTTGCTTTGTTCTTCAGAGCAATAATTAATACCTGTCAGCTTATATGTACATTTATTTTTTTGTCTGTCTCACAAGAAGGCAAGCTTCTTGAGACAGGAATATTGACTGCCTGTTAGCTTGATTTTAACTGCTGTTTTCATGCTGTTCTGGTACTTCTGGTACTACTAGAACAGTACCTAGAAGATGCTACATATTCAATTAATATTTGATGGATTAAAAATAGAAGGAAGCATCTCCATCACAGAATTAATAAAAATCCTAACTTCTTTAAGTGTCTTCAGAAATTTAGATAAGAAGATAAAATATCCTAGTAGATGGTTTCTAGGTAAGAAGACAGAAGATAATCCTCTGTATATTTAACCTTAAAGGAGAGGGTCCCCCAGTTCTGGTTGAGTCAAACTCTTCATCAGCACTGAAATTGAAGGAACTCAGCTCTGAGATTTTTGGAATTTCTCAGCACCTCCCTGAGGAATTTGCTGCTCATAGAAGAGCCAGGAATGAAAATAAGAGAAGTGGATGGGGCAAATGTGTTCATCTTTCCAAACTGTCCTTTCTGCCTTCCTGAATCATCCAGAACCTATGAGGAAGGAAGCAGCCTTCTTTAGTCTTGGGGTCTGGGGACCAGTGCCAAGCGTGGGGTAAATACTCACCCAGCTTTCAAAACATGCCAAGAAGGGCACAAAGCAACATCCCAGGGTGATGGGCAGGTGGTGGGTGGGGGTGGTGCAGGGATCAAAGAGACCCACAGGCCTAAACACAGCATTTCTCAAAGAGACTAGACAGAGAGGCAAGACCGGACTCCAGGCTATACAAATAAAGGGATGTAAAGAGAGAGCAAGTGGGTTCAAAAGTGTAGAGATAGGTAAGATTCAAAGAGGTCCCCAAGGGGCCCTGGAAGGTAAAGGCAGGGACCTCTCACAGGTAGGAGGGAGGTCGTTAAAGCACTGAGCCATTTTTGACAATATTGTGCATTACCAAAATGGAGCTCTGCCACATTGGTAGCCAATCAAGAGGCTTCTTTGATAATCTCACTTAGAAAAACACTTTTGGAAGGAAAAATGAGAATTAAAATAGAAGAAAAGTTTGAAAAGAAATTTGATGATTAAGATTTTTAATATAGTTAGGCGCACTATTGAAATGTTTCTTTGTTTCAGTGATGTCAATCACATCCTCATAGCAAAATGTAGATACATATGCATACATACATATGCATATGGGCGTCCCTGTGGCTCCTCAGTAAAGAAACCACCTGCAAGGCAGGAGCCGCAGGAGACATGGGTTTGATCCCTGGGTTGAGAAGATAACCTGATGGAAGGCATGGCAACCCACTCCAGTATTCTTGCCAAGAGAATCCCATGGACAGAGGAGCCTGGTGGGCCATAGTCCGTAGGGTCACAGAGTCGGATAAGACTGAAACAGGCCAGCATACAAGCACATATGCGTGTGTTACATGATTCATTTATAAAGTCTGAGCTTCCCCCGCACCCATCCTGACATTTTCAGCCTGATTTCCTCAAAGATAGTTGATCCTTAGTTTTTCATTGCTTCTAAATGTCAGGCGAGTGAATTTTGTGTGAAGATCACAAAGTAAGATGGGGTTTTGAAAGATGGCAGCAATTGTAAAATGTGTTTAGGCAAGTACTTACCCACTGAAGTTTCATGTTCCACTCATCAGTTGAAAAGAAGCACTGGACCTCTCTTCACAGAGATGACCTGGTAATGTGTGGGGAATAGACTAAACTAGGAGAAGGAATAAACCGTAAGTAGCTCTCACTAACAGATATATGCTTTCTTCACTCCCTTCGTAATATTGCCACAAAGAAGATAAAAAAATTCATTCCCTAGCAGTACAGCAGATGATACCACAAATGACCAAATGAAAACAACAAAAACTACTTTAGGAACACATCATTAAGCTTACATTACTGGTAAAAGAGAGAAAGCAGGAATCCAAGGAAGTCAGTGAGCATCAAAGTCATCTTTGTCCTTATTGTCTTTGCCAAACTATGGAGACTTTGAGTTTCTACTTTGATGTCTATGGAATGTATTAGAAATATAAGCCTACAGCTTGTAGGGTGAATTTAATGGGAGAACCAAAAATACCATGATAGCAAAAGTTTAATCTCTAAGTGCAAAGTTAATAAACAATAAACTTGGCATACAAGTTTGCCAAGTGGGATTCCCTGATGGCTTAGACAGTAAAGAATAACTGCCTGTAATGCGGGAAACCCAGGTTCAATCCCTGGTTGGGAAGATCCCCCAGAGAAGGAAATAGCAACCCACTTCAGTATTCTTGCCTGGAAAATCCCATGAACGGAGGAGCCTGGTGGGCTACAGTCCATGGGGTTGCAAAGAGTCAGACATGACTGAGTGACTTCCCTTCACTTGGCATAAAAAGAGAACCGGGACTTCCTAGGTGGCCTAGTGGTAAAGAATTCACCTGCCAATGCAGGAGAAAGATGTTGGGTCCCTGGGTGGAGAAAGTCCCCTAGAGGAGGAAATGGTAACTTTCTCCAGTATGCTTGCCTGGAAAATCCCGTGGTCAGAGGAGCCTGGAAGGCTACAGTCCATGGGGTTGCAGAATCAGACACAATTGAGCACACACATACATACACGCAAAGGAGAACAGCAAAGAAACATGCCAGTCTTGAAACCAGCAATCTCACCTAAGAATTTGTTTTTTTTTTTTTTTAAAAAAAAGCATTTTATCGCGGACTCTGTGGAAGAGGGCAAGGGTGGGATGATATGGGAGAATGGCATTGAAACATGTTAATTATCATATGTGAAATCAATCACCAGCCCAGGGTTGATGCTCGGGGCTGGTGCACCGAGGATGACCCAGGGGGAGGAAATCAGGAGGGAGGAGGGAGGGGGGTTCTGGAGGGGGAGCATATGTAAACCCATGGCGGTTTCATGTCATTGTATGGCAAAACCAACACAATAAAGTAAAGGAAATTTTTTAAAAATTAATAAATAAATAAATTTTTTTTAAAAAAGCATTTTAATACTTCTATATCCAATTCGTGCTTTATACGTAATTCAAATAACCTCTAGTAGAAATGCAGTCTAGTTATCCCAGGAGAGTGGGGAGTCCAGGAATATATCTAAGGCAGATGCAATTTGCAGTTTTTTCTCTGCATGTACAGCTTTTAATCCAAACCTCAGAAAATATCCACAGGCAAAATTCCAAGAGAAATAAGCATTTTACAGTTAAAATACACAAGGAAATAAAGAATGGGAAAAAATAATTTTTTTAAATTGTCAGGAGACTCAGACAAGCAAATTTTGGGTTTTGAGAATAACTAGGGCTTCCCTGGTGATTCAGACAGTAAAGAATTTGCCTGCAGTACGGGATACCTGGGTTCAATCCTTGGGTTGGGAAGATCCCCTAGAGGAGGGCATGGCAACCCGCTCCAGTATTCCTGCCTGGAGAATCCCGGTGGATAGAGGAGCCTGACAGGTTATAGTCCACGGGGTCACAAAGAGTTGGACATGACTAAGCGACTCAGCACATCACAGCACAGGTACAGAATGGGCTTCCCCAGTGGCTCAGCAGGTAAAGAATCTACCTGCAAGTCAGGAGACACAGGTTTGATCCCTGGGTCAGGAAGATCGCCTTGGAGGAGGACATGGCAACCCACTCCAGTATTCTTGCCTGGAGAATCTCATGGACAGAGAAGCCTGATGGGCTACAGTCCATAGGGCCACAATGAGTCAGGCACGACTGAAGTGACTTAGCACAAATGCACGAGGCACAGAATACAAACTTTTTGATACATTTTTTTTACAAATGAAATGATATTTTTAAAGAGAAGTGACCAAGATGGCAGAGTAGGAAGACCCTGCACTCCCCTCCTCCCATGGGGCACACCAAAATTACAGCAATTTATAGAACAACTATCCCAGAGAACAACCTGATGACTGGCAGAAAACATTCTCCACAGCTAAAGACATAAAGAAGGAACCGCAACAAGATGGGCAGGCATGGCAGAGATGCAGTGTAATTGAATCCCACACTCCCAGAGAAGTGACCACAAGCAGGAGGATAATCACAATTACAGGGTTTCTTCCAAAAGAGTGAGGGGGCCCAGATGCACATCAGGTTGCCCAGCCTAGGGGTTCTGCACCAAGAAGCCCCCAGATGGTCTGGCTTGAAGGTCAGTGGGGCTTGCTTATAGAAGAGCCAAAAGGATGTAGAAAATCCTGATTCCCAAGGGCACAAGCAAAATCTGACATACTCTGAGACCCACTGCAGAAGCAGTAACTTGAAAAAAGCCTGGATCAGACTTACTTTTTTTTTTTTTTAGGATAGTAAAATGTATTGCTTTTATTTATTTATTTATTTTTGTCTTGAAGTACCTCCCATTAAGAATGGAGGCAACTGGGACTCCTCCTGAGGATATAGATGCTGGTGTCAACAATTTTGAGGAACTCATACAACCACAAGGATGTTGGTACCGACAAGTGACGTTTTGGGGTCCTCCTTCTAATTAATGCTGGGGGGTTACCCACCTACCAGCTATTCAGCATCAGCCCTGGTACTTCTGAGGCCAAAAAGCAAGCCATGTTATGACCTGGCCCAACCAGTGGGCTGACAGCCTTGGAATAAAGCAGAGCCTGCCAGCCAACCTGGTTGGGAACAGCCCCCCTACCAGTATACCCACAGTAGTGGACATTGCCACAACAAACAGGCCTGTGCAGCCAAAATAGAGGTTACCCATAGAGCATATACCTCTAGTGACCAAAGGGGAGCATTTTACTGAATCCTAAAGAATGTCTCCTACTTGAAGTTCTGAGTCCAAGATGGGGAAATGTAACTCACCTGCTTGATCCATAAGAAATAAATTGAGAATCAGGCAACATGAGGTGAGAAAGGACTATGTTCCAATTGAAAGAGAAAGATAAAAGCCCAGAAGAAGGACTAAGAAAAGTGGAAATAAATGAATTCACCTGACAATGAGTTCAAGATAAGGATCATAAACTAGTTCAACAAACTTGAGAGAAAAGTGGATGAATACAGTGATAAGTTTAACAAAGATTTGGGAAATATAAAAAAGAACCAAAGGGTTTCCCAGATGGTGCTAGTGGTAAAGAACCCACTTGCAATGCAGGAGACAAAGGAGATGCAGATTCAGTCCCTGGATTGGGAAGATCCCCTGGAGGAGGGCATGGCAACCCACTCCAGTATTCTTGCCTGGAGAATCCCCATGGACAGAGGAGCCTGGCAGGCTTTATTACATGGGGTCACAAAGAGTTGGACATGACTAAAGTGACTTAGCACACACACAAAGAAGAACCAAGCAGATCTGAAGAATATAAAAACTGAAATAAAAAATACACTAGAAGGCAATACCAAAGAATGATCAAACTACCACGCAATTGCACCCATCTCACATGCTAGCAAATTAATGTTTAAAATCCAGCAAGTCAGGCTTCAACAGTACACGAACTGGGAACTTTCAGATGTTCAAGCTAGATTTAGAAAAGGGAGAGGAACCAGAGATCAAATTGCCAACATCCTCTAGATCATAGAAAAAGCAAGAGAGTTCCAGAAAAACGTCTACTTCTGCTTTATTGACTATGCCAAAGCCTTTGACTGTGTGGATCACAACAAACTGTGAAAAATTCTTCAAGAAATGGGAATACCAGACCACCTTACCTGCCTCCTGAGAAATCTGTATGCAGCTCAAGAAGCAACAGTTAGAACTGGACATGGAACAACAGACAGGTTCCAAATCGGGAAAGGAGTACATCAAGGCTGTATCAGAGAAGGCAATGGCACCCCACTCCAGTACTCTTGCCTGGGAAATCCCATGGATGGAGGAGACTGGTAGGCTGCAGTCCATGGGGTCATAAAGAGTCAGACATGCCTGAGCGACTTCACTTTCACTTTTGACTTTCATGCACTGGAGAAGGAAATGGCAACCCACTCCAGTATTCTTGTCTGGAGAATCCCAGGGATGGGGGAGCCTGGTGGGCTGCCGTCTATGTGGTCTCATAGAGTCGGACACAACTGACGTGACTTAGCAGCAGCAGCAAGGCTGTATACGGTCACCTTGCCTCTCCTGCACTGGCAGGCAGATTCTTTACTACCAACCCTACCTGGGAAGCCTCATTATAAGTTATTACAAGATATCAAATATTGTTCCCTTTGTTACACAGTAAACCCTTATAACCTATTATGTATATAGTAGTGTGTCTGTTAATCCCATACTCTTAATCTATCCCTCACCCTTTCCCTTTTGGTAACCCTAAGTTTATTTTCTATGTCTATAAGTCTGTTACCAGAAATTTTTATATAATCTTGGTATAAATAAAAAATGATCTTGTAGTAGATAAAATAAACTTGACCTGTTTCCTCCTAATCTTCTATCTTTGAGAAGCTAAAAACTGCTCTCAGCCCAAAAATATTTTCCCATTCCAGCTATTGAATAGCTATGATACAACAAAATTAGCATTTCAAGCTATTACTGTCTTCAGTTAGATTTTTAAAAATGCATTGTGTAAATATAAAATGTTATTAACAATTCTTTGGATTTTTACAAGTATATGTGAAAAAAAAAAAACAGAGTCAAATTCACCATCACCCAAGAGAACAATTAGATCCAGAGAAATCAATACAGTGCAATTTTCTTCTATAGAATTTATTTCATACACACTGCGTTAGAAAAGCTTTTAACCAAATTAAAATTTCCAAAAGAGATGACAGTATGAGATACAAAATACCAAAAACCACTGGTGTAATGGAAAGACATTTCATGATAACTAAATTAAACCACTCAATCATGAGGCTGATAAGACAGAAAGGCAGGGTGATGAGGCAGATGGTCAAAAGACAGTTCAGCGAGATCTGAAATGAGAGATGCTGCCTGGCAGTTCTGGCTAAAGAAGACTACAGAGGAGGGGGCTCACTTATCAGATGTGAGACCCTTCAAAAGCAGTTTCAGCATTTATGCATATTGCAGAATTTCCCAAACAGCCTGTTTCCTGGAGTACACCTAATTACAAGGAGGTTCCTTAAATATATAACTAAGCATAATTTCATCTGTATAGCTTGGTGAGACTTTTTGTTTAAAAAAAAAAAAGAATCGCAAATCAATCCAGCTATAGGAAGCCAGAAAAAGAGAAAAAAGGAAATAAAGATGAGACATATTAAAAATTGTATAAACCTAACTATACTAACCATCACATTAACTCTAATAGTCAAAACAATTGAATGGCAGATATTGTTGGAATAAATTTAAAAAATCAAGACTCCTCCCAAAACTCACAAATGAAAAAAATAAATAAAACTTTGGATGACTGTGGAATCTGTATTTTATTTCAGAAAATATGATTATTTAAAAACTATATTGATGACACATCTGAAAAGTTAAATCCTTGGATCACTTTTAGTATTCCTGTAGAAAGACAGCCATCATATCCTATGAATCAGTCAATATGAAAGTTGCAACCTTCTCCCATGTTAAGCCCTATCCTCTACTGGATCATCCAAGGCAATTAAGAGCCAATCCCTTTTTAAATATGCTTCCCTTGAAACAAATATTACCTTGAATATTTTAGCAGTATATTAGAATTTTTAAAATCTCACCAAAGGGAGAACCTTCCCTGAGTCTCAGATTTGTTTTAAATCTGTCTGTACAATGGTTGAAAGGCCTGGGTTTTAGAATCAAACAAACCTAGGTGTGTCAGTCTCTAGCCATAAGTCAGTTCTTAGATAGTGTCCCTAAGCCTCAGTATGCTCACTTTTTTTTTTTTTTTTAAAGGAGGAGGGTAGTAATTTGACAATTCAAGAATGAGAACTGAAACAGCTCATCCACTTAAAATATCCAGTATGGTTCTTAGAACACAAAATGCTTAATACATGTCATCACACTTGCCAGCCTTGCAGCAGAGGACCCAGCTGGTACCATACCTCTTCATCCAGCCCTCACTGCCTCAAGTCTTACCCAGCTTTCCTCCAACCTTTCTTCTGCAAACTGAATCATAACACCTTCTCTCAAACATTCTCAAACATTGTTCGATTCTTGAGTAAGTATTTATTTGTTGCATGTATGTTTTAGAGATAAAAATAACAATCCCATCTTGTTATTCTTATCATCTAGGCAATCCTAAATTTGCACTTTCCCTGACATTTTGAGTCATCCTTTATCCGTAATTCCAATTGAGTCATAAATAAAACATCTCATATAGTTTACACATCACATTAGACGATTTTAGGTAATTTCCTGAAAAATCTGTGTATAAATTATTTACTTTCCAAACAGTAGTCACATTTCAAATATACCAAGAGAGGTGGTATTTAATGTACCCTAAGGTGAATTATTTTATAAAGCAAAGCATTCATTTTCAGTATCATCAATCATTTCCTCATCTGTCTGTTTTATAAGACTGAACTTATTATTTATCATATTTGCTTAAAACATAACTCTCTGTAGACTTTACCAGTTATTTGTATATTATAACCAGATGGTAAAGAACATTAACTTTTAAATCTTTTCTTTAAGGCTTTGTCTCTCCCTCAAGCTGTGTTAAAATGTTTGCACCTCCATCTTTGACCAGTAAGTTTACTGGAAAAACAATTGAGACCACCACCATTCCAGATACTTGAAGCTACAATATAATAGGAATCAATTGAACAGATAATTTAAAAGGTTTAGGCTGTGTCTCTGTTGATAAAGAGTGAATCCTAATTCACTCTTATTATTAACTCTTGTTATTATTCACTCTTGTTATTAAAAGTGAATCCTAATTCACTCTTCAAAACACATTTCTTGGGTGAGAGCCAGTAAAATAATTGTGTTTAAGAGTATGATGATTATGCTCTTTCCATCTACTTTGCATAAATTTGAATAATGCATTCAAGTGGCCCTAACCTCACATATGTAACAATTAGTGCAATTAATTTGTACAAATGTGTCTCAACTCTGTATTCTGGGCATGACACACATGAAATGTATAACGGAATCTGAAATCCACCAGTTAACCTCCCAAATAATATTTTGTGAAGACGTATTGTGTGAGACAGTCATCTATTCCTGAACAAGTGTCAAAACAGTTAATCTGAGACTCAAGAGAAGACTACTCTGATGGGGGGAAGGAGACTTTGAAAAGATGCAGAATTCAGCATCCGACTGGAGGTCCATGTGTCTTAGGTAAACCTAGGGATTGCTAGTGTTAGGAGTAACTGGGTGGTTTGAGGGGTGGTGTAATTTGGTATTCCTACAGGCACAAGAACATGCAACCTCAGACCAGCCTAACAAGATTCCAACATACGTAAATTCTAACTCTGTGTCAAGCATTTTGCTAGTCATCTGGCATACATTATTGGCTCTTTAATTCTCACAGTACCTCTTCAGAGATAAGCACTAGAACCGCCATTGTTCAGAGAAGGAAACTGAGACTTGGAAAGTCTGGTCTGCCAATCCCACATGCCTTCCCCTTACCACTCTGCTCTTCCAAGGCAAGCTATGCTTGTCCCAGCTGTGGTTTATCCAGAGGGTGGTGAGTCATCCTGGACTTAGATCATTAATGAACTTGGATCATTCCTGAAGTGCATCCTCTTTCCTGTGTCTTCATCTGCTATTTCCCTGAGAAGCAGACTCTGTGAGGGCAGGAAACTTGGGTGTCACACTTGTCAGTGTAGCCCCATCCCAGCGTGGTGGTGGTGTTGTTTAGTCACCAAGTTGTGTCCGACTCTTTTGCAACCCCATCGCCTGTAGCCCACCAGACTCCCCTGACCATGGCATTTTCCAGGCAAGAATATTGGAGTGGGTTGACATTTGCTCCTCCAGGGGCTCTTCCTGTTCCAGGGATCAAACCAGCATTTTCTGTGTATCCTGCATTGGCAGGCAGATTCTTTACCAATGAGCCACTTGGGAAACCCACCCAGTCCAGCATCAGTTCAGTTCAGTTCAGTTGCTCAGTCGTGTCCGACTCTGCGACCCCGTGAACCACAGCACGCCAGGCCTCCCTGTCCATCACCAACTCCCGGAGCCCACCCAAACCCATGTTCATTGAGTCAGTGACGCCATCCAGTCATCTTATCCTCTGTCATCCCCTTCTCGTCCTGCCCCCAATCCTTCCCAGCATTAAGGTCTTTTCCAGTGAGTCAACTCTTTGCATGAGGTGGCCAAAGTATTGGAGTTTCAGCTTCAACGTCAGTCCTTCCAATGAACACCCAGGACTGATATCCTTTAGGATGGACTGGTTGGATCTCCTTGCAGTCCAAGGGACTCTCAAGAGTCTTCTCCAACACCACAGTTCAAAAGCATCAATTCTTCGGCACTCAGCTTTCTTCACCATCCAACTCTCACAACCATACATGACTACTGGAAAAACCATAGCCTTGACTAGACAGACCTTTGTTGGTAAAGTAATGTCTCTGCTTTTCAATATGCTATCTATAGTGGGCTGCATATCATTAGACCTCCACGTGTACTTAAGGAATAAATGATGCTGTATATACCTCTGTGAGGCTCCATGCTGAATATAAGGGAATTAACTCAGTGTTGGTTGGAGGGAAATTCCACCTCTTCAAATGTCTGAGAAAAAGGCACCAGCCTGGGGTGGATATAACTATTGTAGATATTAAGGAACAGTCCACACAACCATCTCCCAAGTCAGAGTTCCAGAAAGTGAAGAGGGCTGAGGTTGGTCATCAGGATGCTATGACATGGCAAGGTGGTGACTCAAGTAAGCTCTGAGAAAGCTGCTATCTATGAGGATGCTCCCTGCATTTTCTTATGATGGGCTTTCCCTGAGTATACATTCTTCGTTTTTGATCTTCTAAGAATTTCTGGTGTGAGATAACTATGTGCTAGACATGAAGGATACAAGGATGTATGATTTCAAATAGTTATCCCTTTTCTTCTTTTTGTCTCTTTTTAAAGCTAGAAATAAAAGTAAAAAAATAATAGCAATATAAGTCAGTACAGGTATACTGGCAGAATTATGTTGATGTGTGGCAGAAACCAAAGCAATATTGTAAGGCAATTATCCTTCAATTAATAATAAAATACTTCTTAAAAAATAACGGTAATAACAAGAAGACTTGTTAGGACTCTGACTCAGTAGCAGCTAATCAAAGATCTCAGTAGCGAAAAACAAAGTTCCTCTGGCTCAAACATGGTTGTTCATGCAGCCCAAGCCTTTGTTCATCTGCCCAACAGCCCAAGCAGTTTCATCTGTCCAGAATGCCTTAACATCTTTCTTTACCTGACAACTCATCAACTAATCAACAGAGTCTGTTCCTCTAAACCCTCCCTTTCATTCCAGATGCTCGTCTCTATGCTCTTACAGCATCTGTGGCCTTCTTAGCCAGAGCCTGCATCACACAGCTTCATCATCTGTGGTTTGCTTATCTGTCTCCTCTACCCATCATTGAGATTCTAGAAAGTGGGAAAGCATCGTATTTATCTTTGTCTCCTCAGGTTCTCTGTCACCGAAGTACCTCCCTATAATTGCACTCAGTAATGTCGAACTTCACTGAGCAAGGACAGGATTGATGGGACAACTGTAAGCCTGAGAAAGCATTTGATCAATCTGGAGGCTATCAAATAAAAACTGTCTGCTTCTTCTCTCCCACTCCAAACAAACACTCCAAAATCAAGATCTCCAGACTAAGGATTTACCTACCTTTTAAATAACCAAATCCCATCATATGTCTTCAATGAATCAGAGATATGTTTGAGAGCTTTGAAAAGATCAAAGGGATAGGAAATGGATTGTAGAGATGTAAAGGAATCTACAAAGCCAACAGAGATCCTTTGATCCACCACAGAGATGTCTGAAAGGAGACCTGGGAATATACAGGCATTCAGGGAGTGCTGTGTTGGCATTAGAAGTCCCCAGAAGGAGAAGCCATGAGCCATGGACTCTTTTAAAGTGGGAGGTGGAGGTTAGACAGCTAAGATGTTGGGGATAGAGTTGATCAATTCAGCAAGTAAAAATATAGGATGTTTAGTTAAATCTGAGTGTCAGATACACAGTAGAAAATTTTTTAGTGTAAGTCGGTTCCATTAGGCAGAACTGAGTGCCCTTTATTTTATCTGGTAGCCCTTCTTTGGGGAGAACTTTTAAGACTGAAACATTTGTCCAGAATAATTTAACACCCGCGGGGTGATCATCATATCCAGGTTTCTTATGAAAGAGGATAGGGAGCACTACTCTCTGTATTCAAAGTAGAGGTATGAACAGGAAGAAATGGGGTCAAATCAAAGCCTGAAAGAGCCCATTTGAACGTTTATTAAATGCCTATCACATTCTGGCACGTTTATAAAAAGTATCTCCAAAAATTTTGCAACATACAAATCATTGCTTCATTTAATGACAAGGCAACGATGCTCAGAAAGTTAGGTAGTTTGCCAAAGACCCTGCAGAAGTGACTAAGACATGACTCTTCTGTAGTTCTGTCTCATTCAAAAGCCGTACTTGGTCAACTATTAACCTGCTCTCCTCCTTTCTGCCCATATCTTGTAACTTTCTCAGTATTCTGCTATCTTCATTTTTACTTAGAACATAGAACATCATGTTGTCTTTCAGGAGAAATTTGTTTCAGGAAGAAAAAATCCTGGGTGCCTTTAATAGAGTCGGTCGTGTAGTATCTGGTGTCAGGAGAGACTACGGCACAGTATCCCTAGGCCCGCATGTTTCTTACCCTGACTGTAACTCTTCAGGCAGTTTCCTATTTGAAAGAAAGAAACCAGATGGGAAAATTGTTTCACTTTCTTTTGAGTTTCAAAGTTGCTTGAGAAAAATAAACATATGTGTCTATGAATAATTGAACCCATTCCAAGGGATGTAGCTAGACCCTTTCTATCTCCCTAAGAAGGTAGAAGCCCACAGGTTCTCCCCTACACCACCTCTCTGCTGGCTCCAGGAGGAGAGGGAACCTGTCTGTCTTCCTAGTATTTGAATTACTATAACCCAGTATAGGGACACTGCAGACCCTCAGTAAATACCTGCAGGAATGACTATCTTAGTGCCCAGGTGCCAGCAATTCCATTCATTCTTCTGAGTCTGTTTCTGTAAAGGGCAAAATTTATCCACATGTTGACTTGATTGAGTGGTCAGCTCTTTCCTGGGAGGTAGAAATGGTATGTCCAATAAGGAGCTAATATCCTATATATATAAAGAACTCATGTATATTGATGATGATTGATTTGGCACCCTTGATGGCTCAGCAGTAAAGAATCTGCCTGCAATGCAGCAGAAGTAAGAGATGCGAGTTCGATCCCCGGATCAGGAAGATCTACTGGAGGAGGAAATGGCAAACCCACTCCAGTATTCTCGCCTGGAAAACCTCATGGATGGAGGAGACTGGCATGCTACAAAGAGTCAGAACTGAAGCAACTTGGCACGCACACAGAGTAACCCAGGGGAGATGTTTTACATACTATGATACAAGGGATCTTCATTATTTTTATAATTAGTCACTACTCTATACATTGTAGACAACCAGCTCTTCTAAGTCCTAAAACTTCATCTTCTTTTTCATGTGGAAAAAGCTAAATATTAAAAATTTGCTCCTTTCAGTGACTCTTCAAAATCTCTCCCATTCTGCCAGGAGAAAGGGCGGGTGGTGGTGGCTGGAGCTGCAGTGGGAGCCTGGTTGGTACATGATGTGCATCTGTGCTGCGGCTGTAACCCCCACAACGCGACTCTCCTCCCAGCCACAGCCGTCACCAGCTCTGCATGATGAATCCCATTACCTCACAGGGCAAGAATTCGGCTTTATAAAATAGACTTCACATTTGGTCCCCGGCCCTGCATGGGTTGGAGCCTCTTTTATCTCCAGGGGCCTGGGGGCTGGAGGCAGAAGGGACAGTTCAGGAAATGTACACCAGACCATAGCCTGAGCCCAGAGGCTACAAACCTCTGCTCCCCTGGAGCACTGGGATCTCTGGCTCCATGGACCAAGCGGGGAGGGTTCTGATTCTTGCCTTGGTCTTGCCCTCCAGCCAGGGCAGTGAGAGGACCTGGGTGGAGAAAGAGGCTCAACGGAGTGCCTGGCCAGGCCCATTCTCCATCATGTGTCAGACATCCTCTTGGCAAAGTATCTGGCCCTGGTGACCTTTGTCCTGACATATCCTTCCAGCTGTCCCACACCTCGCAGAAAACCTGGGTCATTATCTGCCTTGGCTAGACATCAAGTCCCCAGATCTCCCTCTCTGGTGTGTTCAAGAAGGCATTCTTCTGCCTTTTACTCCATTTCCACTCCAAGGAGTGAAATTTCAACCACAAATATGTCACAGGAACACATTCCTTTATCAGTAGAAATTCTGCAGCTGAAAACCGCACAGTGTCCCACCGCGAGCACTTAGATATTGAATAGCGCGCTGGACTCAGCCAGTAGAGGCAGCTGGAGCCCATCTGTAGCATTCCCCCTTTGCACAAGTACTGGGTCCCCCCTCAGGTCATTGCTTGCCCTGCGTGATGATAAGCATTTTACACAGTCAGTGCAGGAGAGGGAAGAGATGGGGATGCGATCCCTGGATGGGAAAGGTCCCCTGGAGAAGGAAATGGCAACCCACTCCAGTATTCTTGCTTGGAAAATCCCACAGACAGAGGAGCCTGGTGAGCTGCAGTCCATGGGGTCGCAAAGATTTAGACACAACTAAGCGACTAACATTTTCACTGTCACGGCGCCGCGTTGGTTACCACAGACGAGGTTACAGACGAAAACACCTAGCATGGTCCAGACACATCACAAACCTTCAGTAACTGTTACTTGACTCAAACCCATTTCATGCTGATCAAGTCTGTGCATAGGACCCTAGAGCGTATTGCGGAGACGCTGGAAGGCCCTCCAATTTCATCAGTTTGCACACTTCAGGCTGTGAGCTGGTTCAGAAATTTTCTGAGAATTTATGTTCCAACTTTTCTGCTCTGTTCTTATTTATTTTATATAATATTACATATTTAAGAGAAAAACAGTTGGGAAAATTTTTATTTTATTATGAATCAGATAAGGAGCATCAAAAATAAGAAAGAACTGTTTTATTTGAGCCTTCATGACCTTCAGTCTCTTAGGGCTTCTCAGGTGGCACTAGTGGCAAAGAACCCACCCGCTAAGGCAGGAAAGGATAAAGGCATGGCAACCCACTCCAGTATTCTTGCCTGGAGAATCTCATGGACAGACAAGCCTGGGGACTACGGTCCATAGGTCGCAAAGTCAGACACGACTGAAGTGACTTAGCACAACATGCACGAGGTTGGTCTCAGACAACGAGAAGAACCTTTTTACATATTATGATGAGCACCTTCCAGTCATGCAGAGAGACATCCCCAAAGGCAATAGTTTTCCATGATTACTCACTTGCCTAACATATGCATATAAACACACATGTAATTTTATATCTGTTTATAGCTTTATTACTCAAGTGTCTTGTGATCCTCTCATTCAAGATAAAGGTCATGTTTCAGATGGTTTGAAAACAAAGTCACTTGCCTTTAGTGGGCTGCCTCTCCAGGTCAATGGGGGGAAGAGAAGCTTGGGAAGCCCCACCCCCACTGACTCTGCTCCTGGCTCACCTAGAAGAGTAATCTCTGGTATCTGCAATCTGCAGCCCATGCTGGACTTGGGCAGCAAGGTTAACCCCCGGGGACCTGCACTCTCCATCCTGAAGACTTGGCATTTGCCTGTTTGCTTCAAACTTAGATTCAAAAATCTGTAAGTTATGAGAATGGCCTAGACCACTGACCCAAGGGGGTTATCCAAGATCCCCAAATAAGTTTACCCACATTGGATGAGTGACAGTAAGGGAATCCTTGGAGTAGATCCTTAGGGACCAGTTCCTGGTCTCCTCCCTTCCACTCCAGAGCTCTCTTGGAAAAGGCTTTTCATAACATGGAACTTAAAATATGTATAGGGGACTTCCTTGGTGGCCTAGTGGTTAGGATTCTGAATTTTCAGAAGGTGAGAAGTGTTAAGTGTGTTAGTCACTAAGTCGTGTACAACTCTTTGAGACCCCATGGACTGTCACCCACCAGGTTCCTCTGTCCATGGAATTCTCCAGGCAAGAATACTGGAGTGGGTTACTATGCCCTCCTCCGGGGGATCTTCCTGATCCAGAAATCGAACCCACATCTCCTGGATTGCAGGTGGGTTCTTTACCATCTGAGCTACCAGGGAAGCCCTTTCATTGCGGTGGCCTGAGTTCAATCCCTGGTCAGAGAAAATCCCACAAGCTGTATGGTGCAGTCAAAAAAATAATAAAATAAAAGTATAGGACTTGAATGATTTCAAAGAGCAAGAAGAGCATTCTAAACTGAGGTTTTAAAATATGAAATTTACTAATTCAATGTTTGATAATTAATGTACATGTTCACCTTAACTTCCCAACAAAGATCATACCAGGTCTTAGGAGAAAGAACAAAATTTACCTCCTACATGTCTTATCTGTATCCCAAAGCTCCCATCTCAGAGGTAGATATTAGTGCGTTCCTAATGAACATCATTAATTATTGCTCTGAGCACCACTGTGTGGGATACATGCATACAGAGAAGACTGGGGTTTTTTAAATTATCTATAAAGAGGGTTTACTTGTTATGTAAAATAAGTGACGTGAACATGCTGAAACATAAAAGAATCAAATTGTTTCCTAACCACTGCCTATTCTCAGATGGAAGCCCAACAAAAAAAGGGGGGGGATGACTCATCTTAAATCCACAATCAAAGAGACAGCATTTCTTTCTTTTCTAAGCTCCACTTGGGAATTAGAGTCCAGGATGGATGAACATATTTAGACTTGATCTGAACAAAATTGGAGAACATGGGCCACCAAAATTGAGTCTGGTGAACTGTATCCGGAAGAATTTGCCATCTGGTTGTGTGTGGACACCCTGTGCTGTTAGCATGGGGGAGGTTTCCACTGAGGTCAGGACTTGCCCAGTGTACCTCTTGGCATCAGATTTCAGGCCTTGTCTGGGACACGTTGCCCTGGGCACACAGTACCCCTGTCTTTTACCAAGGGTGGTGTTTTTAAAGTGCTCCATGAACTAATCACAATATCTGCCCCTCATTAACCACTTCACTGCCTGCCTACCATGATTCTAAGCATTTTAGGGGCATTTTCTAACGTAAGCTTGTCAGCAGTCTTCTGTCATAGACAGCATTAGACCAGGTTTGTAGATTAGGAAGCTGAGGCTTAGAGAAGGTAAGCATGATTATTATTATTTTAATTGGAGGATGATGGCTTCACAATGTTGTGTTAGTTCCTACTGCACAACAACATGTATACGTATATCCATCCCTCTTGAGGCTCCCTCTGCCCCACCTCTCTAGCCCAATTCACCCTTGGCAGCCTGTTTCATTCAACTCTCAGTTCACCCTGCTCTCTGCCCACTTGGACACACCCAAAGTACTGGGAACTCGGGGAAGAAATGGCCTTGACTTTATCTCTTTGACTTTCCTGTTTTAATTTTTCACAAAAATGTATATAAGAAATAAGAGGTGAGAAAACTAAACCTGGACCTATATCCCCAAGCAGTGAGGAGTTAGGTTGACCACAGATCGTTGATCTGTGTTCTCTGCAGGTAGTGGCTGGGCTCTTGTCATTCAGTATAATGGTTCTCAAAGTGCAGCCCTGGGGTCAGTAGCATCAGCATCACCTGGGAGCTCACTAGAAAGGTAGATTCCTGGGCCCCACAACTGAAGGGGAAACCATGGGAGTAGGAGCCAGCAAACTGTGTTTTTAAAGCTCTTCAGGGATTCTGAGGTTCACCAAGTCACAGAACCTCTGGCTTAGTGAAATAACAAACAGACCCAGAAAGAGCTTAGCAGGGAAGCCAGTGAAATACAGGAGGTCAGGATTTTCAAAACTAGTCTTGTGAATTTAGAATCATAATATCCTAAAATGAAATGGGAAGAGAGTTTGTAAGCTTTTTCATTTATCTCACACTTGGGAAAACTAAGGCCCAGAGAGGCAAAGCATGTCATTCCTAGTCACACAGCAAACAAAGATGTTCCAGAGCCTTCCACTGGAACTAGGCTCCCTGCTCCTAACTCTGAGTCATCTTCTGCAATTCAACTTTCCTTCCAGTTCCCAAATATACCTTCCACAACTGTAGATTCTCCCAAGTCTGTGCTTAGAGATTGTCTAAGAGCCTATGAGTGGAAAAAAAAAAAATCTTTCTCCTTACTCTGAACATAAAGTAGCACTTTCTTGTCTGATAGTTCTACTATGCATCAATATTTATATACTCACAATTTTCTGCAGCAACTAATTAAACATCTTATTCAAATTAGTGTAATAATTTTTACTTCCTTTTATCTCATGGTTGGGTTAGAATCAAAGTTGTTACTTTTTAAAATTTTTCTTACACATTTGCATAATTTTTTCTGAAAAACTCAGAACTATGCTTCTTTATCTCTCAGGGAAGATAATCATCTCAGATTACTCTAATCATGATGTACTGAGTGACACTGTTTGACAGTCTTTGCTGAGCTGTGGGAAGCCATTTTTCTAAAATTTTTTATCCCCATATCCAATCCTATATTTCCCCATTCTCATAGGGCAAATCAGATGGTCAGACAAAAAATTAAAGTGATTTACTTGTGAAAATAACTAGGTAATTGGCATTCAAGGTGATGGATCATCAGAATCAAATAGTTGGAGTATTAGTTGGGTTATTTGCTGAGTAGTTACTATTGCACTTAATATTTTTATCTTTTCCTTTCCTTTGAAGTGTTTGAGGGACCAACTTGTTCAGAGATAATCTTGACTGAATTTCATGTTAAAGATATTCTGGAACACACAGAGGTGGGCACCCTCCCACCCAGGTAAGAGTTGTGGTCATGGCTCCTCAGTAGAGTCACTCAAGCTTTATTTCACAAAGACCATAACTTTTTTTTTCTGACTTATTTTCAATTTTCTTTTTTTAAAAACAGCAACTAAGTGCTTACTATCTTTCTTTTCGGAAAGAATCATGAATAATCCCAGAGAATTAAAACGATGCTCTGAATCAATGCTGTAAGAACTTGCAATCTAGAGCCAACTCAAGGATATGAACATCCAGTGGTACAAGGAGGAAAAAATGGACATTTAAAACAAAAATGCACTGCCTTGGTTAGCATGTAAGAGTAACCTGGTACAAATCAGGCACAAATCACTCTTTCTTCAGTAAAAATAACTCAGTTGAGCACCTTTTGTGTGAAAGGTTAAGATTTCCTTCAGATCAGAAGCTTGGAGAAGAAATGAAGGAGGAGGAAAGGAAATGTTTAGCCCTCTTTGTTTCCATCTCTGCTTGAGGAAAGCTGGAGCTTCAGAGCCACTCATGAACAGCTGAAGACATGAAAAGAGAACGTGAGATAGAAGAAGGACTGAGGAGATGTTAGAGGGAAAATAAGTCTAGCAGGAGCTGAGGTCCTGGCCAGCAAGGCACTCCCCCAGTCCTGAGTTACTAATTACCAGGCAGATGAGTCCAGAGCAGGGCACAGAAGGAGAGTAAGAGTATGGCTCAGAAAGCCTTTGTGCTAAAGCAAGGGCGGTCACTCATGTTCACAGACCCAGGAGTTTCCTGACATTCAATTCACGTGAGGTCCTTAGGGAACATGAGAAAAGAAGCAATTACTAGAACTAGCAGTTGACATTATGATTAAAAACAATCTAATTGAAAACCCCTAAAATGAAATTCTAGTATAAAGCTCATGATCCTTAAACTTGGTCTTAAGGACAACCCCTAGGGAACTTTTAAAAATACAAAATATTGAGTCCAATACAGACCTTTTGGTCTGTATATATATAGACAAAATATATATATTTGGTCTGTATATATAGCTGCTTATAAGAATACATGGTTTAGGAGCCTCTTGGGGGATTCTAATACACATCTAGGGGTTTATGCCTAAGCAATCTGAAAAATATATTAAATTTCAAAATTACTGAGGCACTTTGTCAAAGATAATGGCAAATTCTGACTCTTCCTTTCTGTTGGGTTCCATCTACTGACTAATTTGGGAGGAGAAAACTATTTGGGGAGCAAACCCATGTCTACCCCACATTGTTGCTGAAAAAAAAGAAAAACTCTACCACTATAACAGAAAGAGAAATGTCTTCATTTCAATAATAGGTTAATCAAGGATCAGGGTGAATTATTAACAATCTACGTGGAAGTTAAGACTCCACCCCTCAAGTAGATCCCAATTCCCTGCTGAGAGCATTGTCCTGGAAGACCAAGCCATGAATCAAACATATATCAATGTCTCTTATGAAATATACATGGAATGTCAGGGCAAATGCGCCATCCATGCCCAGTCCCATAAAAGGGCCCTCTTATCCCCACTAGCCTGAGTCTGACTCATAACCCACGTGCTGGGTGGCTTAATAATTAGAGTTTTAAGAATGAGTCAAAAGGCTCCAGAGGCTCACATATTATTTTCTTTGTGATATGGGACACTCGTCATTAGACTGTCTTCCAAAAGAACTGTGTTGGTCAGTTGCTCATTTCAGTACCTATGATCTAAATTACAATCATTTTTAGAAAGCCTATAAGTGGTCTATTAAAAAGTCAGCTTCCAAAGTCATAAAAGATTTAAGACTTCTAGTGTCAAACAGGTGCTCAGAAATCATTCTATAGCAAGAACAAATGAACTGAAAAAAAATTAATCAACCCAGGCTCTTTTAATTTAATGCACTGCAACAATATGACACTGGGAAGAATGATATCTGCTTTTTTCTTCCAAGAAGACAACAGATGCCAGAAAGAGAAGGTAAAAAGAAGAAACAACCTCACCAGGTCACTAATTTATTGGTCAAATCAATTATTTATTATTGTCACTGAATTTTGATTAAACAGCCATGGTTTGTTTAACACAATATGAGGAAGTCCTCTTTTATTTCTTAGCCTTCTGTGTCTGGGCCTGAGGTCTTTAACCATTTATGACCCTTTTCTACCAGAAAAATGCTCTTGAAGCACAGTTCTAATCACCTCTCTTTTGCTCAAAACTCCCCCAGAGACTCTTCCCTTTTGGACCAAATCATTGCCCCATGTGCAATTCCTCCATCATTGTTCCTTGGAAGGAAAGTTATAACAAACCTAGACAGCATATTAAAGAAGCAGAGACATCACTTTTCTGACAAAGATCTGTATAGTCGAAGCTATGGAATTTCCAGGAGTCATATATGGATTTGAGAGTTGGACCACAAAGAACGCTGAGTACAAAGAATTGATGCTTTCAAACTGTGGTGCTGGAGAGTGTGGTGCTTGAGAGTCCCTTGGACTGCAAGCAGATCAAACCTTGCCGGGGTCCAGCCCCGGCGGGATCCGGGGGTCTTGAGGGATGAGTGGGGTCGGCGGAAGAACTGAGATGAGTGGATGTGTGGTGATGAAGCAGTCTCTCTTTATTGCTGTTAGTTTTGTGGGGGTGATGGAGAAGTCTCTCACTTTATTTTACAGTTTTATAGCCAAAAAACATCCCCATTACATCACAAATATTCTATACAATCTTTTGTTTTCGGCCTACCATCAACAACTTTAACATTAAGCTCATTTTCCTTGCAAAAGGTCGAATTTCTGCATAATTAGACTTAACAATAGTATGTTTACCATTTGAATGTCTCCAGCATACTTCGGATAAGTACATCAATCTAGGTAACTTTTATTCTAATAACCTATTTTGGTTCTTACAAGGAAAGAGAAAAGAAGACAAAGAGACAGTTTAGCAGCACTGCTTTAACAATGAAGCCCTATTAACCTTACAACTACTAAAATGAATTCCTATGTCTACATTATCCTAAAGCAATCAATGTCTCCAACTATGCTGGCCACAGTTATGAGCATTCCTAAGTCCCAATCCAGCCTGATTTCTTCAAGGAAGGGAGCCTCCTCTGTGGAGTGGTGGGGGGAGTGGGAGGTGGAAAGGTGACCCAAATACGAGCCCTTCTGGTGGTGGCTTTGCAATGACCCCCAGAGAACTCTTGGTAAACTCCCCAGTAACTAGTAGGAGGTATAGTAATCTATTTACATATCTCTTTCATTCCTCCTTAGCCCCTGGGGAAGGCGATCCACCTTCCCAGATCCTCTGGTGGATAAGGTCTGGGGGGATTATCTCAGGATGAATTCTTTCCAACTGGGACTGACCTACTGAGATGAGCTAATGTTCTGAGCATGGACAGAACTCCCAAGAAAAATACCAGGGGGTGCCTGGCCTGGGATGCCCCAATAAAGAAAGTCAGCTTTGCAATTTCTTTCTTAGTCTCATGACCTTGTCATCCCAGTAAGGGGGCATCCTGATGGCTCCCAGCAAAATCAGTCAATCCTAAAGGCAATATTCATTGGAAAGACTGATGCTGAAGCTGAAGCCCCAATACTGCAACCACCTGATTCAAAGAGCTGACTCATTGGGAAAGACCCTGATGCTGGGAAAGATTGAAGGCAGGAGGAGAAGGGGACGACAGAACATGAGATGGTTAAATAGCATCAAAGACTCAATGGACATGAATTTGAGCAAACTCTAGGAGAGAGTGAAGACAGGAGAGCCTGGAGTGCTACAGTCCAAGCAGTTGCATTGTCGGATATGACCTAGGGACTCAATAACAACAACAAAGTAGGCACCGTCCTCTTAGTTACAAAGGGCATTAGAATTTGTGGAGGATCAGAATATGACACCTTGGCATAAGGATTATTATGAGCTGCAGACATCTGAGATTCAATAGAAAGGAGCCTTCCTGGAGCTTCCCTTATCTGACAAAAGAGAGAAACATTTAAGAAATGAGTACATGCTTAAGTCCCCTCTCCCAAGGAAGTTTATGGTCATGAACAAGATGGAAAGTTGATGTCAAATGGACCTGCACAAACTTTATTAGTTTCCCCCATATATTTATTTGCATTCTCTCAGAAGCCCAAAACCTTTTTCCTTTGTTTTGTCACTTCTCTACCAATTTATTTTTCTCTACTAATCTGCTATATAACACCAAGTACTAACCACCCATTCGGGTTACTCATCACTGTGTTTCTCCTGTGTGTATTCATGATACATGTGATAATCAACTGGTTTTTTTTTTTTCTTTTTCTTGTTAAAAATCTAATCAGGATGTCTTATTAACTCTTTTAACATTTTTTTAATGTCTTGGTCTTTACTAGCTCATGGAAGAAAATTAAGTTCTTTTATAAAAGGGCCATGGAATTCTCCTGAGATTAATAAAGATTACAAGAAAGAGACTGTAATATCCTCTTACCAGGCCATCCACTTGTGCCACACAATAGAACAAGGATGACATGGCCATAGAGAGTTCAACCCTCAATAGGCTCTTCTTTCCTGCCAACTCTTCCACTGCCCTCAACTCCACCTCCTTCTCTTTCCAACTTTTCTAAACGGCCCAGTCTGAAAGAAGCTTAATTCTCCCCGCAGGGTGAAGACATTTCAACCCTCAAGCTCTCATTTGTATGTATATTTTGGAGTCAAGGAATCTCTGTCCATTGTGAATAGAAGCTCTCTTGTGCTTACTCTGCTATTCCAGGGAGGACAGGGTCATCTGTGGTCCCACGGTGTAGGTAACAGTGGTTTCTGACTCATCTTTGGTATTTACACTAGAGGGAGCTACAGTTGAGTTCCTCATGGCTTACCCAGGGAGCAAACTCATCTCACCACGGAGAACATAAACTTCCTGTCTGCTATGAAGGAAGGCTATTCTTCTTGTTATGAATCTAAGGCTATTCATATTGATGACTCCAAGTCCACCTGCCTCCTTGTTTATTTACTTCTTTATTTCTTGGACCTTGGTGCAAAGTCTTGACTCCTCCCACCCTATCCCCTTCCCTTGATGAAACAATAAACCCAATTTGAAACGTGAGCCTGACCTAAGTTACAAGAGTCATCTCACTAGCTATACATGGCCCTATGAATGAATTCCCTTCAAAATGGTCCCCAGCCTGTCCTACATCACCTTCAGTAAGAGGAAGAGAGGACAGATTTTTATTCATCTTACCACAACTTCAAGACTTTCAGAACTCAGCACCATCCATTCTCCAGCCTCACCTTCTACCACTCCACCCCTGTGGGTCTGAGTTCCTTGCTGTTTTCCCAAAGCAGGCCATATTCCCTAATGCCTTGCTACCTACACATGCTATTGTTTTAAGCTGGAGAATCTTCTGCACATTTCCACACTAATCCCTGCCTCTCCCATTACTGTTCCATTACTCTCCAGTTTGGGGATATCTTGTACTCATTAGCTGAAATCTTGGAAGTTTTTCAATACTCTGCCTTCCTCTTGGGATTGACTGGCCATCCTTTGGGTTTCACACTGACTGAATGTGGCTCTATCATATCATTGCCACAGTGGGATGTTTCTCTATTTCAGCCATGAAACAGAAAGCTCCTGGAGATAGAGATTAATGTGTGTTTTTTTATACCTCCAGGGTTTATTAAAGTACCTGATTCAGAGCCAGTGCTCATCAGCCATTTTTGAATTATGGGCAGATGGTAGATATATAGATGATTAGATAGCCAGATGGATGGATGAATAGATAATAGGTAGGTAGATAGACAGAATGAGGTTTTCATTAGAAAGAACAGAATTTCTTCACATACGTTTGATTTTGTCTTATCTTCCATCCAAGTGGTGCAGGATGTGGTATTAGGAAGCAGTGTCATTCACTCAGAGATACTGGCAAATAACTCTCAGGTCTTACCCTGGCATATTTGCAAATGTGACTCTGGGGAAAATAAAACCCAAGATTTGGGGCAGGTAAATGTGTGTTTGCATATGTGTGCCTTGTGATATTGAATTAGATTTGGATAGAAGGACCTTGAGGAAGTGAATCTTAAAAACACCATAAGATGGATGAGAACTTTTACTGGTAAGGGAAAATCCTAACCAGCTAAGCAAATTACTTTCTCAGATTAAAAAGCACAAGAGAATCATTTGTTTCACACCTTTGTTATTGGTCCTCTCCCTCTAACTGGCCAGTACATGTTCTAGCATTTTCTATCTCAGAAAGTAACATCAATATTCTCCCTTCAGCAGACAACTGCTCAGCTGGATGTTCTGCCAAAAACACAGCTTTCTCTGAAAAAAAGAAAGAAAGTGAAGTTGTTCAGTCATGTCCAATTCTTTGCTACCCCGTGGACTATAGCCCAAAAGGCTCCTCCATCCATGGGATCCTCCAGACAAGAATAGTGGAGTGGGTTGCCATTTTCTTCTCCAGGGGATCTTCCCGACCTAGGGATTGAACCCCCGTCTCCAGCATTGCAGGCAGATGCTTTAACCTCTGAGCCACCAAGGAAGCCTGCTATCTGAAAAAAAGGATCACAAGAGGCAGAGCTTTGCATTTCATTTGGACTCTGGGCCTCATTTTCTCTGGACTCACTATCTGACTTCTTTAGAAATTCTGGCCCAGAGGCTAAATAATGCCTATACTCAAAAATAAATAAGACATTGGAAGTGAAAGTGAAAGTCATTCTGTTGTGTCCTACTGTTTGTGACCCCATGGACTATACAATCCACGGAATTCTCCAGGCCAGAACACTGGAGTGGGTAGCCTATCCCTTTTCCAGGGGATCTTCCCAGCCCAGTAATCAAACTGGAGTCTCCTGCAATGCAGGTGGATTATTTACCAGCTGAGCTATCAGGGAAGCCCTAAATAAGACATTAGAAAAATTAGATTGGCTCCATGGGATGGAACTGAATAGAAATCCCCAATATAGTTGAATAGTGACTTCCATACATGTTTTTACCAACACACACACAAACTCAAACTGAAACAACTTTCACAAAGCAATACAGATAGCCTCAAATGTCCTACTGCCATTTTAAGCTCTAATAACTTCAGGAAAAATGAGTGCTCCAAAAAGAATAGCATTGTTTGAATGTTTATTTAAATTTATTATATATTTATTATTCAGTTTTGTGAACTTTGAAAGATATATTTTTATTTCTTTCAATATTTTCCATCTTCAATCAGAGGTAATGAAACCAAAAAAGTTAAAGTTAAAAATGTACTTTTGAGAATACATCTAAAACTAAAGTAAAACTTTCATTTTGATGCTCTGAACATACTTTCAATACTTTTTGCATTCCCTGATACTTTCTGCTCTACTCAGTTATGTTCTTTTCTATTTTTTCTAATGGATGTTATTGTATTCTGTTTGTCTTTTCTAAATACTGATCTCACCCTCATAAATTGGTTTCATGACCCGCAAATTAAAACCACAACTCTAGAAGACCAGAAGTACGCCTGGGTAAAGGAAAAATCTGTCATTCCTTGGTTCAAGAGCTCAATCCTTCTGGGCTCCAGTGAGTTGCAGATCCATTCATTTCCCAAATAACCTGGTGAATAAAAGTCACTAAGGCAAAGGTGGGATGAGGTATGTGGGGCTCCTTGGTAAAGAAAATAATTCTTGTCAGTACCCAGCAAAGCTGACAATGCCTTAGGGCTGTGTGTGTCACTGCAGGAAGTCATCATCTTAACAAGGCCTGAAAGCAATGGATTCTTGGGATACAATGATCCTGTGACATAATGGACCATTTTCTGCACTCAAGGAACATCTGAAAGTCTTTTACTTGTTAACAGTGAATCTTTTCCCCTGCCAGCTCTCTCTGCTCCCCATTTCCCATCCTTGGTAACAGAATAATGGTCTTAATGAAAAACACCCAAAGTGGAAATGACAGGCTTTTAAACAGCAGTCACCGAGTTTAGAAGCCCAGAACAGAGGAGAAATGAAATCACATCCTCTGTGACGTATTCTTTGGCTAAAGATGCCTGGTTCTAATCACTGCAGTTATACCAACTACTCCTAGCTTATGACACTATAAGGCTACTAATGTACAACTCATACTCAACTATTTTCAACTCTAGTCACATGCACTTTACCTCTCACTTAAACTACATCTCAAGAGCTCTGATTATTATCTCTTGTATGCTTCACCATATTTTAGAGCATTTTCAGCTGCAAGTTAATAAACAATCTACTAATAAATATTGACCCCTTAAGAACAGTGTCTTGACGTTCCTGAGATTAGTTAACTCGGTGGCACAATGATATCCTCAAGGATCTAGCTGTTTCCATTTCCATGTTCTGCCATTCTCAGCACAGAAACCTTCATCTTCAATCTTCTCACTACATCGGTTCAAGATGGTTGCCAATAACCACTGCTCCATACATCACATCCACACCCTGGAACCATCCTGAGTCCAAAGCCAGTAAGGGAATCTTCTCCTTACCTTTCCTGTTCTTAGAAGTTTGTCAGTAGATTTCTGCTCAGGACTCACTGGTCAGGGTTAGGTCCATACATAATGCCCCAGTTGTAAGGAGAGCTGAGGAAAGTGGGTCTCTGGCCTTTCCAATCTCTACAGCAAGAGGCAGTCCCTACCAGCAAGGAGGACAAGCAGCCCTAGAGTTCTGTGTTCAGTCTTGCCCACTGCATTTTTGAACGGACCACTTTGTGATTGTAAGAGGGAATACACGTTTGGTTTCAACTCTATGTGGATCGGTTAACTTAGATTTATCAAAAGGTAATCCCCTCTGCCTATGTGAAGGGAGAAACGTCTTGACACAATGCCAGTTACTGTTCATAGGGATGTTAGGTGGGAGGGTGTGCAAAAGGACACAAAAGGACAAAGCCATTCCCCAAACTATCAACCAATTATAACAACAGCTCCCTGGTACTGAGTCAGGAGGGCAGCAATTGTTTTTCAACTAATAGTGCAGATTCCCCCATTTTATTACTATCTTTGCTTTGCATATGAAGACACTAGCTGTAGAGAGATGTCTCTAGACACCAGTACTACATCTTGAATCCATCATACATCTGAGAATCAGAATAACTTTTCAAAAAGAGCATTTTGATCATGTGATCCAATCAGCAAAGATGTACTGGAAACTTACTATGCAAACAGCTTAGTGATAAGAATGAGGGATGTAGCATGAGAAGAAGTAGAAGGCATTTCAAATGGCAGATGTCTGTGCATGTGTGTATGTGTGTGCATATGCACACACGTGCTAAACTTATACTTAATGTTTGGCTCATATCTCTGAATTCAGACTCAGAATTTGATTTGGTGAAATTACCCATTGATGTCTACTGCCCTTTGCTGGTCTAAGTGTGTTGGTCTTGAATCTTAAGATAGGAAATATCCAGAGACTTCCTTGGTGGCCCAGTGGCTAAGACTCTGTGCTCCCAACGCAGAGGACCTGGGTTTGATCTCTGGTCAGGGAACTAGACCCCACGTGCCGCAACTAAGACCTGGTACAGCCAAATAAATAAACATTTTTTAAAAGATAGGAAACTTCTCTATTTCTATGTTTATACTCTTTTCTACCAGCCTAGGTCCTGGCAAATGATAGTTAATTAAAGAATATAATCATTGTGTTAAGTTCCTTAAAGACACAATACTATATTAGGTTTAAATTCTCACAGAGTTTTTATTCTAGAATAAAAGTAAAGGAAAAAGGAAAATAAAGACAAGAGAAAGATTGTTTCTACCTTTGTGGAAGCAATCTTAAAAATTTATTCCCAATATTAAAAAAGAGAGGAAAAAAAACAAAAAAGTTATTTCCAAAATAGTTTTAGGAAATATATTCAACTTCTCATTCATTCAATAAGTATTTATTGAGTGCTTACTATATGCTTAGCTCTGTACACCTGGAATAAATACAGGCTTCCTTAGGGAACAGCATTTATTTGCATGTGTGAATTATGTCATGCTGAGCATCATATCAGCCCCCCTCAGAGGTGTAAGATACGCTCTGTGCCTCCTTACTTTCTGATGCCTGAGAACATCATTTGGATTAGCTACAAAGAAAAGTGCCCAATCCTTTGGTGAAGATGAAGTATATTCTGGCTAGCTGGATGCAAGCAGTCCCAGTTCAACTGCTCATCAGTACTGAGCCAGCTGGTGTCCTCTTTTATCCTTACACAGGTTTGAGGGGCCCTCTTGGTGACCTTTCCCAAAAGAGAAGAGCCTTGTTTGATCAAGGGACTGTGAAAGTGGCCACCCACTGGGACCTCCCAAGCTCTCACAGTTCTTTCCAATGTGACTTGCCATCTTATCTTCCTTTGCTCAATAGAGACACATGTCTCAGTGTCATTTAATGACTTTAAGTAAAGCTAAAAAGTAAGTTAGAATCAATTTGCAATATGTGTCTCTTTTCATGGTAGTACTTACTGAGAGCTAACATCTAATTAGAACAGCAGAGAAGTCAGATCAGGTACACATCTGAAACTGAGCTGGTTTCCGGACAGCCATCCCCAACGTCTGAAACTGTCTTGCTTAGAATCCCAAAAGGGCAGTATCTGTGTCAAGAAGAATGCTATTCCTGCTAAGCCTACAGGGTTGTTTCCTTTCCGAAGACACTCATCTTCCCCCATGTCAGGATAAGGTGCACATAGAGGCAAGAAATATTATCTGAGTGTGAACATTCAACTGCTTCATTTCAAAATGAAAACTGGATAAACTGTTTTATCACTACTATTGAATTAGTGCAGGTGAATTTGTTCTTTGTTTCCTGAATGTTGAACTTTAAGCCAACTTTTTCACTTTAATGTGCTTTAAATAAAGGTCTCAAACAATTCCACAGAAAGTTCCAAAACTAGGATTGTCCAGCAAAACTTCTTTTCACTGGGGAAGGGGACGAGATTATTAAGGTCCCTGGCAGTCATTGACTAGGCTGCCCGAGAGATGGGAAGCCTCCCAAGAAGTGGCTGTCTTTAGCCAAGAGCCATCACCAGGATGGGGAACTCAGCGGTAGTCATTAGCCATCATTTTCACCATTTCTGAATTCTTTGTATTTATTCAAGTTTTTCCCTGTCACTTTTCTTCTTCTGAAAAACTCCCTTTAACAGTTCTTTTAGCACAATACTTCTGGCAGTAAATTCTATCAGCTTTAGTCTGTCTTAAAAAAAAATATATTGTTTTGCCTTCATTTTTTAGGATATTTTCACTGATCCTAGAACTCAGGCTTTAGTTTTCACTTGATTTTTGTGTTATCATTTGAAAAATATTCTTCCGTTGTCTTTTGGCTTGAATTTCTGAAAAGAAGTCTGCTCTAATTTGTGTTTCCTCTACACAAAATGTGCCTTTATCTCTGGCTTTCTTCAAGATTTTCCTCTTCTCTTTCTTCAAATTTTCGGGAGGTTAACCATTATGTGACAGGTTTTTGTTTGTTCATGGTTTTATTCTGCTTAGGGTTCTCTGGGATTCTTGGATCTTTGGTTTCATGAATTTCATTATTGGGGGAAATTCTCATCCATTATTTCTTCACTCATATTCCTTCTTCTTCTAGGATTCTAAGTACTTATCATAGAGCATTTGATATTGTTCCACAGCTTTTGGGGATCTGATGGCCCTCCTCCACATACACACACACAGATACACACTCTTAATTCTCTTTATACTTAACTTTAAATAATGTCTATTGATTTATCTTCAAAGTCAATGTTTGGTTCCTCAGCTCTGTCAATTCTATAGATGATCCAGTCAAAGAAATTCTTGGTCTCTGATATAGTCATTGTATACCTGGCATTTGCATTTGATCATTTCTTCCAGTTTCCTTCTCTCTCCTGAAATCCCCTAACATGTTCAAACATACAGCAACCTTTCTCATTAGTTTTTTCAAAACATTTTAATTGCAATTATTTTACAGTTATATAGTCTCTGTTATAAACTGAATGTTTGCCCCCCTCATAATTCGTAAGTTGAGGCCCTAACCACCAACGTGACTGTTGGGATATAGGGCCTGTGAGGACCTGATAAGAGTTAGTTGAGGTCATAGGATGGAGCCCTAATCTATTAGAGCTGAAAAGAAGCAGAATTGCCAGTAATTTCTCTCTCTCTCTCTCTCTCTCTCTCTCTCTCTCTCTCTCTCTCTCCCTGCCATTTAAGGGCACAGTGAGAAGGTGGTCATTTACAACCTGCCTATCCTGGGCAGCAGGAAATAGAAAAAGGAATTATGTACCTGGGGAGATGGGGGGAGGACAATGATAGTAGGTTGCTGTTGTTTAGTTGCTCAGTCATGTCTGACTCTTTGTTACCCCACAGACTACAGCACACCAGGCTCTCCTATCCTTCACTAGAGTTTACTCAAATTCATGTCCATTGAGTCAGTGATGCTATTTAACCATCTTATGCTTTGTCGTCCCCTTCTCATCCTACCTTCAACCTTTCTTAGCATCAGGGTCTTTTCCAATGAGTCAGCTCTTTGAATCAGGTGGCCAAAATATTGGAGCTTCAGTTTTAGCATCAGTCCTTCTGAAGAATATTCAGGATTGACTTCCTTTAGGATTGACTGGTTTGATCTCTTTGCAGTCCAAGGGACTCTCAAGTGTCTTCTCCAGCATCACAGTTTTAAAGTATCAATTCTTCAGCACTCAAGAGTTTTTAATTGTCCAGCTCTCACAGTCATACAAGACTACTGGAAAAACCATAGCTTTGACTATACAGATGGTAGTAAGTAGATTTTTGCAAACACTGTGGTACAACATGCATCCAGGCCATAGCTCAAGGCTCCTCTAATCTGGCAGATTCTCATCTCATACAGAGCGTTGACCACCTCATTTCAGGCTTGCCTCCAGAAGTACTGAAGAGACACTGAAATGATCCATCTACTTACTAATATCATTATGTAGTATATACATCATTTGTACTACTTATTTGCTGATTTAGCAGTAAAGTAAAATAAATGAAAGCCACTCCGAGCTCAGTCTGAGTTATTACTTGTGTCAGTCTTCAAATACAGTCTAGCTCATATCTGGGGCTGCCCAGATAGATAACCTTGTGCATACACACATAGACACAGATTCCTCAGATCTCTTCATTTTCCCAAGACTTGTTGTATCAGGGTTCCAAAGACAAATATGGAAGTCTCTCTCCCCTAGTCAAAGTCCTCTACAGATCTGAACTTTTCCTGTTGAAATAGAAACTAACTCTGAATTCAGTAAATGTTTGATGAACTGACATGTCAGCCCCCAACCAAAAAGGCAAGTGAGCAAAAAAATATATATATCTCTGGTATACCTTGAATTTTTTTCATTACCACCATCTTCCTAACGAGCCAGATGGTACTGTAAGAAAATCAGAGATGTATACATTAAAAATGAGAAGAAGCACATTCATTAGTCAAATGAATGTGCTTGCCCCAAATGTTTCTGCTGCCACAAATGTTTGAAACGGAAACAGAGATGAGGTTTTTATCCTCTGACCAAACCCATTTCTCACATTTCTGTGTGTATGTGTGTGTGTGTGTGTGTGTGTACATGTACACGTGCGTGTGACATAGCTGTGTATGTAGATAAATAGATGATGGATAAATACCTATAAATTTAGATATAGAATCCTCCCAAAGTAGAGATATGATTCTTCCGAAGATACTTTCCTCCAAAACTAATTTCCCTGCCCTTAGCTATATATAGCTTAAAACTCACTTAAGCATTCTTTTTTCAAATTCTCTATAGAGACCTTCCTGACAACTGTCATTCTCCATGACCTTATAGCTACAGCCTTTAAACAATCTTAAACTTCTGTGAGCTTTTCAGTTCATGTCATCCACCCTCTCTTTAGGCTTCTGAGCCATGACAGTGGTCTCCATATTCTAAGACCAGAGATAAGACAATTGGTTTCAATCATGCTGTTCAGTTGAGGTCACAAAGAATTTGGTAGTACCAGCTATGAGTCCAGCACCAGAAGACCAAACCCACCTATCCCAAGAAACAGTGAGGGAAAGATCTCTACTTCTTCCACCTAGAGAGATCAGAACTGGCATCAGCCATGCCTCTAGGATTTATGAACTCCTCCATCAATGTTTGTCAAAGTGTGGTCTCCAGACCACCCACATTAAAATTACTTAGGGACTTGCTGAAGGCGGATTCTCCAGCCATGCCTCAGATTCAGCAACTTTGAGTCTCTGGAGTATGAGGCCTGAGAATATAGCTTTTATCAAGCTTTCTAGAGGAGTTCTTTTGCACATTATAGTTTGTGAATCACATCACTAGGGTTCAAGGGAGAGACATCACCCTCCATGCAGCTCCATTCTTCCTCTGAAAGAGAGATGTTGAAGTGACAGATACTGGTGTCAGCTTCAATTTTGTTTCCTCTGATTTTGCCACTAGAGTCCCTCCAAACACAGGACACTACCTATGAAAGCAGTTAGTGCTTACAATGTAGATTCAAGCTGGTGCCTAATCTTGACAGACCATTCTTGCTATTTAAAAGTGACTCAGCACTTTTTCCTCCAAAGCTTTTTCACTTTTTTTTTTTTTTGAGCATTTCATTAAGAAATTCTCAGAAGCAGACTGTTAAACAAACCAAAATCTAAAGGGATTTCTTAAAATCACAGTTAACTAGAGACTGAGCAGGGAGTTGACCCCAGGACCCCCTTTCTCCAAATTCATTACAATTATTTACTGGCATAATAAAGAACAGGCACTCCACTATTGGCTTTTACGTATCAGAAGCATTTATATTCTTAAATGCAAGAATTTTTACCTGATAGTGTCAAGTGAGAAAAAAATGTCATGATCAAAAATTAATTAATAAACTTGAATTGTGTGTCATTTAAGTCAAAAATGAAAGTCTTAGAGATGTCACTACAAAGGAAGTCATAAGGGAATTTATAAGTGTCTGTGAAATGATTCTTAAGGACATTATGGAGTCACCTTCCCCCAACCTTCAAGTTTATTCTTAATGGAAACTTTGGTCTGATTCATGCTCATTTACATGTCCAACACACACACACACAAAACCACCACCACCACCACCACCACCATCATCCCCTAAATCTTATTCTGATTTGCTTAATCTGTAACTATAGGAAGAAGTCCCTGGAGTCACTTAGCAGGACTACTGTCCCTCTGTATCTTTTTAAGACATTTATACTTAATAGAACTTTCCCCAAAGGAAAATCTTCATGAAAAATAAAAGGAATCTTTGATAATGCTTGCCCATGTGTATCTACAACCAAGATTAACCAATATAATTGGGGGACCACAGAAGATGGGGGGAATTTGGCCTGAGGTTTCCTTCGAGTACAAAAATATTTAAGGCAAAAATGGTTCCAAATCAAAAAAAGAAAAGATTTCTAGTTTAATGAAAAACTTCTACCCTCATAAAAACAACCTTCAGGGGCTTTGTTGAAAACTGTTAAGATAAAATATATTTCACATCTTAGTCTTCACAAAAAAGACTTATTAAGTTCTCACCCATTAACTTTCTCCTCAGGGTATTTCTGATGTCTGCAAAACATATTATAGTCATTTTCTGCCAAACAGCTTTGCAGTGCTGTCACTGAGTTAAATTCAAGAAACGGCTAAACCTGTGAACAAGCATTGGAATCCATAAATGAGGGACCCAATAAATACAGATAAACATATAGGACTCTCCTGTTGGTCCAGTAGCTAAGATTCTGTGCTCCTCATGCCAGGGGCCTGAGTTCAAGCCCTGGTCAGGGAACTAGATCCCACATGCCACAACTAAAACATTGCCACATGATGCAGACCACGTGCAGCCAAATAAATAAATATTTTTAAAAGAAGGTAAATATATGAATATCTGGTTCTATTATTCAGCAGGACCTGAATGATGTTAGTCATGGAACTGCTCACTCGGCTGACCAGACCCTAAATCCACCTTTCCCTAGCCAACTGGTCCCATGCTCTGCACCCTCGACCATCCTTTCTCAGTCAGCCTTGTAACACTGTTTCTCAAAATGCTGATGATCTCAGTTCTTCACAAAGCAAGCACTCCAGACAAGGGCAGCAGAGCAGAGTCTGTTGGTGACGGTCTCTCAGTGCTTCACATTCACACATGAACTCTGTTTTCTAATTTTACTGGAGGGACAGTGGATCTTCCTCCAAGGGAGGAAGAAGGCAGAAGGTGTGGCTGAGATAATCAAGGTGTGACATCAGGTCATGTCTCTTTGATGTCCCATGATGACTGCTCTGCCCAGTGTGGCCTCAACAACACGCTTTAAGAGTTCTAAGGAACTGGATTTCTTGCACTTAGAAATAATCATTACTTCAGAAACAGCCCCCCTTTAATTAGAGATGAAAATCAGATTCTTTGGTAGGCCATAATTTTAAAGTCATCTACTTTAAAAGAAGAATGATGTGTAAAAGTATTAAGGTCAAAAGTTGGAAAGGTCAAGGGTAAAAGCACTATAATCTCATCCCAGGAAGAACTTTGACTTGGCTTCCCAATGACACTGGACGGTACTTTGATGGATGTGTGCATATTCAGTTGCTTAGTCGTGTCTCACTCTTTTGAGACCCCATGGACTGACCAGGATTCTCTGTCCACGGGATTTCCCAAGCAAGAATACTGGAGTGGGTTGCCATTTACTTCTCTAAGGGCTCTTCCCCACACTGAGATCAAAGCCTTGTCTCCTGTACTGACAAGCAGATTCTTTACTGCTGAGCCACTACAGAAGCCCAAGGTCATAACCTGGGACAGCCTAGGGGTCAGGCAGAGACAGCCTAGGTTAGCACTTCCATGTCAAGAGCGAAGGCCCCCATGGAGGCAGAGAGGCTGTTGAAACTTGGAGTGGGTGGCTTCCAGAGGCTGATTTTCAAAGCTAAGTGACTTTCTTTTTCTCCCTCAGTGTTTCAAATGTTTTTACTGCATTTACAATTCATTTAAGGGATATACGGATATACACCTAGTTTGATCCAGCTATCAATATGTTGGGGTATCTCTTTATTTTTATACCCAAGACCCAGTTCATTTTTCTCCATATTCAATATTTAGCTTTGGTAAAATGTTACTGTGTTCTTCAACTGTTTGGTCAGTGTCTCCTGTACAATATTATGAACCTCTGTCCATAATTCTTCAGGCATAGCATTTCACTGGAAAAGACCCTAATGCTGGGAAAGATTGAAAGCAGGAGAAGAAAGCAACAAAGCTTTAGATGGTTATATGGCATCACCGATTCAACGGATATGAACTTGGGCAAACTCCAGGAGATGGTGAGGGACAGTGACGGCTGGCATGTTACAGTCCATAAGGTCACAGAGTCGGACACGACTTAGTGACTGAACAACAGCAATAACTTCATCTGTTACTGATGCGTTAGTGATTCTACCCTTCTTGGTATAAGGTACTCTTTTAGTTTTCTTTCTTGTGGGGATGTTATGCAGGACTCTGCTATTCTTTCCACCACTTCCTCCAGTAAGCAGCAAAGAGTACAGCAAGCCACCCAGACATAGGACTGGATGGGGGCCACCACCAGACCTCAGATCTCCTCATTTCCAGACTGACCTGAGTTGGGACTAATTCAGACACTGGCCCTGACCCAGCACAAAGAGCCCACCATAAACTCAACTGCCCCAAACATCTACATAAAACGACAGAAGAATACACAGGGAAAGACACCATCATCCCAAAGGCCAGGAGAGACAGCAGACAGACCAAAAATCTGTGCGTACGCTCCTAAGGCTCCAGTCCTCCAACCACCATGAGGTCATGTTCATACACCTCCACACACAAGCCCACATGTCATCTTGGTGTGGACCAGAGGGTGGGGAAAGAATGAGAATTTACTCCAAAAGAGTTGAGCTAAACTAATCAGATGGAAGCGGGCTTCCCAGGTGGTGCTCATGGTAAAGAACCCAATGTAGGAGACATAAGAGACACGGGTTCAATCCCCCGGATTGGGAAGATTCCCTGGAGGAGGGCGTGGCAACCCAGTCTAGTATTCTTGCCTGGAGAATCCCATAGCCAGGGGAGCCTTGTGGGCTATGGTCCATAGGTTTGCAAACAGTCCAACACAACTGAAGCAATTTGGCATGCATGCAACCAGATGAGAGTACACTTAGATTTCCTCTGGGTGAAGAGGACTGGGATGGTAGGAATGGTAGGATGAGTGTCCTGGGAAAGATTAGGTTAATTACAGGAAAACATAAAGGAAAGTTTCCTCTACACATCTGAATACAGTGTAAGAATATTTTCTACCTGTCTTTATAGTGTTTTAATGATCATCTCCAGGAGTAAAGAAAGCTTTTCCCATATTTTCAGTTCCTTCCTCAGAGTAAATTCCCAGGAGAGCTATAATTAAGTTGAAAGTTTTAAAGTATCTTGATGTGTTCTGCCAGATGGCTTTCCAAAAGAAATGCAGAAATTTTGACTCTTCAAAGCGATGTGTGTGAGAGCAACTGGTTCTCTTTGTCCTACTTTCCAAGAACCCCTTTTCATTTCTAGGAAAGCTACTGAACATGGGATACGCACCAGGGCCAGGAAAACATGGCCCAAGTCACGCTGCATTCTGGGGTCAGAGCTGAGCTCTTGTTGGTAGCAGGGACCTGAGGTCAGATCACTTAGGTCACAGCCCCAGCAATCCCACCTCCAAGGCGTGTGAACTTGACAAGAGCTTCTCTTTCTCAGCTATGAATGAGGATGAAAACATCTACTTCACTGTCAGGATAAAATGGAATACATTCAGAAAGCACACATTACCCAGCATCTAGTAAATGCTCCATAAATGTTAGTGATTTAATTTTAGCTTATAAACTTCATGCCTCATCCATCTCTGTTCCCTTAAGGACAAGTAAGTTACCAAGCCTCTGCCAGTGTTTCACAAACATCTGTTGAATAAACACTGAGTGAACACATGCCCATATTTTTATGCTCAGACACACTCACCAACAGGGCAGGAATAACTCCAAAGGCAAATTGTACAGAGGAGTGATGTGAAGCCTCGAGTACCAAGTATCGGGAGCTCCTCCATTGTCACAGATGAGATAGAATGCAGCCCCCATGGAATACTCACAAACCCAAAAGCTAATGTTGGAGAGGAAGAGATGAGGATACACCAGCATCAAGTCAAAAACTGAGAGACTCACTGGATGTGGACATCAAATTAAAAATATAGAAAAGAATCAGAGGGATGGAAAGGAGGAAAAAAGACATTTTTCCACAGCTGACACGGACATACAAGAGGATTTTTATACAACCAGCTGGCCCAGATAGTAAAAGAATCCTGACAGTCAGGAAATATTTGTGTGTGAAAATTCAAACAGCAGAAACCAGTTTGCCAGAGGCTGGGGATGGAGGCAAGGTGTCTCTGGAGGGAACAAGTAGGTCACTGAGAGGCTTTTAACTAAGAAAAACCAGGACATTATTTTTCTAATGTTCACTGTTTTGTGTGTCTTTAAGAATCAGCTTGAGAAAATAAAAATGCTGTCCTGTGGAAACAAGCCAAATGCCCATTAATAGATAATTGGCTTAACAAGATGTGGTGCATTCGTATGTATATAATGGAATATTACTGAGCCATAAAAATGAAATAATGCCATTGCAGCAACAGGGATGGACCTAGAGAATGTCATACTCAGTGAAGTAAGTCAGACAGAGGAAGACAAATACCATATGATATCACATGGAATCTAAAATATAATACAAATGAATCTATATATAAAATAGAAACAGACTCGTAGACATAGAAAACAAACTTATGGTTATCCAAGGAGAAAGGAAAGAGTGGAGGAATAAATTAGGAGTTTGGGATTAATAAGCAACAAGGATTTACTATACAACACAGAAAACTATATTCAACATCTTATAGCAATCTATAATAGAAAATAATTGGAAATGCATACATATATATATATGTAATATATATACATATATATCTGGATCACTTTGCTGTATACCTGAAATTAACACAATATTGTAAATCAACCATACTCCAGAAAATATATTTCAAAATGCAGTGCTGTCCTGGGGCAGACAGAAGCCCATGCAGTGACCAGATATGACTGGACCTTTTTCTCATGTATGTTTTTTTCAAGATGGGGTCTTTGGTGAGAATAGTGTGCCGATTCTCATTTCTAAGGTTGTCTCTGGCCCTTAAGCTGTGAGTCTCTCTATGCTTGCCACTAGCCACAGGTGATACACACCCATGTCCTCCCGAAGGACAACTTCTGTCTTCATCAGAGTCTAGAAGGAAAACTGATTTTTGTGGTAGACCAAAATGCCTCCCAAAGATATCCAGATTCTAATCTCTGAACCTGTAAATGTTACAGGGCAAAGGGGGCTTTGCCAATATGATTAAGTGAAGCATCTCGAAATGGGGAGATTATCCTGAATTATCTGGGAAACAGAATCACAAATGCCCTGATAAAAAGGAGATAGGGGGAAATTTGACCATAAAAGAGAAAGTGACGTGATGATGGAAGCAGAGATTAGAGTGATGCAGCCAGAAGCCAAGGCATGCCAACAGCCACTAGAAGCTGAAAGAGACAGGAACCTCCCCTGGAGCCTCCAGAAGGAATCAATTCTGTCCATACTTTGATTTTCAGGTCCACAAAACCATTTGGGACTTTCAGCTTCTAGAAGAGTAAGAAAATAGATTACTGTTGTTTCAAGCCACCAAGTTTGTGATAATTTGTCACAAGAGCCCCTGGGAAATTTACACAGAGGCCAAGGCATCCTGTCCCTTCTAGCACACCCTGCTCCTTCCAGTTTTCCACCAGCCTCACACACTGGAATGTGTCCAACCACAAAGTACTTGGCTGAAGGGTACACCCCCCTCTGTAGATGAGCATGATGCAACAGAGCGTGGACTTTGCCTTGCATCTCATGAGAGAAGGCGAGTTGACACACAGTTCTGCAAGCCTTCTCCAGGGAAGTGGTCTCATGAACCCTCCGCTCCAGCTTTCCCTCCTTGGGAAAACTTCCCTCTTCTGCAGAGAGAGATTTTGCCCCTTGGCCCCCTCTTGTAAGAATTTTCCTTTGACACAATCTGGTCTAATCCAGAGTTTACACCCTGGAGGCTGGTAGCCTTTGTTAAACCTGAGCGCTGCTGGAACAGAAGGTTGTATTTTGGCTTTGTTTGGTCTGGTTTGTGTTTTTTAATTATTTACCAATATTTAAAAATCCAAATCTCCAGCTTTTTTTGATCATTCAGAAGGCATACGTCAACGAGCCTGGATTTCCTTCAGCATCAGCTTGAACTCAGCCCAGCTGCCCCTTTAGAGTAGGCTCGACATCTCCACTTCCCACTTGTCACAGCCTTCACCATTCTTGCCCATCTCTTCAACTCTGACTATTCTCACTAGGTAGGAGGAACTTTAAGCACTACATTTTATGTTGCCTAGGGTCAAGCTTTGTCCTTCTAAAGCCTGGAAACATTGTGCCAAGCCTCACCAGCTCTTCTGGCTCTTTGTTGTAATCTATGAGGAATCACACAAGACTGAGTGCACACATACGGGGAATCACACAAGCCTCCCATTATATTTTGGGGGTTCTGGTCTCCCTCCTCTGTGTGTAATAGGGAAAGGGAGCAGGGGAAAGTGAAGAGGAAGTTTTCTGGTCAATAATTCTGACACGAAAAATAATCCAAGAGACAGGAAGTGAGGGAAAGCAAACAGTCAGCAGATTTCAAAACCATTGTTGCATCCCAGCTTTAGAAATATCTCTATTCTTTCTTTTGAAAACCGGTGTCAAAGGCAATAGAGTCTCCTTCATTCTGGCTATTCAGTGGGGCTTCCAAAGACCCTCAAGGCATTAAAACAAAGGCTGAATGAATATGAGCAGAGCCTCCAACCACATCTTGTCATTCATGACTTCCTCCATGGGGTTGTCGCTGACTCCAGCCTTCATGTTTCAGCAACACTTTGATACCTGTCCCAGAATGGAGTTGCTTGGATGGCCAGAGCCCAGAGGCCCTAAAGAAATATATTACTGGTAAAAGTTTAATTTCTTGATAGCTCTTTCTAAAATTTTTCTACTTCGATATATTAAAATGTGATACCCTGTTTTTTTTTTTTATTTGGATTTCTGTGATGAATAGCCAATTTGAACTTTGTGATAAGCCTTTTCTATTTCATAAATTGCCTGTTCATAGCCTTGATACATCTTACTATTGTATAGGTTCGCCTAGAGTTGGGAAAGTTCTTTATAAATTAAAGCACAACATTTTGCTATATTTAGCAGGACTGATTTCCTTTAAGTTTTATACACTGTTTAAGATTTGTCAAACTATTTCATTTCTTATGTTAAGTCTGGCAAACTTTTCATTTGTGAATTTTCCACAGGGCTTGCTTATGCTCAAGTTAATTTTTTGTTATTGTTTTCCCAAAAAAGATACATATTAATTTATCATTTCTTCTAGATATTTATGATGACATTTGATTCATTATTTCCATAATTCATCTGAATTCAAAATGAAGAATGGTATTAAGTAAACATGGGGACAACAGAGGACTAGATGGTTGGATGGCATCACCAACTCAATGGACATGAGTTTGAGGAAACTCTGGGAGTTGGTGATAGACGTGGAGGCCTGGCATGCTGCAGTCCATGGGGTCACAAAGAGTTGGACATGACTGAGAGAGTGAACTGAATTGAACTGAATTTAAATGCTCCCAAATGCTCATTTCCAAGACATCAACAGTTATTGAACAGCTATTCTCCCCACTACAATTTGTTTCAATAACTCAAATACTTATTTTCTATTATAGCAGAAAAATACTTATTTTCTACTGTAAACCAGGTACTGTACTGAGAGCTGATTATATAGGTTTCGACAAGGAAGACATGGTCATTAGTCTCATTGAGCTGACAAATATCAAAAAAAAAAAAGCAATTGTAATTATACTGGAAATACTATGAGGGCACTGTCAAGAGGAATCTAATTTATTCAGAGGTCAGTGAAGGCATTTTAGCAGCAGTGATATATGGAATGCTTCTTTCCTTATATTAAGTTTTTACATATACATATAAATCATAAGTGTATGATTTAGAACTATTTGTTATTGTTTAGTCACTAAGTCATGTCCAACTGCTTTGTGACTCTATGGACTGTACCCTACCAGCCTCCTCTGTCCATGGGATTTCCCAGGCAAGAACACTGGAGTGGGTTGCCATTTCCTACTCCAGCGAATCTTCCCAATCCAGGGATCAAACCCTCATCTCCTGCATTGGCAGGCAGATTCTTTACTACTGAGCCACCAAGGAAGCCCTTAGAGCTATACTGACTGTTTAAAAAAACCAATTTGTCAATTCTTACACTAGTTCTACACTGATATAATAGCTTAACTATATATATATATATAAACATCTGTCACAACAAGTTCCCCTCCCAAGACCCTTTCCTTTCAAAGTATTTTTTGGTTTTGTTGGTATTTATTTTTTAATACTCTTGCCTGAAATTTTTAGGTAAGTTTAAAATCATTTCACTGGGTTATAAAAGTAATTGCCCCATTATTTAGATTAGAATTCTATTAAACATATTTGATAAAAATTCTACACTTTTATAACACTGCTCTGATAGTTCTCTTCATTTATACAAAATTTCATTTCATAATATCTCTCATAAAGTTTTATAATTATGTTCATATAGAGTCACATGATTATTGTTCAGATTTATACTGGGTGTTTTTGTTTTGAGCTGCTCTTCAAAATAGGAGAAATTATATCAAGCTAAAAGGATCCTGAAGAACTCTGTGGAAAATCAGGATATATTTGATACTGGCTTTAAAATACTGGCATTAATGAAGACAAGTGAAAGATGTCCATGTTCCCTGGGAATGGAATTCTGTATGTAGGGAGGAGCATAAGGATAAAAAATAGAAATAAATTTTTAAAAAGCCGAAAAGACAGAAAGCATAGAATACATTTATGGTAATAAAGTGAAAGCTATCTTAAATCCATCATATTTTAGGCCTGAAAGAGAATTGGTTAAACTTTTCATTTTGTATATGGGAAATATGATGATAAGTGACTTTCCAAGGCCATTCAACCAACTAGTAGTGGAACCCAGAGAAAAATCTGAGTGTTATTAATTGAGTCCATTTTGTTTTCATTTCCCTTTTCATTTTTAAGCTCCAAGGCTTTAAAATTCAAAATCCTGCTCAGATAATTGTATAAGTTCTCACCTACATAAAACATTTACTTAGATTTTTATATATAGCTAAGTAGTTCATCCCCCTACACTGAAGTTTGTACTCTAGACTTTAAAACTCTTTCTAGTTCTCCAAAAGAATCTAGTTTCTACTTTTATCTATAAAGGTAATAATTGGTACAATACTTGTCATCTTCCATTAACAACCAGTAAACCAAAAACAGAATAAGAAAATGGCAGTCCAGGACTGTGATCCTTGATGGAAGGGAAACAAATGTAGTGAATCCTGTAATTACCCTACCCCAACTCACTGCCCAGAGACAGTTTTCAATCTGTGGTGTAGGGAAGAAAATTCAAACAGAGTCTGGTATCACTGAGTGGTGGAGATAAGATAGGATTTCTGGAGAACCAAAGCAGTAGGAATTAGCACCACATAATAATGGGAGAAAAGAAATGGCAGAGAGAGAGATTCGGGGATCTGCAGAGAGGTCTCTTTTAATATTTAGCTGAGAAACCATCTATGCATATGTGGGTTTAGATCAGTCAATTCAATTAAGTCGCTCAGTCATGACCAACTCTTTGTGACCCCATGGACTACAGCACGCCAGGCTTCCCTGTCCATCACCAACTCCCAGAGTTTACCCAAACTCATGTCCATTGAGTCAGCGATACCATCCAACCATCTCATCCTCTGTGGTCCCCTTCTCCCACCTTCAATCTTTCCCAGCATCATGGTATTTTCAATGAGTCAGCTCTTTGCATCAGGTGGGCAAAGTATTGGAGTTTCACCTTCAACATCAGTCTTTCCAATGAACACCCAGGACTGATTTCCTTTAGGATGGACTGGTTGGATCTCCTTGCAGTCCAAGGGACTCTCAAGAGTCCTCCAACACAACAGTTCAAAAGCATCAATTCTTCAGTGCTCAGCTTTCTTTATAGTCCAACTCTCACATCCATACATGACTACTGGAAAAGCCATCATCTTGACTAGATGGACCTTTGTTGGTAAAGTAATATCTCTGCTTTTTAATATGCTGTCTAGGTTGGTAACGACTTTCCTTTCAAGGAGTAAGTGTCTTTTAATTTCACAGCTGCAGTCACCATCTGCAGTGATTTGGGAGTCCAAAAAAATAAAGTCAGCCACTATTTCCCTATCTATTTCCCATGAAGTGATGGGACCGGATGGCATGATCTTAGTTTTCTGAATGTTGAGCTTTAAGCCAACTTCTCACTCTTCTCTTTCATCAAGAGGCTCTTTAGTTCTTCACTTCCTGTCATTAGGGTGGTGTTATCTGCATATCTGAGGTTATTGATATTTCTCCCTGCAGTCTTGATTCTAGCCTTTGCTTCATCCAGCCCAGAGTTTCTCATGATGTACTCTGCATAGAAGCTAAATAAGCAATATACAGCCTTGACATACTCCTTTTCCTATTTGGAACTAGTCTGTTATTCCATGTCCAGTTCTGACTGTTTCTTCCTGACCTGTATACAGATTTCTAAGTGGCAGGTCAGGTGTTGTGGTATTCCCATCTCTTTCAGAATTTTCCACAGTTTATTGTGATCCACACAGTCAAAGGCTTTGGCACAGTCAGTAAAGCAGAAATAGACATTTTTCTGGAACTTTCTTGCTTTTACAATGAGCCAATGGATGTTGGCAATTTGATCTCTGGTTCCTCTGCCTTTTCAAAAACAAACTTGAACATCTGGAAATTCACAGTTCATATATGGCTGAAGCCTGGCTTGGAGAATTTTGAGCATTACTTTACTAGCGTGTGAGATGAGTGCAGTTGTGCAGTAGTTTAAGCATTCTTTGGCATCAACTTTCTTTGGGATTGGAGTGAAAACTGACCTTTTCTAGTCCTGGGACCACTGCTGAGTTTTCCAAATTTGCTGTCATATTGAGTGCAGCACTTTCACAGCATCATCTTTCAGGATTTGAAATAGCTCAACTGGAATTTCATCACCTCCACTAACTTTGTAGTGATGCTCCCAAGGTTCACTTGACTTCACATTCCAGGATGTCTGGATCTAGGTGAGTGATCACACCATCATGATTATCTGGTTCATGAAGATATTTTTTATATAGTTCTGCTATGTTTTCTTGCCACCTCTTCTTAATATCTTCTGCTTCTGTTAGATCCCTACCATTTCTGTCCTTTATTGAGCCAATCTTTACATGAAATATTCCCTTGGTATCTCTAATTTTCTTCAAGAGATCTCTAGTCTTTCCCATTCTATTGTTTTCCTCCATTTCTTTTAACTGATCATCGAGGAAGGCTTTCTTATCTCTCCTTGCTATTCTTTGGAACTCTGCTTTCAAAGGGGTACATATTTCCTTTTCTCCTTTGCTTTTCACTTCTATTCTTTTCACAGATATTTGTAAGGCCTCTTCAGACAGTCATTTTGCTTTTTTGCATTTCTTTTTCTTGGGAATGGTCTTGATCCCTGTCTCCTGTACAATGTCACAAACCTCCATCCATAGTTCATCAGGTACTCTGTCTATCAGATCTAGTTCCTTAAAACTATTTCTCACTTCTACTGTATAATGGTAAGGTATTTAATTTAGGTGATACCTGAATGGTCTAGTGGTTTTCCTTACTTTCTTCAATTTAAGTCTAAATTTGGAAATAAGGAGTTCATGATCTGAGCTACAATCAGCTCCTTGTCTTGTTTTTTCTGTCTGTATAGAGCTTCTCCATCTTTGGCTGGAAAGAATATAATCAATCTGATTCGATGTTGACCATCTGGTGATGTCCATGTGTAGAGTCTTCTTTTGTGTTGTTGGAAGAGGGTGTTTGCTATGACAGTGTGTTCTCTTGGCAAAACTCTACTAGCCTTTGCCCTGCTTCATTTTGTACTCCAACACCAAATTTGCCTATTACTCTGGGTGTTTCTTGACTTCCTACTTTTGCATTCCAGCCCCCTCTAATGAAAAGGACATCGTTTTTGGATGTTAGTTCTAAAAGGTCTTGTAGGTCTTCATAGAACCATTCAACTTCAGCTTCTTCAGCGTTACTGGTAGGGGCATAGACTTAGATTACTGTGATATAGAATGATTTGCCTTGGAAAGCCTGAAAATGCCTTTAGACTTTTTTGTTGACTATGATGGCTACTCCATTTCTTCTAAGGGTCAAGAAAACTGCAGGAAAGTTGCTGTCTAAGATTGGAATTATTCACATTCTAACCAACTAGACTAGAAAGGCTTTGGGATACATACAATAATGGGTGAGTCTTCAAAAGAATCATGCCTTAATATCAGAGTTAATTAGCCCTAAAGTAGAAAATACTCTAATCCTATCCCCCAAATTTAAAGGTAAGCCTCAAAAATACCAAAGTGAAAGCTGTGGTACATATACACAATGGAATATTACTCAGCCATTAAAAAAAATTCATTGGAATCAGTTCTACTCAGGTAGACGGAACTGGAGCCTATTATCCAGAGTGAAGTAAGCCAGAAGGAAAAACAAAAATTCAGTATATTAATGCATATATATGGAATTTAGAAAGATGGTAACGAGAACCCTGCATGCGAGACAGCAAAAGAAACACAGATGTATAGAACAGTCTCGTGGACTCTGTGGAAGAGGGCAAGGGTGGGATGATATGGGAGAATGGCATTAAAACATGTTAATTATCATATGTGAAATCAATCGCCAGCCCAGGTTTGATGCTCGGGGCTGGTGCACCAAGATGACCCAGGGGGAGGGAATCGGGAGGGAGGAGGGAGGGGGGTTCTGGAGGGGAAGCATATGTATACCCATGGCGGATTCATGTCAATGTATGGCAAAACCAACACAATAAAGTAAAGAAAATTAAAAACAAAAACAAAAACAAAGTGATCTACAAGAAACTTATTTGTATGCCAAGAATAAGTCCAGCACTCTATAAGAAACAGAACAAAATTAAGCACAAAGCAATGTAGACTTGCTATGTCATCTAACCAATAATTACTAGACATGCAATATACAAGAATAAAAGCAGCCAATAGAAATAGACATAGGAATAACAGAGATGATGAAATTGATGGACAAGAACTTTATAACAGTTATTATAAATACTATAAATGTGTTCAAAATTTAAAGGAAAATATAAGCATAATGAAAATAGATGTAAGATATAAAATAGTAAAATGTCTAGAGACAGAAAAATAACAAAACAATGACATTTCATGCAAATGGAAACAGCAAAAACAGGGGTAGCAATACTCATATCAAACAAAACAGAATTTAAAACAAATCTATAGAAAATGACAAAAGAAAGACATTATATAGTGATAAAGGAATCAATACAAGAAAAGAAAGCAATAAAAACAATCCCATGTAAAGTTGCTTCAAAAAAATACAATAATGAAATAACAGAAAAACAAAGCAATAAAATAATCTTATTTAAAGTTACACCAAAAATAAAATATCTAGGAATAAATTTAACTTAGTAAGTGAAAGACTATAAAACTCTGATAATTATAAAACATTTATGAACCTAATTTGTAATATTAAAAAAGAACAATACCCCATGTTTTTAGATTAGAAAAATTAATGTTGTAGAAATGGCTATACTATTCAAATCAATCTAAATATTTAATGCAATCTCTGTAAAAATACTCCAATCACATCTCACAGAAGTGGAACAAGTAATTCTTAAATATACAAGGAACCACAAAAAAAACCCAAATTGCCAAAGTAATCTTAAATGTAAAAAAGACCAAAGCTTGAAGTATTATATTCTCTGTCTTCAGACTATGCTATAAATGAAGAGTAATTAAAACAGTGTGGTACATGCAGCCACTAGTTGCCATCCAGCTCAGCTTTGGTAGTGATGGTGACGTAAAGGAAGTAATGGTTGAGTGCAAGATTGATGGATCTCCCAACCTAAAAACCCAAAATGGCCATGACAAGTTTTAGGACGAGTAGCATTCAAGATCACCATGCATGCCTAGTAGGAGTTAGGATGTCTCCACAGAGTAAACGTTGTGTTGTCTGTCTTCATTTCGTATCAGCGGGACCTGCCATTCCAGAATTAGGAGACCGCCTTGAAGAAAGGGGGAGTGGGACGTGACACTGGAATAATGTAATGCGCTTCCAGATAACAGTGGTCCGTGCCCTTCGAAGTAACTGCCTGTTGCCTCTGCTGCCTTTTGAACCACGTACAGTCACCAGATAGGGGCTGTGAACACCAGATTCTGAACACGTAGGTTGGGAGTCTTGTCCAGTTTTTATGTGGTTTAATTGCCAAGTGTCTAAAGCTTAATGTGCTGTGCTATGTAAATATTTTATAGATTTAACACTGGTTAACTGTCATATTTTGATGCCAGCAAAGTTTTAGGGGATAAAATGGTACCTGACCAACATCAAATGACTTTACAGCTGCAAGAAATTCAGTGTGTGGAAAAGTTCTGTATGTGAGGAGGAAAAAGGAAAATAAAAGTGGATTTGAAAGGTAAAAAAAAAAAAGAACAGTGTGGTACTGGCACAAAACATACATAGTTCAATGGAACATAATATAGAGACTAAAAATAAATCCATGCACTTATAGTCAATTAATCCATGATAAAGGAGGCAAGAATATGCAATGGAGAAAAGACAACCTCTTCAGTAAGTGGTGCTGGGAAACTGGACAGCTATATGTAAAAGAGTGAAATTGGAACAGTTTCTCAAACCATACACAAAAAAAATAAACTCCAAACAGATTAAAGACCTAAATGTAAGACCAAATACTATAAAACTCCTAGAGAAAAATATGGGCAGAACACTCTTTGGTTTAAATTGTAGCTATAGTTTTTTTAGATATGTCTTTTAAGTTAAAAATATAAAAAATAAAAAAGCAAAGATATAAAATGGAATTATTAAATTAAAAGCTTTTGCACAGCAATGGAAACAATCAACAAAGTGAAAAAAAACAGCCTATTGAATGGGAAGAGGTAAATGATATGATCTATAAGAGTCATATGCAAAATATATAAATTTTATATGCAAAATATATAAATACTTCATATGACTCAATATCAAAAAGACAAACAACCTAGTTTAAAGAAATAGGCAGAAGACATGAATAGGCATTCTTTAAAGGAGATGAAAGTGAAAGAGGAGAGTGAAAAAGTTGGCTTAAAGCTCAACATTTAGAAAACTAAGATTATGCCATCCAGTCCCATCACTTCATGGGAAATAGATGGGGAAACAGTAGAAACAGTGGCTGACTTTATTTTTCTGGTCTCCAAAATCACTGCAGATGGTGATTGCAGCCATGAAATTAAAAGATGCTTACTCCTTGGAAGGAAAGTTATGACCAATCTAGACAGCACATTATAAAGTAGAGACATTACTTTGCCAACAAAAGTTCGTTTAGTCAAGGCTATGGTTTTTCCATTGGTCATGTGAGAGTTGGACTATAAAGAAAGCTGAGCACCAAAGAATTGATGCTTTTGAACTGTGGTGTTGGAGAAGACTCTTGAGAGTCCCTTGGACTGCAAGGAGATCCAACCAGTTCATCCTAAAGGAGATCAATCCTGGATGTTCATTGGAAGGACTGATGTTGAAGCTGAAATGCCAATACCTTTGCCACCTGATGTGAAGAGCTGACTCATTGGAAAAGACCCTGATGCTGGGAAAGATTGAGGGCAGGAGGAGCAGGGGACACCAGAGGATAAAATGGTTGGATGGCATCACCGACTCAATGGACATGAGTTTGAGTGGACTCAAGTAGTTGGTGATGGACAGGGAGGCCTGGCGTGCTGCGTTTCATGGGGTCGCAAAGAGTCAGACACAACTGAGCGACTGAACTAAACTGACTGAATTGAAAGAAAATAAATAGTTGGTCAACAAGCTAATGAAAAATTCAATTCAACATTGTGAATGGATTCACAAAAATTCAACATTGTGAATCAACAAAGAAATGCAAATCAGAACTACAGTGGTGTATCACCTCATGCCTATCAAGATGGCTGTCATCAAAAAGAAGACAAGTATTAAATGTTGGTGAGGATGTGGAGAAAAGTGATCCTTAGTACACTCTCAGTGGACATGTAAATCGGTGCAGCCACTATGGAAAACAGTATGGGGGGTTCCCAAAAAACTAAAAATAGAACTACCACATGATCCAGCAATTCCATAGCTAGGTATGCATCCAAAGAAAATGAAAACTCTAATTCAAAAAGATGTATGTACCCCAATGTTCATAGCAGCATTATTTATAATAGTCAAAATATGGATGCAATCTAAGTGTCTGTCAATAAATGAATGGATAAAGATACACACACAGATACACATACTATGGGATATTAGCCATAAAAATGAAATTCTGCATTTTCAGCAATGTAGATGGGCCTAGAGGGAATTATATTAGTGATATAAGTCAGATTATGACAAATACTCTATGTTATCTCTTGGATGTGGAATCTAAAATATAAAACAAACAAATGTAAGTAACAAAACAGACTCACAGATATAAACTACAAAACTAGTGGTTACCAATGGGGAGAAGGAAGCAGGAAGGGGCAAGATAGGGGTCTCCAAATAAGTACAAACGACTGTGCACAAAATAAATAAGTAACAAACATATTATGCAGCACAGGTAAATGTAGCTATTATTTTGTGATAGTCTATAAAATATTGAATCACTATGTTGTACACCTGAAACTAATATTGTAATTAAACTGTACTTCAATTTGAAAAAAGAAAATAACTAAAATGAAGTACATGGAGACAAAAGACTCAAATAAAATAATCAGAGCCACAGTAATATATATAATATCTATAGAACCAATGTACATGTAACTGGCATCTCAGAGAAAGAGAAGAAAGATTCAAGAAAAGTACTTGAAGGAATAGAGGCTGATATTTGTCCAAATTTAATGAAAGCTATAATGGCACACATCCAAGAAGTTCAGCAAACCCTAACCAATATAAACATGAAAAAAAAAAAAAGGCACATGATAATCAAATTGCTGAATGTCAACGTTAAAGAGAAAAATCTCAAAAGCAGCCAGAGGAAAAGAGAGAAGTACATACCGAGGAACAAAATATACCAGCCATGTGCTGAGCTCAATGAATGGGCCTTTCTTTGTTGCACCTGGACTGACCTTGAGCATCATCCAGAGCATGCTGACTACAACTGCATTTCACACATGATTAGATGAGGTCTTATGGATGCTTTTCAGGCATTTTATTCTGGGTTGCATTTTTCCATTAGGATAATATGATAAGGGTCTCTGCACATCCCAATTACCAAATCTTTAAAAGAATCTGCTGACACGTGGAAAGCTTTAACCATCTACTATAAAATAGACCATGTAGATACATGGGCTTTAATGAACCATTTTCTTTGCTGAAATATTAATCTTGGAACAATATCTACATATGCCCTCCTGAAGTGTATGCGACTCTGTTGGAAAGGAAAGAGAAATCCTCTGTAAGTTTATAAGCACTGAAATATTAAGTGATTTCTCAACCACTCTTGTCCATTTGAAAAGTAAAGAAGCAGAATCAAGCAGAGAAATAAAAGAGTAGAAAGGCCTACATCTCCACCCATAATACTTCAGGACCCTCTCAGAGACAGGCTCTCCTGGAAGGTCATAGTCATTCCTTCTCATGCCTCCCATATGCAAATAGCTCCTAAATACACACACCCAGCGCTGCAGTCTACCCGTGTATGTCCAGTCACCAAATACCAAAGTGTCTCCTCTCTCTGAATTCCCTTTCTCATTGGGTGGCATCATCATCATCCCAGAGGCCAGGACCAGGAAACTGAGTGTCAAACTTAATGCCTCCTTTTTCCTCAATCCTCACATCTAATATATTAGCAATTTCCATCAAATCTACCATCTACATATCACCTAATCCCTCCTCTTCTCTGCATTCCCAACTTCCTAATTAGTGTCCCAACTTCTACTTTATCCTTTCCACACTTCAACTAGAAAGATGCACCTTTTTTTTCTGCCCAGTATAATCATCTCACTACTGAAAAGTTTCTGTACACTTACCTAAGAAGTTAATCTAACCTTTCTCACTTTAATTGTATTTTTATGCAAAACTTTGTAAGACTCACTAGAAAAAACAGCCAGTCCCCAAACTTCCCCACCATCCTATTCCTTTAATGCCCAATGGCAATCACTTTTTATCCTTTTTAGTAATTTGGTGTTTACAAAATACCAAGAGCATACTTATATTACTCTCAATAGCATACAAGTTCTTGATTTTTAAGATTTAGAGATTATTTATTAAATTCCTATAATAGAGAATAATGGTTTAGCTCTCTTCCCAACCACTATCTCCCAAAGCCACACAAACATACACACACACAAGCTTTCCCTCCTTCACCCTCTTTAACAATTATATTGAAATGTGGGATGAAATTCATAATCAGGTTAATGTGACTAGGACCGTATAACTGTTATTCACAGGGAACCGTGCAGTATACAGCAATTAAATTTCCACTCTTATATAATATTTTTCTCTTGACTTCATAATTGGTTCCATTTTTAGAGCAATGTCAGGCTGAATAATGGCTCTCAAAGATATTAAGCTTCTATTAAAAATCGTGGGAACCAGTAACACTTTATGGCAACAGAAAATTTGCAGATTTTAATTAAGGATATTGAGATATGGACATTATTTTAGATTAACCAAGTGGGTAGAAAGAGATTCTACAACAACAACAAAAAAAAATGATGTAATCTCAACCAAGAGAGATTTGAAGAAGGAGATAGGGTCTGTGAGCCAGGAATGCAGTCCTATAAACTAGAAAGGCCAAGGAAATGGATTGTTACTGAATGTTGCAACTGTTTTTACTCCCTCACTCCCCAATTTCCCACCAGCAGTGTAAGTCTGGTCTCAAATCATTCAAACATGGGTATGGATTTCATCTTAGAAACTTTGCTCCTGGAGCCCTCCCCCAGTCTGCTCGGTCCAGACTGCTACTTTCCACACCTACTCAGAGCTGATGGCCTGAGGACTCCCTTTACCACCATCCCAGTTGGTCTGGTCACCTGGACTCTCTGCTTCCTGGATCCCATTTCTCTCTCCCTCGCTTACTCCACTCCTCCCCTGGGGAAATAAAACTGAAAACTTGCCTCTCTGAAATGCTGTATTCAAGAGTCACGCTTGATCCGTTTGGACATGATGGAACTTAAAAGACATTGTTCTTCCTTTTCCTTCCAGCTTTCATTTTTACCCTTGAGAAGTTGAAAGCCATTCTCGTTCTTCATCTTAGGTATGTGATCTCTTTTTCTCTAAAGGGGAGATCTTGGAATCCTCTCTTTGGCCCCAGTGTTCTGAATGTTTGTATTTAATGTGCGCCATAATGGGTCCCGTTTGACACACTGCACTGGTCACTCAGGGGCTCTTTCAATCTGAAAACTCATATTCCTCAGTTCTAGGAAATTTCTTGAATTACTTCTTTGATGTTTTCCTTTAATTTTCTGGTTGTAAAACTGTTAGTCTTAAATTTGGACCTCTAAGTCTGGCTCTCTAGTTTTCTTACCTTTATTATTCTATTGCCCATCTTTTTTCTCCTATCCTACTGTCTGAAACATTCTCTCATCTTTATTGAGTATTTTATAGTTTCTATAATAACTTTCATTCCAATGAACTCTTTTTAATAATCTTTAATAATCTTAATAATCTTAAAACTCTTTTCTCCAGTAGATTTGTCTATCGTTGTTGTATAGATGAAGTATCATCTCTTATTTCTCTAAGAGTATGCTCTTTAAAAAAAAAATGTGTTCTACTCTTCTAAAAATGTGTTCTACTCTTTCTTTCTTCTGGAGGCTTTTGGGATTTTTTCTGTTTAATTTGGACTCTTGCTTTCAGGTCAAGGCTCACATCAAATATATCTGCTGATGGTTTGTCGTACTGTCATTTTCAAGAAAGAGACACTAAAAACCTGATTGGGAGTTTCTACACAGGTATGTGGCTTATCACCTAGTAGTCTTCACCATGGACTTCCCTGGGGGCTCAGTGGTAAAGAATCCAATCCAAAGTCTCCAATACAGCAGACACAGGTTCAATCCCTGGCTCAGGAAGAGCCCCTGGAGAAGGAAGTGACAACCTTCTCCAATATTCTTGCCTGGGAAATCCCATGGACAGAGGAGCCTGTTGGACTACAATCCACGGGGTTGCAAATAGAGTAGGACATGACTTAGCAACAGACAGTACAACAACAAGGCCTCAGCATAGTGTGTTACAACAGGGGTCAAGCTGTAACTTTGCAGAACCCTAAATAATGTTATTTGTACTAAGTTATTTGTATTGTGCAAAAATTTTCCAGAATTAAATTTTTCAATTTTCTACCAGAAGGTTGGGGTGAGAGATAAGTGAAAACCCAACTGTGACCATTTTGGAAGGCAAGGGATTTAGGGATTTGGAAGGCAAGGGATTTGAAAGGGATTTAGGATATGGCTATCATTGTTCAGAATGCCAAAGAATTGATGCCTTCAAACTGTGGTGCTGGAAAAGACTCCTGAAAGTCCCTTGGAAAACAAAGAGATCAAACCAGTCAATGTTAAGGGAAATTAACACTGAATATTCACTGGAAGGACTGATGGTGAAGCTGAAGCTCCAGTGCTTTGATCGTTTGATGCCAACAGACGACTCATTGGAAAAGTCCCTGATGCTGGGAAAGATCAAGGGCAGAAGGAGAAGAGGGTGTCAGAGGATGAGATGGCTGGATGGCATCACTGATACAATGAACATGAACTTGGGCAAACTCTGGTAGATAGTGAGGGACAGGGAAGCCTGGTGTGCTGCAGTTCATGGGGTTGCAAAGAGTTGGACATGACTGGGCAAATGCAAAACAACAACAACAGTCATTGTTCAGAACATCAGCCTTCAGTTAATCCCCCTATTTTCATTGGAGCCCCCAAACTTTACATGCCTGGTGTTCCTAAGTACAGAGCCCCACTGGCTTAACCTCTTCAGAGACTGAGTTACCATCTTATGCAGGAAGGTCTAGTGATATTCCTAAAAATATGCACTTATGGCTTTCTCTTCAACGAGTCCTATTGGTCCTTGGGGAAAGTTCACCTTGATAAGCATAACCTCCTGATCTGATTTCTGATCACCTTTTCATTCTTATTTCTCAACACATTTTCTCCCTCCCGAGTTCACCAATATCATTCCATGCACCCCTGTTGAATGTGCCAGGTACACTGGATTTGCTTCAATTGTCTGCCTGGGCCCTGCTCTTCTAAACCTATAGACCTTCTCAGTTGTTCTACCCTCTTCCAATGACCAGTATTTTCACCATTCTTTGACATGACTAACTCCTACTTACCCATTAGGTATCAGATCATCTGTCACTTCCTATACAAAATTTTCTTTGACTTAGATAAACTGAGTTAGATTACATTATGTGTTACCTCCAGCATCCTGTTCTTATGTCTTCATAGACTTTACCATACTATATTATATATTTGATCTTCCATTAGAGAAAAAAAGCTCTGGGAGTGCAGGAACCTAGAACTGATCACAGTACCTGATGCATAGAATCGTTTTAACAAATATTAATTAGATAAAATGATTAAGGAATAGAAGGAGAACAGTGTGGAGATTCCTTAAAAAACTGAAAATAGAACTGCCATATGACCCAGCAATCCCACTGCTGGGCATACACACCGAGGAAACCAGAATTGAAAGAGACACGTGTACCCCAATGTTCATCGCCGCATTGTTTACAATAGCCAGGACATGGAAGCAACCTAGATGCCCATCAACAGACGAATGGATAAGAAAGCTGTGGTACATATACACAATGGAATATTACTCAGCATTAAAAAAAAATTCATTTGAATCAGTTCTACTCAGGTGGACGGAACTGGAGCCTATTATCCAGAGTGAAGTAAGCCAGAAGGAAAAACAAAAATACAGTATACTAACACATATATATGGAACTTAGAAAGATGGTAACGAGAACGCTGCATGCGAGACAGCAAAAGAAACACAGATGTATAGAACAGTCTCGTGGACTCTGTGGAAGAGGGCAAGGGTGGGATGATATGGGAGAATGGCATTAAAACATGTTAATTATCATATGTGAAATCAATCGCCAGCCCAGGTTTGATGCTCGGGGCTGGTGCACCGGGATGACCCAGGGGGAGGGAATCGGGAGGGAGGAGGGAGGGGGGTTCTGGAGGGGGAGCATATGTATACCCATGGCGGATTCATGTCAATGTATGGCAAAACCAACACAATAAAATAAAGAAAATTTTAAAAAAATAATAATAAAATAAATAAATAAATAAAAATGATTAAGGAATAGAAGGATGGAGGATGTGAGGAAGGAAGGAAAAAAAGAGGAAGCCCTCAGGATTCTTTTCTTCCCACCTTCTCAAGTCCTTCCTTACTATAATCTGAAATTTTGTAAGGTGTGTATGGTTACTTTTCCCTTACTTATAAAACTAACGTATCTATGAAAATAGTAAACTGATGTAAGGCATAATGGTGTGGATGGCCACATCCATTTCATTTCAAAGCAAACTGGATGTTAACTCAGTCTAGCTCCCTATCTCAGAAATATATACCAAAAGACACCAGAAATGCTGGGCAAGAGAATACACTAGGGAAGCCAAGATCCAGTCCTCTTATTGCTTGAGGGGCAGAGGGGAAAGCCTGTGACTTCTGACAGTGAATGAATGGCATTATAAATAAAAGATGATATACAATTGGATTTTCACAATGAGCCAATTTGGAGAACATAAGGAGAAAAAATTTTCTGTATTGTTCTTAAATACACATTTGGATTTTCCTATTAAACCTATTTAGCACTGAGCCTTTTAAGCATAAGCTCTTCTATCACCATCCCTATAACTCCCTTTGATGCTGAGTACTCAGCACAGCAAGTTCTCACTCATTTCCTCTGTCTGCATCTCCACCTCTCCCTTTCTGAATGTTCTTCCTCATAAACCAAACTTTGGAATTTTAATTCATTCTTCCTTCAAGAGGCCCTTGTACCAGCTCTTTGCCCCTATACTCACCATCAAAACATACCCTTCCTCATTAATTATATGCAATAGCTCCTAGGTAAGTTACACAAAAACCTTCTAGGTGAAATTTCCAGTTTAATCAGATGGTTGGGAAGCCTTCTCAGAGATATATTGGAACATTGAGTCTGACCCTGTTTAAACACAGCAGCTGTACTGAGAAGAACCCAGCTGCAAACTAGATGACCTAATAAGGCCTTTTTCATCTGTAGAATCTCTGATTATAGGCGTGTCATTTCTATTCCCATTCCAGAAGAGCTTTGTTACTTTCTAAAGACTGAAAAAAAAAATCTCATTTAGTCCTTTATGAGGCCACAAGTACAGAATTTAGAGAAGTTCAGGTTTAATAATACACTTGACATACCATGTTTAGAGTCTCCATAGAAACAAACTTCATCACAGCGTCTGAACGTGTAACGTTAACAACTAACACTCATGAAGAAAAACCCCTATATGGACACTTGCAGTGCAGCTTTGAAATTCCCATGTGTTCTGAGAGGCTAGTAAGAACTTTACCTTTAAATGGTAGCTTTCACACCAATAGGCCAAAGAATTTACAACTGTTATCCCAGAAGAGAATTTCTCATGTTATTTTAAAACACAGGAGTTTGTGTTCAAATGACTTGCCTAGTTACACTCAGAGAAAAGATGAGGGTGGGGAAGTAGGACTGGGGGAGGTAATTGTAGATCTGGAATTCTTATGGAAGAGGGATAGAGTTTTATCGCACCAAATAAGATTTGCTATGTTACATCAAGGGCCACTTTGACTTTGAGTCTGTCTCCTCTAGAGAGTCAAGCTAAACTTCAGAAATCCCACTGTTTGATCATTTATACTAAGCTTATCTTTATGTCAGTGTTCCCCAATCAATCATGCTACTTTTCAGTTGTGCAGAAGTGAGTTACCATATCAAGCTATCCTTAGAAAGACCTACTTGGAACGTTTACCTTTGGCTGGCCTCTGGGAACTAGGATTTCAGGAGGGTTTCGACCACCTTAACTTATGAGTGGCCCACTGTGCCTACCCTGTTTATACAAATAATATGGTTTGTGATGAACACCTGCTGCCCTTCTGAAAGTCTGGACTTTTGGTATTTGTTGGCAGATAGGCTGATGTGGTGATCCCCCAATAAAAACCTTGGGCATTGAGTCTCTAAGGTTCCTTTCAATTGGCAGCATTTCACCTGCGCTGTCATAACTTGTTGCTGGGGACATTGAGTCCTGACTGAGTCCACTTGAAAGCATGCACTTGGATTTCTCTGGACATCACTCACATACCTTTTCCCATTGCCGATTTTGCTATCAATCTTTTGAAATAAACTACAGCCATGGGCTTCCCTGGTGGCTCAAATGGTAAAGAATCTGCCTGCAATGCAGGAGACCCGGTCCAATCCCTGGGTTGGGAAGATCCTCTGGAGAAAGGAATGGCCAGCCACTCCAATATTCTTGCTTTGAGAATGTGACAATTCCACGGACAGAGGAGCCTTGCAGGCTATAGTCCATGGGATCACAAAGAGTCAGACACTACTTGGTGACTAATATTTGCACTTTTCATGAAAACAACTATATGATTAATTCTGTGAACCCTCTAATGAAACCCTGAATCTGGCATGGTCTGAGTGACCCCCGACACAACATTGTAGTCACAAATTTTGCAATTAGAAGTCATTATTATCAGTGACATTGTTTTTAACACTGAAGTTGTCTCTTGCTGAAATTATTAAAGTGGACCCCTCTAATCTTTTAACTTTATGGCTGCGCTCACTGTCCACAGTGATTTTGGAGTCCCCAAAAATAAAATTTGTCACTGTCATGAAATTAAAAGACATTTGCTCCTTATAAAGAAAGCTATGACAAACCTAGACAGCACACTAAAAAGCAGAGACATCACTTTTCTGGAAAAGGTTCACATGCTCTAAGCTGTAGTTTTCCCAGTAGTCATGTACAAATGTGAGAGTTGGGCCATAAAGAAAGCTGAGCACCAAAGAATTGATGGTTTTGAATTGTGGCGCTGGAGAAGACTCTTGAGAGTCCCTTGGACAACAAGGAGATCATACCGGTCAATCCTAAAGGAAATCAACCCTGAATATTCAGTAGAAGGACTGTTGCTGAAGCTGAAGCTCCAATACTTTAGCCATTCGATGAGAAGAGCCAACTCGTTAGAAAAGACCCTGATGCTGGGAAAGATTGAAGGCAAAAGGAGAAGGGGATGACAGAGGAAGAAATGGTTGGATAGCATCACTGACTCAAAGGACATGAATTTGAGCAAGCTCCAGGAGACAGCGTAGGAGAGAGGAGCCTGCCGTGTTGCAGTCCATGAGGCACAAAGAATCAGACACAACTTAGCAACTGAACAACAATTCTAATGTGCATACTCGTTTCTCTCCATTACTCTCGATAGAAATGCACCATAAGTCTTTTTCTGATCTTGATGCCATGTATTATTTTCTCTTCTGAATCCTATTTCCAGAAGTCACCTGTAACACTAGAAGCTGAATGCATAGCTGGCTGGCTTCACTCACCAGTGGTCCACCAGTACTTTAAATCCATTGTGTGTTACTTTTCTACTGAGGTACTCTCTGTGTTCTCATGAACTTTGAAAACTTTGTCTTGTTCTTTGATCCTAAGACAGGATAGTCTGAAATGCATTTGCTTCTTTCATTTTCTTGCACAACACTTGTTTGTAGTTACCCCTGCCTGGGCTCTTAAAGGCACTTGTGTTTCAAGACAAGATGTTTCTAGAAGATGCATGTTTCTTTGGCAGGAAACTGCCAAGGCAAAAGTTTCTACTTGTCATAATAATCTTATTTAATTGGATTTATTAGAAGGTGGAGGAAAAAATGGACTTCCCAGGTGGCGCTAGTGGTAAAAAAACGCATGGGCCAGCGCAAGATGTGAGTTCAGTCCCTGGGTCAGGAAGATCCCATAGAAAAGGAGGAAAAAATATTTGGGGCAAGTTCCAGGGCAAGGCCACCCTCTTGGTACCTGACAAAACCCAGACAACACGTTAGGAAATGTGATCAGAAGACTGGGTTGGAGTCAGTCCCATCCTTATTATAGTGAATGATGGATGTGTTAGAAGCAAGAACCTGGCTTTCTCTGAAAACACATGAAATCACAACACAATTTTCAGGAAACTTTGTAAACCAAAGGAGAAACTTAAGAACCAAGAACCTTTTAGACTGACCTAAGTCAGTTTAGCCCTTTAAATCTTGCCAGTTAAATCTTGAAGAGCAAAGAGAGTAAACAGCAAATGGGAGTCAAGCCTCAGGAAATTGAACCCTTCTGCCTAAATCCCTTACCTCCAAGTGGGCAAGTTGAGCCTCTCCCTCCAATAGCCTCTCATGTCCAAGTGCTATTCCCAGTTCTGACACCATGAACGATTGCTATCCATTACCTGGTCACAAGGTTCAAAAAGTTCAGCCTGACCACTTATTAGCTGACTGATACTGACCAAGTTCCTTATGTACATAATTTACATTAGGCCTCAGTTTTCTCATCTGTAAAATGCATATGATAATAGCGTCTTCCTCATAATGTCGTTGTTAGGATTAGATGAGTTCATATGTAATTAATACTTATATTACTGCCCGGCACCTTGTAAGCACAGGAATCTGATTACGTTTTATCATTAATATTACCATAGCCACTTGAGATCACAGCTTCCTTTTCACAAGTTAAATGTGTATTTCCAAAGTTGGCAAAGGGCTGTATGACCCAAACACTCTCTTTGATGGTTGAGTCATTGGAAGAAAAAATATTTGACTTGAACGTTCAAGAAGTTAAAAAAAAAAAAAAAGAATCCAGCCCAAGTTAGAGTGAGAGGGCAGCAACTGTAGCTGGTTCTTGATATGGTTCAATCCTTTACTGAGAGCTAAAAATGGCAGCATTTTTAAAGATTTGACACGACTCTTAGAGTCCAAAATGTTCTGTGAATTTTTTTCGTCAACTCAGGACAGCCAAGCATGAAAGTTCCTGGAAGCTTCTTTTTAGTTTTATCTTGTCTACACCACCCCACCCCAGTGCCAGTGAATAAGTCAGCATCCAGTCACTGTGACAATCTGGATGCATACACATTAATTCATCAAACTGATTGGTTAAGAACCCATCAAGCCCTGCAGATGTTTTCTTGAATCCCAGCATCTCAGTATTTGATAGCCTTTAGACACTTGCTATTTAGTAGCTGTCATCTCTGACTCTCTGCAATCCCATGGACTGTAGCCTGCCAGGCTCCTCTGTCCTTGGGACTTTTTCAGGCAAGAATATGGGAGTGAGTTGCCATTTCCTTTTCCAGGGGAATCTTCCCAACCCAGGGGTTGAACCTTTGTCACCTGCTTGGCAGGCAGATTCTTTACCACTGCACCACCCAGGAAGCCCATTTAGAAACAAGGTGTAAAAACCCAAACAACACAGCCTCTAAGCATATGCCAAATGGAGTCAGGTTTCCAAGAGGTTGTAAGAAATGGTAAATGCATTTACAAGATTTTGAGAGAATTCTTCCATATGAAGTGCAAAATGTTTTATCATTTGGTTAGTCATAAGGTTTATTTAAATGCATATTCAGGCACAGCTTACTATTTTCGCTACATGAATTATTTTATGCTTAAAACATAAATCTCCAAAACCAAACATAGATAATATGAATTTTCTTTTTCAGACTGATAAAAGGCCCACCCTTCATGATTTTGTTTTTTAAAGAAAGCCTTTCCTTGGTTTGCTTCAGACTTTTATAGTTTGTTGACATAGTGTTAACTTCAACTCAAACTTGGATCAGAATTTGCAAAAATCATTTGCAGATGTGAATCACAGTCCTAAGGATTATAAAATTCCAGTGACCCAATGACCACCTTTCTCCAAAGGGATTTTCAGTGAAGTATTTTGGTAGGCATATTGGGACAATGGGAGATGTGCTCTAAAGTGCATTTTGTCATCTCTTCATTTCCATTAATTTTGCCACAAATTTTATATTCCCTAGACCCTAATCAAAGAAAAAGCTCATAAGCCCAGAGACCTAAGAATCAGATGTTGTGCTATCTTGTTGGGTATTTTTATGCTGGAGGGTGTCCAGTAATAGATGTTATTTGACACAGTAATAGATGTTATTTCATCCTGTGTATGTCAGGAAACAAATATGAAGCTATAATAGGCATCATGAAGAAATAAGAATATCCTTATCTTTAAGGTATTTATAGCTTAGTAAGAAATAACAATAAACAGTACATGCATATGTGCATACGTATATACACAAACACACTGGAAAGTATCAAAGGTAAAACTTGAGGACATGAACTGGGTGGATAGGGATTAAAATAAGGCAGCTCAATGTCTATGAAAGGAAGAGAAGATCAGAAAGAAAGAAAAGCAAGTAGCATTTATTGAGCAACTACGCAGCGCAGTAACTATAATTTCACACACATTATCTCCTATAAACCTCACACCAGCCCCACATGGTCAGCAATATTTTAGAGATGAGTAAAATTGTGAACTTAAACCAAAGTCAGTAGACTCCCGAATGCCAGCTTTTACTCAATATGAACCAGTCACTCACCAGGCTACATGCTGTTAATTGTCTTTCTTTTGAATGTTGTCCTCTATATTTTGGAGATTTTCAAATACATGGTGTGGGCACACATGATATATACTTTTTATTTACTATATGATAAAGCAGCCTGAAGGCAAGGGTATTCTCACTCCTTCATGGTGCCTATTATAGCTCAATACTGACTGGCAGAGACAATCTGCAGAGACATAAAGGAAAGTAAAACTTTGATCAGTCCACCAGTTGAAACTAACTTTTATCCCCACTAAAGAGATTAAAATCAACTGTCCACTGTAACCAACGTAGGGAACACTTGACTAAATAATGAATAAAATAATAGAAGCAGGGTGGAGCAGAAGTGTCTCCACCTCAGCCCTGCTATGGTCACGTGACAGTCCATGAGCCACTGGGTCTGAATCTCTTGGATTCCACAAAATTTACAAAGTACAGTTTTAAAAACAACTAGATCAGAATGCGTCAGTCCATAACCTCAGTTCTTCAGAGCAATACTCTCACTATTTGGTCTCAACATAAGAGGATGTTTTTTTAAGAATTTAATGATAACACAAAACTGGGTTCCAATCTCCTAATGAGCAAACATGTGGTCGAGTTAAGAGCTATACTAGAAGGTTATTCTCAAGGACATTCCCTAAGAATATGGAGAACAGGCTGCAGGTGAAATTTTCAAGCCATTCAGTATCAATAGGAATATAAAAACTGAACAGATGTTTTTCTTATCAAAATATTAATCTAGAACATTCTATTTCAAGTGTAATGAAGCAGAATTGAGGAAGTTAGTTCTGTGATCCATATAATTATTCTGATTTGGGGTTTACTACTGCTTAGAAATCAGAACAGGAGAAGAGAAGGAAATGAGAAATGAAGAGGAGCTAGAATCTCAGTCAGCAGGAAGTCTGAAAGTCATCCACTTTACTCACATTCTAAGAAAGCTGCTAAGAGCTCAGATTCACAGGAGTGGGAAGTAAGTGCCTCCTTTGGCACATGGCTCTGATAAGTCTTGAATAACCTCCAAAGGTTTGTCCACTAAAGATTCAATGTAAGTGAAAACAATTAGGATGCCTTTCTGTTCTCCAAATAATATATTTGTTCTCATAGTAAAGCCCACAACTTTACCCTTTAGAAACTTAAAATAATTCATCCTGAGATCAGGCACTGAGCTCAACATCATAACACAAAATGTTACAGAACAAAAATAATAACAACCAAACAGAAAAATAAATGGGGTAAGGACATGTTATATTAAGGACATTGCCTAATACACAGACGAGAACCAAGGACCGTTCATAAATGGGCTCAAAATCATTAGTAATCAGAGAAATAAAATTGAAAGAGAATCAAATCCTTCTAGTACAGACTGCCACAAACTTTAAAAGGTGAGACAGAGAAGCCTGGTGGGCTGCGGTCCATGGGGTCGCTAGAAGTCGGACACAACTGAGCAACATCACTTTCACTTTCACTTTTTTCACTTTCATGCATTGGAGAAGGAAATGGCAGCCCACTCCAGTGTTCTTACCTGGAGACTCCCAGGGATGGGGGAGCCTGGTGGGCTGCCGTCTATGGGGTTGCACAGAGTCGGACACTACTGAAGCGACTTAGCAGCAGCAGCAGGAACAAATTTTCAGCAGGATGTAGGTATTAATGCCAAGGCATCAGGAAGGATAAAATTACCTTCACTGAAGACGGAGAAGGATACTGGAGCAGATTTATGAGAGAAAATCTAAAGTCTTGCTTTTGACATGTTACTTTTGCAATATCTATTAGATATCCAAATAGAAATGTTAAGTAGGTGACTGGTTATACAAATCTGAAGTTTGGATGAGGAATTTAGGCAGGAAATAAAAATTTTACTATTATGAGTATACAGATGACATCTAAATCTATGGACTTGATGAGATTAACAAGCAATAAGAGATGACCAAGTATGACAAATAACTAAATAAGGTAAAGGATTGAGCCCTGGTGTAACTCAATGTGAATATGAGTGATGAAAAGAGAACATAGAAAAGGAGACTGGGGAGCATTCAATGAATACAGAGGTGTGTAATGTGCCTGGAGACAAGGAAGTGTGACTGGCAACACCAAACGTCACTGAAGTGCAAGCAATGGGAAAGATGAGAATTGGTTAATGGAAAGAGCAACATAGAGGTTGATATCAAAAATGTAATTAAGGGGAACTAGGTGGATATGGAGCAGAGGTACATGGTAGACACTTCCCTGGATAATGACAGTAGTTGGTACTTGTTGAATTTTTATCCATATGACTGTTATCTGTTCAAATTAAAAACAAACAAACAAGCAAACAAATTTTCTTAGTCCATTAAAGCTGCTATAACAAAACACCACAGAATGAGTGGCAGAAATTTGTCACTAATGGTTCTGGAGGCTGGAAATTCAAGGTTAGGGAGCCAGCATGATTGAGTGAGGACTTGCTTCCAGATCATAGACTTCTCATTATATCCTCACATACAGACCTAGACCCAGAAGGATCTAGGTCTCTCTTTGGAGCCTCTTTGATAAAGTGCTAATCCCATTTTTGAGGACTCCACTCTCATGACCTAAGCATCTCCCAGAGGCCTCACCTCCTAACATCATCATCTTTGGGGATTAGGATTTCAGTATATGAATTTTAGAGGAACACAAACTTTCAGACAACAGCATGGATAGAACTTAATTTTTTTAATCAAAGGATAGAGTTAAACAGCAGATTGTGTGTGTGTTAGTTGCTTAGTCGTGTCTGACTCTTTGCAACCCCATAGACTGCAGCCCCACCAGGCCCCTCTGTCCATGGGATTCTCCAGGCAAGAACACTGGAGTGGGTTGCCATTTCCTTCTCCAAAAGGAACTATAGAAAGAAAGAAAGTGAAGTTGCTCAGTCGTGTCTGACTCTTGCGACCCCATGGACTGTAGCCTACCAGGCTCCTCCATTCTTGGAATTTTCCAGGCAAGAATACTGGAGTGGGTTGCCATTTCCTTCTCCAAAACAGCAGATTAGGTATAACTAAAAGGAAGGACCAATGAAACATAAAATATATATCAAAAATTGCCACATTACATGCAAAGATGGGAAATATGAAAGAGAGGTTACTGATATGAACATTAAATACAAAGTTTATCATGCATGTTTCAGTTTCCAAAAAAGATAGAATAAAACGATAAGGGAAGCATTATTTTAAAATATCATGTCTTCAAATGTATCATAGCTGAGAGATAATATGAATCTACAGATTCAGGAAGCCCAAGATATTCCAAATAGGAAAAAGAAAAACAAATTCATGCAAGACATATGGTAATAAAGTTGAAAAATAAATACAAAGAGAAGGTTGATAAAGCAGCCAGAAAGAAAGAATGGATTACCTAACAAGGAAAGACAACAAAAATGACAGTAGACTTCCCCAAATCAATAATAGAATCCAGAAGACAGTTGAATAGTCTCTTTAAGGTATGGAGATAAAATAATTGTCAGCGTAAACATTTTAACAGCAAAACCATGTTCAAGAACGGGAGTGAAATGAAGTCACTTATGAGCAAACAATGGCTGAGAGTTTACCATCAAAAATCTTGTAATAAAGGAACTTATGATGGAGTAATTTTGATAAAGGAAAATAATTCTAGATGCACAGTCAATATAAGAAAAAAAGATGGAAGAAATGAAAACGAGGTTCTGAAGTTTTCCCTAGCTGAGAGGTCATTAAATTTGCCGTCCAAGTATGTGATCCTCAGCTTAAAATCAGAGAATAAAGCAGATTCTTTTTTTTAAATATTTATTTATTTTGGCTATGTCGGGTCTTAGTTGCAGCACATGTGACCTTCAGTGCATCATGCAGTATCTTTTGCTGCAGTACAAGGACTCTCTAGTTGTGGGGTGCACACTTGGTAGTTATAGCAAGCAGGCTGTAGAGTGTGGGGGCTCAGTAGTTGCAGTGCATGAACTTAGTTACACCCTGACATGAGGGTTCTTAGCTCCCTAGCCAGGGATCAAACCAGTGTCCCCTGCATTGCAAGGTGAATTCTTAACCACTGGACCACCAGGGAAGTCTCTAAAGCAGGTTCTTAACCACAGGTAGTAGTCAGCTCAGCTGACTCACAGTTCAGCTCCTGAGTCTCAGTGGCAAAACAGGTGACTGTTAATAAAATGTTGGTTGATCGACCTATTTGGGGACAAGCTCTCAGTCAGTCATTTCAGACTTGTCCTGCTGCTACTTCTTGCTATCTTACTATATAATTCATTTGACTTAAGTTGTCACCTGGCTCAAAACATTTTCCTACTCTCTGATCAATCCAGAGCTTTATTTGAGGAGTCACTGTTGTGGTCACTGAAATTGGGGCTGAATCCTGGCCCCACTGGGTTTGTTCTCCTTAAAAGCAAAGTTATAAGAACAGTTTTCCTATAGAATTTCCCAGATCCGTAGGCTTCTGCTACTGGAACAAAAACAACTCTATTTCTTCTTCCCTTTGTTCAGTCACTCCCAAAGGATGTTCTGTCATCACTTTCATGCCAAATTCTGGCTTGAATCTGAAGTGAAATAGTTTATTTTTACACATTTTGTTTGTTCAACTGGTTTAGTGTTTGGAAAGAGAGTCTATGGTCCAGTTTAAAGCCATTAGCTTCACACAATAAATGAATAGACAAAGCAATAGCTTAGAAATACTTGAAGAGACAAATGGTGCACTGAAAATCCACCCAATGGTGTAGCATGGACAGAGGCTAATAAGCATAGAGGTTCCCTGATGGCTTAAATGGTAAAGAATCTGCCTGCAACGTGGGAGACCTGGGGTCAACCCCTGGGTTGGGAAGATCTCCTGGAGAAGGGAATGGCAACCCACTCCAGTATTCTTGCCTGGAGAATCCCATGGACAGAGGAGCCTGGTGGGCTACAGTCCATGAGTTCACAAAGAGTCAGACACAACTGAGCGACTAATACTTCCACTTTCACACTTTCATAGAATAAGGAAATTCAATACACTCTCCAGAAAGAGAGAATGTCACTATACAGAAAAGAAATTCATTTAAAAAGAAACAGCTGAGGGTCTTCCCTGATGGTCCAGTGGCTAACACTCCATACTCTCAATGCAAAGGGCCCAGGTTCAATCCCCAGTCAGGGAATTCGATCCCACATGTGTAATTAAAGCTGCAACGAAGATCAGAGATCCTGCATGTGGCAACCAGGATCCAGTGCAGCTGAATAAAATTTTTTTTAATAAAACAGAAAAGAAAGAGTTGAGAATTCTGCAACATTGAAAGAAAAAAAAATGGATGTGTCATTGATGAAATATACCTTGTGCTGAGCCAGTCACTGCATACACTTGCATTTTGACACCTGTGACACCATGGAGCATCAATTTTCTTGTCTATCTCTCCACTCAGACAAGCCACTTAATAGTAAGAACTCTTATCATATTGATTTCTGCATCACTAGCCCCCATGCAGAGTTTTGCAGAGCTTAATAAACATGTGCTGCTTACAAAGGCTACAAAATAAAAGATTTTACTAAGAAAGTGGGGCTTCCCTGGTGGCTCAGACGGTAAAGAATCTGCCTGCAATGCAGGAGACCTGGAGAAGGGAATGGCTTTCTGTAGCCATTCTGTAGCCAAACTGTAGGGACAGTTTCTGAAACCTGCCGTCCAGCTTCATTTACTCTTCCCATTTATCCTAACAGAATTCTCACTGTGTATAAAATAGAGCACTGACTTTAACCTGAAGCATATGAAACAAGAACAAAGCCTTTCATGTCCTCCATTCCTTGGAATAGAATATGCTGCCTCCAGACCCCTAGAAGGCCTCCATGGTGTTCTGCTTCCTTTTTTGTAGTGGGAGATATGTAAGGTAATAATTGGGCTTCCTAGGTGGTACAATGGTAAAGAATCTGCCTGCCATTGTGGGAGGCACAGGAGATGATTCTTGGGCTAGGAAGATCCCCTGGAATTGGAAATGTCAGCCCACTCCAGTATTCTTGCCTGGAGAATTCCCTGAACAGAGGAGCCTGGTATGCTACAGTCCATGGGGTTGCAAAGAGTCAGACACGACTGAGCAATTAACATTACTATTACTAAGAAAGTACTTAAAAACAAAAAAGAAGGGAAAGGAAGTACTTAATACACATTTGTTGAATAACAGGGTGTGCACTGTGGAATATGACCATTTTTCTTGCACATGTTAGCATGATACCAGCCCCTCCCATCCACAGAATGCTATATCTGGAGTTGGGATGGGGACGATAGCTCCATTCTTAAGAGAAGAATTTGTCAAAGGTCTATAACTGAGACAGATTCTGAGACCTGCCCTCCAGCTTCATTTACTCTTCCCATTTATCCTAACCAGAATTCTGGTTGTGTGCAAAATAGAGCACTGACTTTAACCTGAAGCATGTGAAACGAGAACAAAGGCCAAAATAATGTGCAAGATCTACAGGCAATAAGTTATTAAAAAAAAAAAGTAACTAAAAATAGCTACAAAGAATTATGAGCCATTGAACATCAGTGAAATGGAATCATGGCCTTACTCCCCTCTCCCCTCCCCCTTCCCCCCCAAAAAAGTCCTGAAAGTGAGAGAGGTTAAACAAAATAGATTTTCTGAAAATGTCTAATCTCTCTGCTATTCCGCCAAATATCTAAGTTGTGATGCAGACTGATAACACTTGGCACTCACAGAGGTTTTCATTTTTGCACTCTCTATACAGAATCTAAGTAATTAATCCTGACAGCTCTACTCCATGGGATGCTGGTTAAGAGCCAGCAGAAGTGTGTGTTCACGTGATTATTGTATAACCTTTGCATACATCCATTTCTTTCCTCTACAATTTCTCATCATCCACAACTTAAATTCTCATGGCAGATTTTAGGCAAAGTCCCATTTTCAGCTTGTCTTTTTACGTTTTTTTTCAAGATCACGTCTCCCCTCCTACTTAGATGATTCTGGTTTCACTTAGGTCTTTCAAATGCATCCCAGGGTTCTAGCCTGAAAATGAAGAAAGTGTCATGAGCCTAGGGCTCTTTCTGTGTAAGGAGCGCATCCCTTCATGTTTGGGGAAAGATGCTACAAGTTCTGCCTTCCGAGAATGTCCCCACAGAATGAGAAGAGAAATAAAACAAAATCAAATACAAAAAAAAAAAAAGGTAATTTCACTATTCCAAAGGAGAGAGAGAAAAAGAAACTCTTCAAAAGCAAAACTGACATACCTCTCCCATTCCTCTGGTCTACTGTTTTTTCTTCATGGAAAAAGCTAGATTCAAACAATAATTTTACTGTATTAATCAAAGGCTAGACCATCTCTTCATGACTGGACATATAAGTCAAGTTTTATACCAGGACCCACTGACATGAAGAAAGAATAAATATACATTGACATCAAAAAGCTATTCCAGTTTTCCTACATCTAATATGTCCTGGCTCTGATGGAAATTGAGTTTGGATTTCGGCCACCAGGGCTGACATCTAAACCTAGTCTATGAGACTTGTCACCTGGCTCAGAGAATGGGCTATGATTAGACTGCTAGATGTGAATCATGCTACTCAGTTCCTAATGAAAACGTGGGTATTCATCAGAACTGAAAGAAGAGTCCCTCCCCGCTAAAAATCTTAAAACACCTTTACAAAATATCTAAGAAAGGATGGTCGTATATATCACCCTGGTGTGCAAAGATGCAGGAAAAAAAACACCTTCTGAAAAAGAGCAGAAGTCCCATAAAACTACAGCATTGATGATCAAACGGTCATAAGTATTCCTGAAAATCATCTGAGTGATTTGAAGTCAAACAAATGTAAGCCTAATAAAATAAAACCATGAGAGCCAAGATTTTTAATTTAAGTGATAATCCAAGGAATAGAGCAAGAAAGGGAAAAACTTACACAGTTCATTTTAATTAAATACTCCAGAAAACCTGATTTTACAATCTCATCCATCCTACAAATATGGTTTCTTGTTAATAATTTAACCTTAACAGTTGCCAACTGTGGACTTTAGGGATCACTATTTAATAATCCATTTACAACAGCTGTAAATTCCTCAAATAAGATACTGACCACTCGATATGTAAATTAATGACTCTCTGAAGCTCCTTCTAACTTTTCAAACAATGTTATCTTAACATTCCCTCATCTTAATAAGACTGGAACTCTCTGAAACCTCAGGTGACTCTTCTCCAGGGACAGGGCCTGCTTAAGACTTCAGATTTTTAAAGCCTGTGTGCTCCATCCAAGTTCATCTCCAGTGGTTCCTGACTTGAGTGAGTTCCCACTCCAGGTTTCCCAGTCCTCCAATTGGCATAGTGACAGGGGCAAGATGGGGGCGGGGGGAGGATAATCACTGGAAGAGAAGTCAGAGGAAAACTGATGAAGACCTAAGGAAAGCAAGGACTCCCATATAAACTCTTCCAAATGACCGGGCAGTTCAGAGATGTCTTTAACTGGCATCCACATCCATGCAAAATCCAATCTAATGGAACAGAAGTACAGAAGTGGTCAATATGCCAGCTACAGGGGAGAAAATGGGGAAGAATTTATGCTTCAGGTGGGGAAAAAGAATTCTGATATAAGTTAGGTGGAATGATATGATCCTAATCAATAAAACTCAGGTCCACAGTAATGCACAGTCCTACTATAAAACTTGGAAAATGGATAAAGAAGATGTGGAAAACATATACAATGGGATACTACTCTGCCATTAAAAGGAATAAAATAATGCCATTTGCAGCAACATTGATAGACCTAGAGATAGTCATACTGAGTGAAGTAAGTCAGATAGAGACAGGGAAATATAAAAATTACAGATGAACTTATTTACAAAACAGATCAGACTCACAGAGAACAAACTTATGGTTACCAGAGGAGAAGAGTTGAGAGAGGGATGGATTGGAAGTTTGGAATTGACATGTACACACTACTATATTTAAAATGCATAGCCAAAAAGGACCTGCTGTATAGCACAGAGAGCTCTACTTGATGTTATGTAACAACCTAAATGGGAAAAGAATTTGAAAAAGAATAGTATATGCCTATATAGTATATCTGAATCACTTCACTTTACACCTGAAACTAACACAACATGGTTAATCAACTATTCAGTTCAGTTCAGTTCAGTCACTCAGTCTTGTCTGACATTTTGTGACCCCATGAACTGCAACACACCAGGCTTCCCTGTCCATCACCAACTCCAAGAACTTGCTCAAATTCATATCCCTCAAGTCAGTGATGATATCCAACCATCTCATCCTCTGTGGTCCCCTTCTCTTCCTGCCTTCAATCTTTCACAGCATCAGGGTCTTTTACAATGAATCAGTTCACATTAGGTGGCCAAAGGACTGGAGTTTCAGCTTCAACATCAGTCCCTCCAATGAATACTTGGACTGATTTCCTCTAGGATTGACTGGTTTGATCTCCTTGGAGTCCAAGGGACTCTCAAGAGTCTTCTCCAACACCAAAGTTCAAAAGCATCAATTCTTCAGTGCTCATACAGTCAAAGGTTGGGGTGTAGTAAATAAAGTAGAAGTAGCTGTTTTTCTGAAACTCTCTTGCTTTTTCTATGATCCAACAGATGTTGGCAATTTTATCTCTGGCTTTTCTAAATTCGGCTTGAACTATACTCCAATATAAAACAAAAAGTTTTTTTTTTAAGTTAAAGAGAAAACTTGAAGTGATGTATGCCGCATGCAGACCTGGTCTCTTAATCCATTTGTGTGGTACTTCTTGCTCTCACTTTCTGTACCCTCTTCATTCTGGCCTATTCAGCTCAGTTAAGTCACTCAGTCATGTCCAATTCTAGCCTATACATGATCCCCATGGCAACCTTGGGAGCTATTGTTAAAAGTGTCGAAGGTCCTCAGCCTGGATCCCTGAATGACTAAGTGGACCAGAACTCCCATAGCCACTGATGCCTGCTAGACTCTGATATAAAAGAAAAAGGAAATTTTGTTATATTAAACCACTAAAATATGGTGGAGTTTGTTGTTGTTGTTATAGTAATTATCCTGCCAAGAACGTTCACATCTCAGGCTTTGAACCTGCTGTTTTTTTTCTTCTCTAAGACATTCATTGGCTCAATCCTTCACTTCATATAAGTTTATACTCAAATGTCACATCCTTAAAGATGCTGTTCCTAACCTTCCTATCTCTCTAGCCCTTTATGTGTGTGTGTGAATCACTCAGTCATGTCCAACTCTTTGCGACCCTGTGGACTGTAGCCTGCCAAGCTCCTCTGTCCATGGAATTTTTCAGGCAAGAGAATACTAGAGTGAGTAGCCATTTCCTTCTCCATGGGATCTTCCTGACCCAGGGATTGAACCAGGGTATACCCCTCATTGTAGGCAGATTCTTTACCATCTGAGCCATCAAGGAAGTTCCTCTAGGCCTTTATGCTCCTTTATAACATTAATCATTGATCTGGTATTATGTTATAGGTTCATTTATTTGCTGTTTTGCCTCCTCTATGAAGAATTAAACTCTGTTTTGCTCAGAAACAGATTCCCCCCTTCGAATCTGAAAGAGTGCCTCATACTCAATAGAGCCTCTGTAAATATTTATTGAATTAGTCAATTAATTAACTATAGAAGAGAAGTAAAACAGGTTAAATTATTGTTCCCATTCAACCAGAGAAACTGAGTTACAAACAGAATGAGTGGCAGCCCAAAGTCCTAAGCAGTGGCCAAAATCAGACTGGTGAACTAATGGGTGAAGTTCCACTTCCTTAGAGGACCAGTCTCTGGAGATATGTAGAGATCAAAAACAGGTAGGTAAGCATTTTTCAGTAACCTTCAAAATTCAAGATGTGAAAATAGGTGACCACAATTCTCTCTTTTCATTCACTCTAGGCAATTATACTTTCCTGATGTAAGAAAACTGCTCTAAACAAGCTCACTGTCTCAGGGCCCCTCAGTTTCTACTCTAGCAATATCCAGGCCAATAATATGTCCAGCTAAATGAAGACTTATTACACCTAGATTGAATCTTCCTATCTCCTTCCTCCCACTCCAAATACATCTGACCCTCATAACTCCCATGAACTATCTCCCAGAAACCAATTAGCAAATAATTTTCTCAGAAGTGGACCAAAATTCTAATCCGTACAGAATTCCTGCATGCTAGGCTTACAATTTAATTTCTCTTTTTTTATCCAATGAAAGTAGTTAATCATTGCCCTCACACTCAGTATTACTGAAGTTCTTCTGTTTTAAGTGCCAGGGCTGAACTCAGGTTTGAGAAAAATCCTAAAGTTAGTAAACACCCATTTTTGAGTCCTTGTTTAGCCTCTTCTTCACTGGATAAAATTATGAGAAATTAGAACTCCAGGAGATAGTGAAGGACAGGGAAGCCTCACATGCTGCAATTTATGGGGTTCAAAGAATTGGACATGACTTAGTGACTGAACAACTTCCTCCAATCTGCCGTCCAAGGCAGTATTGTATGTGCTCCCCAAAAGTCGCATACAACTAGTATGAGATTGCCCATTATAAATAGTTTTATGTTCATATAAATGGGGAAAATCTTGTATCTTATGTAGCAACATCATGGATTTGTTTTGCATAAACATATATTAAAGGATTGCAGAAACACTAAGGTATTAACTTTGTTTAAGCCAGAATTCCCAAAATTATTTGACTAACAAATTACTTTTTTCCCCTCAGTGCCTATTAACTTGCCACTGAATTAGTGTTCTTGAAAGGCTCTAGGTCTTTGTAATCCCAGCGTCCTGTATCCTTCCAAACCCCATTGCACCAAAGCCAAACAGTGTTCTTAAAAAATCAATTTACGACTCTAAACGATTTCCACCACTCACCAAACATCTGCATTTGTATCTCTGGGGCTGCTGCAGTTCCGACCTGGGCTGGTACTGGAAACTGTCCTTGAGGGCACTGTCTCCTCCTGCCCTTCTCCTTGGCATTTGCTCAGCTTCCTTTGGCAAAGTCCAGCAGTCCTTTTCTCTAAAGAGTCATGTAATGACTCTGACCTGAATAGACCCAGCTATCTGAGTTCTTTCATTTTTCTCTCCATGCGTCAACCACTCTCCCGGGCACTCTGCTCCAAATTCTAAGTGTTCCCTGCCATTTAAACAATTGCCTCCTGAACTGTGATTAATCTGATGACGAGAAGAGTCAGGGTCAACATGAGGCCAGGAAGGCTTCACTGTGGCTCTCCAGTCCACTCCAGTCACTTCTGTAAATGAAGGAAAGGGGTGATTTGGAGAATCCAATCAGTCTCCCTGTGAAACCTCCAGCATGACATTTGGACAAAACGGTGGATCCCCCCTCCCAACCTTGCAGCCATTCCAGTCTAAGGACCACCATGGGATTTAAATAACCTTCGAGCCCCATCCACCTAACCACTTGGGCCAACTTATGTCATAAAAGGAAACTTCAAAGGTAATAGACAACTTCTCCCCAGCATCAGGGCAAATGCAGGCTGACCGAATTTCATAGAATGTTCCTGGATGTTCTAGGTATAGAAAAGACCTCTGTAGAATTACAAAATAAAACTAGGAAAGGGCTGCTGCACTGAGTTTCACCTTTGGGATAAGTGCCAGCCACCTTCTCCGTTTCCTCTGGGGGATGCCAGCTTGGCAGCGCGAACATTAGCCTCCAAGTTTTAGACCTTGGAAGTAGGTACAGCTATAAGGGCATGAGAGACACCTAGGAACAGGTCCAATTTTGCTGCTGGTTCTACTTCCAATCATTTTTGAGGGTCAATTTTCATTCTGAACCCCTTTAAGCATTTGTAACAGAGCTGCCTGCAGGATGACAGAGTCACATTTTATTTTTTTAATTAATTTATTTATTTTAATTGGAGGCTAATTACTTTACAATATTGTAGTGGTTTTTGCCATACATCAACATGAATCAGCCATGGGTGTACATGTGTTCCCTATCCTGAACCCCCCTCCCACCTTCCTCACTATCCCATCCCTTGGGGTCATCCCAGGGCACTAGCCCTGAGCACCCTGTCTCATGCATTGAACCTGGATTGATGATCTGTCTCACATATGATAATATACATGCTTCAATGCTATTCTCTCAGATAATCTCACCCTCGCCTTCTCCCACAGAGTCCAAAAGTCTGTTCTTTACATCTGTGACTCTTTGCTGTCTCACATATAGGGTCACTGAGTCACATTTTACGACAGCTTGGGAAATGCTATGGTTTTTCGCACTCTTTAGAGCACACGTGGCTCAGATGGTAAAGAATCTGCCTACAATGCAGGAGACCCTGATTTCATCCCTGAGTTGAGAAGATCCCTTGGAGAAGGGAATGACTAGCCACTCCACTATTCTTGCCTGCAGAATTCCATGGACAGAGGAGCCTGGCTGGCCCCAGTCCATGGGGTCACAAAAAGTCAGACATGTCTGAGTGACTAACACTTTAGGCTGAAGTTAACAGCACAGGTTTGAAGCTACTTAGACCTGGGGTATATTCAGGTCACAGTGTTCAGTAGCTTCAGAAAGCTCCTGTGTATAACAAAATGATACTCAAGAAGGTCACTAGGAAAGAAGCAAGACACTAGCGAAGAAAGCAAAGATAGTAAAGAAGAAGGAGGAGGGTATTTTTCATGTATAATAAAAAAGACAAACTTGTTCAGATTTAAGGAAATGGTTAACAAATGAGAAAAAGCATGAAAAAATTACAGGGACTTCCCTGGTGGTCTCAAGGTTAAGAATCTTCCTTCCAATGCTGAGAACAAGAGTCTGATCCCTGTTTCAGGAACTAAGATCTCACATGCTGAGGGTCAGCTAAGCCCAAGCTCGGGTGCCCCAGCAATAAAAGACAAAATAATTTTTAAAAAATTACAAAATGTGTTTCTTTTCTTATTGCCCCCAGCCTTCTGAAACAAAGGGAGCAAGGGAGTAAGAGAGTTAAGATTCTTTTGAGCATAGTCTATTTATGTGAACTTGAATCTTATCATTTATATCTAGCTTCTCTCTTTAAAAAAATCCAATATTTTAATTGGCCAATAGTATTTGCTTTCTCATAAGAAAAATGCATAAAAATAATTTTCACTTCCACTTTTATCTAAAGTTAAATTTAGAAATTTCCCACTAATAAGTCATACCCATAAACTTCCACTGAAATTGCTTTTATTGAAAATGATTCTTGTGTACAGAAAAGTCTATCAGGCATTCTCCTGCCACCATCAAAGTTAAATACATCAGTGAGTGACCCAAACTTCTCAAGGTAATTTTGTGTCCTTGATACTGCCCATACTTCTTCAGATTACCCTTCTGTTCTTCACTCCCTCTAGACTCCTTTGTCTAGGACAAAGAAAGATAGAAGGGGGACAAACCCAGGAAATAAGGAATTTCAAATGTACTTAGAACTTCTATTTCACTCAATTTTAAATTAATTAAAGGGAGAGTGAATAGCTATTTTTAGGATATTACTGAGTCTTCCTCAAATCTTAAAAACAGAGATTTTGTCTGTTAGTTTTTTAAATGTCATTGCATATGACCTTTGAAAGTGAATGTGAAAGTCACTCAGTCCTGTTCGACTCTTTGTGACCACATGAATTATACAGTCCATGGAATCCCTCCAGTCCAAAATACTGCAGTGGGTAGCCTTTCCCTTCTCCAGGGATCTTCCCAACCCAGGGATCAAACCCAGGTCCCCCACATTGCGGGCAGATTCTTTACCAGCTAAGCCAGTAGGGAAACCCAAGAATACTGGAGTGGGTAGCCTATCCCTTCTCCAGTGGATCTTCCAAACCCAGGTATCAAACCCAGGTATCCTGCATTGCAGGAGAATTCTTTACCAAATAAGCTATGAGAGAAGTCCGCATATAATCTTTTGACCTATGTAAAAACATTACGGTGATACACTTGAGAAGTAGAAACTCAAGTTTTCTCCTGATCTGCAAGATGTGCTTCTTTTTTCCTTCCTTCCCAGAGCAAACACATCTACTGATATTGATATGCTGTCAAAATGTGATTCCTACACAAAATAAGCCTGCGAATAATCTTGCCCCTAACTAGATGTCTCTGAGTACAAACATGAGGATGATTCATCTTTTCATCCTTTCAAACAGAATGTAACTGGCAAAAAATGTTCTATTGCTTTAATTTTGCCTTTGGGTTTGAGGGAAAAAGCAGCAGCTCAGCTATTCCTGAATGAACTACTTATTCTTCAACACTGAGTCTGACTGGACCAAGAGGGCACAGAAACAGTCTGCTTACTTTAAGGACAGCTGGTTGACTCTCTGATTACAGTCAGCAAATTCTCTAGCTGTGTCAGAGCTTCTTGTGATGGCTACCAGGGAAGCAAAGATATTCCTTAGGCAGGTGGGACTTCTAAAATCAGCCAGCAGCTCAGGAAATTCACAAGTTCAAGTCCTTAGGAGGCCAATCTCATCAGGCAACCTGGATCAGCTTCTTGTCCCTGTTTGTGATGCAGCCACTCACCTGGAAAATAAAATTATTCTTCATTGCCATCAGCATCTTCATCATCACTGTCAGGACCATCCCCCAAAGGAATTAATCAAACACCCACGTGCATATGATACAGTACCTGGTGCAGCACAGACATGAGGAAAGCAATCTCTCCTCCCTTGCTCTCCCACTGCACTTGTAACTGAATCTCATTTACCACCCAGTATCGGAATTAATGGTGTGCGCAGGCATGCACTTTTGTAGTCTATCTACATGAGACACTGCCATTTAGTCATTCCTTTTTGCTCGCCACAGTACCCTGCCAGTGATGCATAATTCAAAGGAGGATTTTAAACAAAATTCAAGTGGGACCTAATAAAAATTCATCATCCAACATGAAGCCTCAAGTGATCATTTATCACAAAATACTTGGAGACATTTTGATAACTATACATTTACAAAAATTACACAGATTAAAAACATATAAGCCAATCTCTATTATCTTTATTAATGAAAAATATGAAGCAGTTAATTCAAAGCAGAACTTAGATTCCATGAATATATGCCTTAGGAATGTTATAGGAGTTTTATATAGTGACTTGATGTGCACTCAGTTCCCACTAAAATGAGTTCGCATTCCCCAAGCAAGGTCACAGAGAAGTGTAACTCAGCACATTCTGGGTGACAAGGGAGACTCCATAACAAATGAACTTATCATGACTGAGGAACCATAATATGATAACCTGTGAGTGTGTTTGTGTATGTGTGGGTGGGTGCAGAAAGAGAAAAACACAGAGATGAGTAAAACAGAGCCGAGGCATGATAAGTTCTTTAGACAAAATATACTCCCAGAAGGAAGAAGCAATCACGCCCTACCTCTGACTACCAGAGAGACATCATTTTCACTTGTTATTCTTCCAGGTTCACAACCACTGGATGCACTTCCTAGAAACCACAGAAATTTTAAGGCAGAAATTTCAGTACTTAGCATTCTTTCCTTTCCTTAACTCTAAGACAAAGCTATTCTCTCAGAACTTCAAGTAGAGAATACCACTGCATCCAACTAGATTAGGAAGTTGCTGACCTTTCAGAGTCTTGCACTGTGTAATCCAGGAAAAACATGCTCCTCTTTGAGGTTAGATTAAAAATGGCTATCTTGCATTTGCCTCCCTGATGGCTCAGCGGTAAAGAACCCACCTGCCAATGAAGGAGATATGGGTTAGATCCCTGGGTTGGGAAGACCCCCAGGAGAAGGAAATGGCAACCCACTCTGGTATTCTTACCTGGGAAATCCCAGCGACAAAGAAGCCTGGCAGGCTACAGTCCATGAGGTCACAAAGAGTTGGACATGACTTAACAACTAAAACAACAGCATCTTTCATTCGCCCTTACCACCACCCTCTCCCCATTCATTCTTCATCTTCTCTAACTGTCTTATGTCCTGGAGGGTGACTGGTACAAACAGTCATCTGAAACAGGCTTTTCGGATCCTGGTTGGATCCAGCCAATGGAAATACTGGCATGAATGGGAGGGAGGTGGGGTGAGATAGGGTCAGGCGCTCTGGACTCCCCTCAGAGTCCTGGCTGATGCCTGAGATGGAGGCTTGATGTTCTGATCAGGTAGCCTCTGCACCCAACTGTCTGTCTGGGCCCCAATAACCAATCTTCTCTTCATCTCCTCAGGCCTCTAGGAATACCCTTCACCCTTCACAAGGGACTATACGCTGCCTTGTGGCTTTTTATACCCTGCCAACTCCTCTGAAAATGGTTTTTTATTAAACTCTCTTAAAATACCTGCCATCCCTTCACATTCTGCTGTTGAGTTTCTGACCCTACCAGTAAAGAAAATAAAACTCTGGGAAAAGGAGAATAGTGGTTGTAACCTGAAAACCAGGGCCATGCTGTGAATCAAAGTGCAGGGTCATGACAGTAAGGAAATGTCTCCCTTAGAATTGTCATTTCAGGATATTCCAAATTGATAAATAGGGGGAAAGATGGATGTCTACCTCATTGAACACAGAACACCAAGATTAAATGACTATTTCATTTCAACACAATATATGTGCAATAAATACTTGCATTTCAGAATCATTTGTCTGAAATACTTGGGAAATAACATTCCTTCCTAACAAGGAGAGGTTTCTGTTTGGGTTTTCTTCCCTTTCCTTTTACTTTTGCAAGTCATCAAAACTAAGTCACCCCTTGTTTCAATATTCTACAAAGATCACAACTCGTCTATACAAGGGTCCAAAAAGACACATGCCACCAGTCCTACTGGTCAGTTTGGCCTTGCCCCAGAGATCTGAGATGACTTGGCTGATGTGGTCCAACTCTATTTGTATCTCTTCTAATTGAAATCCTGATTCCATCCCCTTCTGAATGTGCCTGCTTTAATTCCATTTCCCTTTTATGGGAAATAAAAGGAGAAATATGTAAAAAAAAAAAAAGATTGTCAGATGTTTGGTCCAGTCTAAATTGATCATACACTTAAAATGAAGTTGAAAATGATTAATTTTGAATTCAGAAACCCAGGTTCAAAGTTCAACTCATGTACTTTAGTGTACCATTTCAATGCTCAAATGCTCATAATAGTCATCTGTAAAGACAGAGGATGAGATAGTTGGATGGTATCACTGACTCAATGGACATGAGTTTGAGCAAACTCCTGGAGATAATAAAGGCAGGGAACCTTGGCATGCTGCTGTTCAAGGGGTCGCAAAGAATCAGACGTGACTTAGCAACTAAACAGCAACAAAGAGGCTACTCTGCAAAGAATACGCAACAAGTTCTTGATCAATTATTGATAACAACAAAAGGGGGTATAACAAAATGTTTCCATCTGCACAGTGTCATTGTGAAATGTAAATAGAGTAATTGACATACAAGACTACAAAAAGCAAATATGTCAGGCAAATGTGTGTTTTAAAAATAATCTTTGAGAAAATAATGGAACCCAAGCAATTTTATCCAAAGATCATTCATCCAAATATTAATTAAGGGCTTGGAAGGGATTCCAAAGCGGTATACAACACAGAGTCTGCCTCTGGAGTTTATGACATCATTGGGGAAATGAGGTGAATATGCCTTTAAGAATTACTAAAGAGTATTATTAGCAAGTATGTTCTGGAGTGCTAAGTCATGCCATTAAAAAATAGTAAGTCCTTTAATGACCCTTGGGGGAGGCCACTGAGAAGCGACCACTGGTTATGCCCTTGTGCTGGACCCAGGCAATTGGCATCTCCTCACTCCCTCCCCAGTCTTGGAATGCGCCTTCCTCTTGCCTTCTCTGCTCCCAGAAGCTGCACCAAGTAATGTGATAGTGTCAACACTATTTGAACTGTGAAGGTGAGTGAACCCAGTTTAGGTTATCATACAGACTTTTAGGATTTTGGTTGGTGGGTGAGAAAATCATTTTTCAGTCACCCAAGACAAGCTTCGTAACGAAATTCCCTTGCTTATAACTTTGCAGCCCAACAATCTGCAAGGAGCTGCCTCTTTCTTTGGTTTCTCCCTGCCCCCCGTGCATGGGGGCCAGTTTCAGATTCACCTGGGAAACTTCAAGTTTGAGGACTAAAAATGACTAGGGTTCAGAAAAGAAAAAGAGCCAAGTGGGTTCATTGGTATAATGAAAGTAGACTTCATAGAGAAATTTTGAGTGTGACAATCAGTTCAGTTCAGTCACTCAGTCATGTCCAACTCTTTGTGACCCCACGGACTGAAGCACACCAGGACTCCCTGTCCCTCACCATCTCCCAGAGCTTGCTCAGACTCATGTCCATAAAGTCGGTGATGCCATCCAACCATCTTCTCCTCCTGCCATATTTATTTAGAATTTATGTGCCAGGCATAATTTTAAGCTCTCTTTACATATTAATGTAATGAAGGCACAAAGAAACCATGCGAGACAGTTATTACAATTTTTTTTGTCATTTGCAGAGAAGGAAACTAAGGTTCATGGATTTTAAATAACTTTCTCAGTGTATACAATCAAGCAAGTCAAGGAGCTAAAATTCAAACTGGGCAGTCTGAATCCAGAGCCCTTGCTTTAAACTTCTCTGTCCTCTGCACTCCTGTGAATCACCTGCTAATGTTCTGTGCGTCCACCACACAACCTGCCACCAGGCTGCTTCCTTCTTGGCTCCTTCTTGCCCAGCAACTAAGTGAGAAGTAGAAGGTATTCTACTCCAGGTCCTCTGCTAACTTGTCATCTTGGGAAATTCAGTATTTGCTGTCACAGCTTCCTTATGGATGTTTGAAATAATGTTACTTTCACAGATGAACCTTAACAACTTACAGGCTTATCAGAAATTTTTAAATGTGGGAATAAAAGAGAAAGCCCATAGAAAAATATGAAATACTTAAAAGATGACATTAATGATTACCATTTTTTATTTAATATTTTTCCATCCAAATCCATGGCTAGAAGGTACATGTCTAACCACAATCTGGGAAGACAAAGGGCAGATTGGGAAGAAGCGTTTGCTGACAACCTCTGCTGGAGAAACTACTATGACTTCCACATCCAAAAACCGATAGGACAGTGTGTTTACAGGTTTGGATTACCCAGGTGGGTTGCATGCATGTGGTGGAAGGAAAGAAATGGTTTGGGGAGCCAATCTTGTTTTCTGCTTGTGTTATATTACACAGGACTACTTAGTAACTCATTTTCAAATTTTTCCATTACAATTTCTCTGATGCAAGCAAGACACATGCATGCTAAGTCGTTTCAGTTGTGTCTGACTCTTCGCGGTCCTGTGGACATGAACTGCCAGGCTTCCGTGTCTGTGGGATTCTCCAGGCAAGGATACTGGAGTTGGTTGCCATGTCCTCCTCCAGTGGATCTTCCCAATCCAGGGATCGAACCTGCATGTCTTAAGTCTGCTGCAGTGGCAAGTGGGTTCTTTACCACTAGCACCACCTGGGCAGCCCAAGCAAGACACAGGGTTCCTAAATAAAAGAAGAAATAGGAATACGGACAAAAAGTGTTGAGATATGTTTCTTCTTTTTTTTAAATGGCCAATGAAAATGTCTCCTACTTTTGTTGTTGTCCTTGTTTAGTCACTGAGTTGTGTCTGACTCTTTGTGACCCCACAGACTGTAGCCCACCAGGCTCCTCTGTCCATGGTATTTGCTAGGCAAGAATACTGGAGTGGCTTGCTATATCATACTCCAGGGCATCTTCCAACCCAGGGATCAAACCCATGTCTCTTGCATTTCCTGCATTGGCAGGTGGGATCCTTCACCACTGAGCCAGCAGGGAAACCCGACATGTATTTCCTTCTTCTTTGAAACTTCTGCTTCTATCCTGGCAGTGCATAAAAGCCCAAAGGGGGCATTGAAAAGAATTTTTTAAAAGCACTTGCACTCCTTCAGTCAATACTAACTTCATGATGAACACAGTAAACTCAGATGCACGAGTCCACAGTGAAGTGACAGAAATCTATCAGAAGACTCTATGGCTGCCAAATTCAAGATGATAATGTCACTGACCAAGACGGAGCTAAGATTGGCCCTTGCATCAAGTGTGGGAGCCCTGAAATGCATAATGTGGAAATAATAGAGCAGGAAGGATCTGTTCTGCAACCAGCAAAAGCTGAGGGAATAGAGGTAATATTTCCTGATGAATTGGAGGGAAATTTTCCTTGGCTAAAAAGAATGCAGGAATAGAACAACAGATGTGACAGAAACACTGACAAATATTTATGTAGTCATTATTTCATTCATTCATAAATCACTCAGTGATGGTTAAATAACTGACTGCATGTTAAGTGCCCAAACACTGGGCTAAGTGCTATGGATAAAAATGAACAAAGCATAGTCCCTGATAAGAGTAACTAACAATCTAATGTCAAAAACATGTAAGCAGATAAATATAATGTGATGAGTTTAGAGAGACGGGCATAAGGCACTATGGAAGCATCCAAAGGGACATGGAGAGGCTGGAGAAAGTCTTCCTGGAGAAAAGACTCACCTAAGCTGAGTCTTCCAGTGTTGGTAGGAGCTGGCCGGAGAAGGGCCCAAAGCCTGCCCGCAGCAGGCCTGTAGAGTAGCAGAGCTAAAAACGAGCTGGAGGAGCAGCCAGTCGTTCTCTGCAGTCAACCTCACACAGCCCCTCACTCGCGTGAGGGGAAATTCAGGGCAGGGGAGGTGGAGAAACTGGAGAGGCTGATGGGGCCCAGAGCAGAGTGAGCTTTGAAAGATTTCTCAGGACAAGAAGCTTATTTTTTTTTCCCCCCATTGGCTAATGGTTCTCAAACTTAAGCACGCTTCAGAATTTCCTAGTGGGTATTTTTTTAAAAAACACTAGTTTCTGGGCCCTATCCCCAGAGTTTCTGATTCAGTAGATCTGGGCTGTAGCCTGAGAATTTGCAATGTTTAACAAGTTCCCACATGATTCTGAAGCTGCTGGCTTTCAGATCAAACACAATGGGCAATCAAAGGAACACACAAGATTTCAAGCCAAGGGTAGTAAAGGGAGTGAGCCCCTTCGAGCCTTGGGGTGTGGACAGGATCCCTGTGCAGATCAGATGGAGGGGACAAGGTCTTGGGGCAGGGAGGCCATGGATTTTCAATGTAAAGATCTCCTTTTCATGGAAAATACAATGCAAAAATGCTGCCAAAATCCAGAAGGTGTTTGGTGATTTGTAGTTTTGAAATATCAAGACTATAACCTTTTGATCATTGTTTTTAAATTATGAAACATGTGATAACCATGTGTAGGAACTCTGTTCTTCTAAGCGTCTACCTTTTGTTCTTGTCCTTTGATCTTATCTGCCATTCAAAATCATGCTACACCTTTCCCTTGCCTAGAAGTATTAGCATCATTATAATACCAGGGATAGCAGACCAGTAAGCAAATCCAGCTGTCCAATTTACCCCTTTAACAAGATGGGATCCAACAGAATTCTTATCTTGCAGGAACATTAAGCTTCTGTGCTATAAATAGATTAAGCATTCTCAGCTTTTCTTCTCCACAATCACTGTGCCTCAATATGCAGTGAAAGTCATTTATAATTTATCTTCCGTATTATAATAGTAAAGAAAGAATTATCTAGAACTTAATGCATTACCCTTTATTTACAATTTTTCTGTCACTCAGCACATTGTTTATTTTGACTGATATTTTTCATAGCAAGACTTTCTTAGTAAAGGAAGCAGTACATTAATTTTCTTCTGGTCCAGCCCCCTTGACCTGGAGTAACTACTGCAGAAAGTTTTCTTTTCACCACAACTGTAACATCTGAGTATCTTTCCATACAGATCTAACTCTGAAACATATCATTAATTTTATAATCCATCACAGTTTTACACATTTTGGAGCCAAATGTAACTGTTGACAATGAAGCTGAAAAACATGAATTCTTCAAACTGCCATCATCAAATTGGAGATATATGAAAAAAATTGCAAGTACAGCAATATATGTGCATAAGTCAAGGTGCAATGAAACATACATTTCTAGCTTATTTATTCTTTCAGTTGGTTTTCTGTATCAATATCCAGCTTAAAAATGTACCAAGGGACTTCCCTGGTGGTCCAATGGCTAAGATTAGGGGCACAGGTTCAATCCCTGGTCGGGGAATTAGATCCCAGGTGCTGCCACTAAGACCCAGTGCAGCCAAATGAATAAAAGTAAAATAAATTTTAAAATAAAAAATATAAATTAACCTATTGTGTTGTTGAAAAGTGACACTGATAACCCATCTCCAAGCAAACATCTTTAAAACAGTTTCAGTAATAATATGTAGTTTTTAGTGCTAGCAACATGAATTTCCATTTTATACATGAAATAATAAGCATCTATTTCTCCCATCTTTTTAATTCTACACATTTTCTTTCAAATATTTCCTTTGGTTTTGAACTTATTTCTTTATGTTTGGGGCATAAAGGCAACTTAAATCTTGATAGTTTTATTGTTTCATTACCTAGTATATCTCTAAAAACTGAAGCAAATAATATATCAAAAGGTTAATACATCATGACCAACTGGAGCTTATCCCAGGAAATCAAGGCTGATTTAACACTCTAAAAGCACAGTGTAAACAAACTAAGAAAAATTATATTATTATCTCAGTAGATATAGAAAAAGTAACTGACAAATTCCAACATTAATTCCATTAATTTCTGATAAATACTCTCAGCAAACTAAGAATAGAAACTTCCACAACTTAATAACAAGAATTTACAAAAAAACCTACAGCTAACATCATACTTAAAAGACAATAACAACAGAAGTCTTAATAACAAAAGACAGTCTTTTGCTTTCTTATTGGCTGAATTATGTGTCCCTAATTCAAAGTGCCTTCAGATTGTGACTATATTTAGAGATAGGGCCTTTACTGGAGTTCATATGAATGGGCCCTCATCCAATGACTGGTGCCTTTATGTAGGAAAAGGAGATTAGGACACAGACTGGGAATGGTCAGTTTTCATTCCAATGCCAAAGAAAGGCAATGCCAAAGAATGCTCAAACTACTGCACAATTGCACTCATCTCACACATTAGTAAAGTAATGCTCGAAATTCTCCAAGTCAGGCTTCAGCCATACATGAACTGTGAACTTCCAGATGTTCAAGCTGGTTTTTGAAAAGGCAGAGGAACCAGAGATCAAATTGCCAACATCCTCTGGATCATCGAAAAAGCAAGAGAGTTCCAGAAAAATATCTAATTCTGCTTTATTGACTATGCCAATGCCTTTGACTCTGTGGACCACAACAAACTCTGGAAGATTTTTAAAGAGATGGGAATACCAGACCATCTGACCTGTCTCTTGAGAAACTTGTATGCAGGTCAGGAAGCAACAGTTAGAACTGGACATTGAATAACAGACTGGTTCCAAATAGGGAAAGGTATACATCAAGGCTGTATATTGTCACCCTGCTTATTTAACTTGTATGCAGAGTACATCATGAGAAACATTGGGCTGGATGAAGCACAAGCTGGAATCAAGATTGCCAGGAGAAATATCAATAACCTCAGATATGCAGATGACAGCACCTTCATGGCAGAAAGCAAAGAACTGAGCCTCTTGATGAAAGTGAAAGAGGAGAGTGAAAAGTTGACTTAAAACTCAACATTCAGAAAACTAAGATCATGGCTTCTGATCCCATCATTTCATGGAAAATAGATGGGGAAACAGTGGAAACGGTGACAGACTTTATTTGAGGGGGCTCCAAAGTCACTGCAGATGGTGACTGCAGCCAGGAAATTAAAGGATGCTTGCTCCTTGGAAGGAACGTTATGACCAACCTGACAGCACATTAAAAAGCAGAGACATCACTTTACTAACAAAGGTCTGTCTAGTCAAGGCTATGGTTTTTCCAGTAGTCGTGTATGGATGTGAGAGTTGGACTATAAAGAAGGCTGAGCACTAAACAATTTATGCTTTTGAACCGTGGTGTTGGAGAAGACTCTTGAGAGTCCCTTGGACTGCAAGGAGATCCAACCATCCATCCTAAAGGAGATCAGTCCTGGGTGTTCATTGGAAGGACTGATGTTGAAGCTGAAACTCCAATACTTTGACCACCTGATGCGAAGAGCTGACTCATTGGAAAAGACCCTGATGCTGGGAAAGATTGAAGGCAGGAGGAGAAGGGGACGACAGAGGAGGAGATGGTTGGATGGCATCACTGACTCAACGGACATGAGTTTGAGTAAGCTCCAGGAGCTGGCAATGGACAGGGAGGCCTGGCGTGCTGCAGTCCATGGGGCTGCAAAGAGTTGGACACAACTGAGCAGCTGAACTGAACTGAAATGACACCAACTAAGAGTGTGGTACTGGCATGCAGACAGACAAATAGATTAATGGAGAAGAGCAGAGACTCAAAAATAAACCCATACAGTATGAGGACAACTGATATTTTTTACCAAGGTGCAAGGCAATTCAATAGACAAATGATATCTTCTCAACAAGGGTGATGGAACGATTGGACATCAACATACAAAAAAAGTGAACTTTGATCTATATCTTGCATGAAATATAAAAGTGGAATTATAAATAAAGAAGTGAAACTATACAACTCCTAGAACAAAACATAAGAGAAAAAAATCTTTGTGACCTGGATTTACCAAAGATTTTTAGATATAACACCAAGAGAAGGGTCTATAAATTAAAAATTGATAAACTGAGTTTTAACTTAAAACTTCTACTTCAAAAGTCACTGTAAAGAGATTAAGAGACAAGCCCAAACCTGGAAGAAAAAATTACAAATCATACATCTGACAGGGAGGCCTGGCGTGCTGCAGTCCATGGAGTCTCAAAGAGTCGGACAGGGAACAGAACTGATACATCTGACAAAAAACTAGAATAGGAAGAATACTGAAAATTCAGTAATAAGAAAGAACTATCTAATATTTGTAAATGAGCAAAAGATATGAACAGACACGTCACTAGATAAAAATATAAAGATGGCAAATAGGACATGAAAAGATGCTCAACATCATTTGTCATTAAGGAAATTCAAATTAAAACCACAGAAAAATACCAGTACATACCTATAAGAATGACTGAAAGTAAAAAAGACTGACCATATTAAGCATTGATGAGGATGTGGAGGAGTTAAGATTCTCACACACTGCTGGTAGAAATGGAAAACGGAAGAACCTCTTTCAAAAACGGTTTGACAGAGACTTCCCTGGTGTTCCAGTAGCTAAGACTCTCCACTCCCAATGCAGGGGGCCCACGTTCGATCCCTGATCAGGAAACTAGATCCCACATGCCGCAATTAAGAGCCTGTATAAATAAAAATTCCACATGCCATGACTAAAATTGGGTGCAGCCAAATAAATAAATACTTTTAAAAGATAATACAAAATAAAAATAAATAAAAACAATTTGATAGTTTAATCAAATAAATGTATACCTACCATATGATCAAGCCATTCCACTTCTACATATTTCCAAAAGTAATGAAAACATGTCCATATAAAGATCTGTACCCAAAAATTCCATCCATAAAATAAATGTCACAGGGATGTAATGTACAGCACAGTAACTATAGTTAATAATACTGTATTGCATATTTGAAAGATTCTAAGGGAGTGGGTCTTAGAGGTTCACACCACAAGAATAAAAATTTCATAACTATGTATGGTGATAGATGTTAACTTGACTCTCTGTGGTAATCATTTACAAATTTTACAATATCAAATTATATTGTGGATATATACACAAATATCAAATTATTATGTTCTATATATGAAACTAATAACTAATAAAGTACTATATGTCAATTACACCTCAATGAAAAAATAGCTTGTAATGAATATTCCTAGCACATTTATTTGTAATAATAAAAAACTGGAAGCAAGCGAAGCATACAGATAAACAAACTGGTATAACCATGCAATGGAATTTCGCTCAGCATTGTAAAAGAACTCATTATTGGACACTGAACAACATGGATCAATTTCAAAATAATTATGATATGTGAAAGATGTCACACTGGAAAATTAAAAGCATACACTGTATGATTCTATTTACACAAAATTCTAGAAAATCTAAACCAATCTGAAGTGATAGGAAGTACATCAGCAGTTGCTTGGGGATGAGATGGGGGAAGGAGGAAGGAAAGGGACACCAGAAAACTCCTGAGGATGATAGATACATTCACTATTTTGATTGTGGTGGTCTTTTCCCAAGGGTATTCATACATCAAAACTTACCAAATTATACATAAACTGTAAATATGGACATTTTATTTACTTCAATTACCCCTCAATAAAGCTTTTATTTAGTAGGGCAGATTAAAATTTTGATTATGCTTTTAAAAAGTAAACCTTTTTAAAATTTACAACACACATACACAAACTATCATTTAATTACTGAGTGTTGTACAATGTAAACTTTCACTGAAATACAAGCAGAAAGCAGAGAAAAGTCCAAGTTGGAATATCATTAGTTAGCAAATTTAAATATTTTTGGAAAACTCTAAATACTATACATACAACATTTCACATCTACCCCTACCCCATCTTGGATATTCTCTCTACCTTAGGGTACAAGAGACTCCACAGGTTCTAAAGGAAGGAAATTTCTTTAAGAGTGACCCAAGTCCTTTTTCCCAAATAACTGTTAGGATCTCACTGAAGATGTCCATGTAATACACTTTCAGAAACATTTTGTAGGCTCTAAATGCTAGTAGAAATCAAGTGAGAGTGAAAAAGGCTGAGCGGCAACTTCCGGCCCTAATGTTTTAAGCATCTGTGACACTCAAACCTTGAACCATTAAGCTGGACCCAAGCTATGATTAAAATATACGCTAGAAACACTTCCATGACATTTCAATTACATTTCAAATTTTTCAAAAGGAAAGGAGGAAATAAAAAGAAATCGTAAGATCCAAAGTCAATAGATTATCTGATTTTGCTCCTTACATGTTTTATCACATTCTGTTCTCATCACATTTCCCTGTCATTGTAGCTTCAAGGTTATCCCTAGGCTTTGCAGATTGTTAGTTCTTCCACAAGTTTTACATCTTCATGGTTCCATGTGTAAAAGGATAGCCATCATCTAGTTAAAAATGCAAGCATTAATTTCAAATCTTTGAAATCTACCTTCAAAAAACACTCTAGTGCATGTATCAATGATCATTTTATATTCTTTATACATTTTCAAATGCAAAATATATTTCTTTAAAAAAATCAACCCTGCCTGATTGGGCCTCTTGGGACCCCATCCTTTTTATTTAGCCTTTCTCTTACCTCCCACCTCCTTGAAGGTACTCTTACATTCTTGAATTCCAAACCTCAGTCTGCAGTAGCACTAAACAGAGTATCCGGAAAAACATGGGTTATTCAGTCAGAGCAGAAAAGCCTTGCCTAACTTGTCAGATAACTCACGCTCCCTTGGACACCCCAGACAGGCTGCTCTTGGTGGTGTGGGATTAACACACCAGATGCCTATTTTTCAACTCTCTGACATAAGTCTTCCAAGCAGTTTTAGAAGAAAAAACATCTAGGAAGGAGATTGACTTCTAACTTCCCCTCTTAGTGCCACTGTGAATACAAATTCCCACCACCATCCCGTAATCACAACTCGCTTGGCCATATGTATACTTTCTATACACTTTTCATTCTTTCTTGACCCCTCATCCTCTGGGCAGCCTCTAAGTACCTTCACGGCACTTTAGCAATTAGACAAGATAGGAAAAAAGACAATAGTTACCCCATATCTCAGACTCTGTGGAAAACTCCCCTGGTCATTGTACTTGCTTTGGGGCTTCTGTGTTACTTGAGGGGTTAAAACAGTGAGTCCCTGAAAGGGAAGCCATGGACTTCCTGCTTTCCTGTGAGATTTCTTTCATTGTCTTGAAAATGAATTCTATAATTAAAGAAGTTGGGATACTTCACAGAATCCTTTGGTTTTCATAAAAACCTCTCTCTTGGCCTTGTACCAATCCCAAACACCTTCACATTCATAATCACACTTAATTCTCACCATGGCCCTGTAGCATAAGCTGTGCCAAAGTCACTGTGTCCATTTAATAGGTGAGAAACAGGAGGGTTCTGTTGACTTATAGAACTGGAAAATCCAAGTTCTGGCTAAGCCCAACTGATCCAGGATTCCCAATTACATCCCTGGCATGTCCAACATCCGTCCAGAGAGGGTAAGTATCTTGCCCAAGATCACATAAGTGAGATCACAACAGGCACAGCAGTCTCCAAATGCCAAATCTTAATGCTTTCTCACAGTTTCCTCTGGTGAAGAGAGAAAGAAGCCCAAAGTTCCCTATTCAGGATTAATTTTCTCCTGAACTACACTCCCATAATCCTATGAAGGTTCCTTTCACAGTACCTTATAGCTTTCTGCTGATATGTCTTCCTTGCTTGTGAAGGCAGATACTATCTTATTCACCACTCACTAGATGTCTTTTAAATTGAGTTAGCATCAAATATAATTTATCAATAGTTTTTCTCAATACACAGTCTGTCTCACAAGACACATACACACACAGAGAGAGAAAAGACTTAGGTGGAACTTTGAAGACAAGGGCACAGTCTTAACTCTCACCTTTTAATGCATTATAACCCAAGACAAGAGAGAGTGACATGGATGGGCACAGTGAACGCTGATAAGATAAACATTAAAAAGAAGCAGTCAAGAATTGATAAGATGTTGAATAAACTAGGAATTTTGGCTGCAGTCATTGAGGTAAGGAGCCCAGTACCAAAAAAAAAAATTCTATCAGCTCATAGACCTGGAAAATCTAAGAGGTATATGACTGAAGATATAGCTGAATCCAAGGCTTCTGATTATATCATTTGGATGTCTAATTCACATCTCAAACCTAACATATCAAATCCTGAGCTCCTATTCTCCCTCCAAAATCTGCTCCTCATGTAAATTCTGCATGTTAGTAAATTGCAGCTCCATTCCTCAATCATTCAGGCAAACCACTCCAGAGTCATTCTTCATTCATCTCTTTCTCTGAACCCCTCTCGTCCAATCCTTCATCATACTGTGGCTCTACCTTGAAAACACATCCCCAGTGCGGCCTTCCGGCTACTTCTCCTAAACCAAATCGTCACCATCGCTCATCTAAATAATTATAATAGCCCTTGCCTTCTTAGGGTTGACTTTCAAACAGCCACGGTGATGCTATAGAGCAAGTAAGTCAGACCCCTTTGCTCTTCTTTCCAAAACCCCACAGAACCTTCCCCTCTCACTCCACATTTCTCCTCACCTCTGGGACCTCACCTCCCATTTGGCCCCATATTCACTTAGCTCCAGCCACACCGGCCTCCTTTCTCTTCTGCAAATACACCTGGCATGCTCTCACCTTGAGGCATTTCGCTTTCTCAGAAAGGTATATCAGAAAGATACTCTCTCAGCATTCAAAAAAACTAAGATCATGGCATCTGATCCCATCACTTCATGGCAAATAGATGGGGAAACAATGGAAACAGTGACAGACTTTACTTTCTTGGGTTCCAAAAATCACTGTAGATGGTGACTGCAGCCATGAAATTAAGACACTTGCTCCTTGGAAGAAAATCTATGACAAATCTAGACAGCATACTAAAAAACAGAAACATTGCTTTGCTAACAAAGGTCCATATAATCAAAGCTATGGTTATTACAGTAGTCATGTATGGATGTGAGAGCTGGACCATAAAGAAGGCTAAACGTCAAAGAGTTGATGCTTTTGAACTGTGGTACTGGAGTAGACGCTTGTACTGCAAGGAGATCAAAACAGTCCATCCTAAAGGAAATCTGTCCTGAATATTCATTGGAAGGACTGATGCTGAAGCTGAAGCTCCAATACTCTGGCCACCTGATGTGAAGAACCGACTCATTGGAAAAGACCCTGATGCTGGGAAAGATAGACACGACTGAGCGACCGAACAACAACTTTCAGAATTGCAAAAATCCCCACCACAGCCATCAAATACTCCCTGTTGTCTTTCCTCATTATTTATCTCTACAGCACTTATATAAAATGCCCTACAACATAGTATTGTGCTCTGCTTATTGCCCATCTGACTCCAGTTAGTTAGTTCAATCGCTCAATCTTGTCTGACTCTTCAAGCGATCCCATGGACTGCAGCATACCAGGCTTCCTGGTCCACACACCAACTCCCACAGTCTGCTCAAATTCATGTCCACTAGAGTGGACATGAGTCCGCTAGATTCATGGACTAGAGTCAGTGATGTCATCTAACCATCTCGTCCTCTGTCGTCCCCTTCTCCTCCTGCCTTCAATCCTTCCCAGCATCAGGTCTTTTCCAATGAGTCAGTTCTTCGCAGCAGGTGGCCAAAGTATACCCATCTGACTCTACTATAATGTAAATTCCTTTCTCCATTGGAGGATACCAGTGTGTCCCATGCAGAAATGATGGACAATTATCTTGTTCCCCTTCATCTGCACTGAACTACTTCACCTGAGCCCTAATTCTCACAAAGCTCTGTTTAGCTCTTTTCCTGAGTTCCCTTTTCCATTTGGGGTCAGAGTTTGCCCTGGAGCCAGGCAGCAAAACAAGACACCATTCTGCCCTCTGTTAGGAAGGCTGAAGATATCATCTTCCTGTGGAGCAGCAGGTGCACAGAGCTAAACTTCCTTCCTCTCCTCCAGACAAAACCCAGAAATTGTCAGACATACCATCTCAGCCACAGAGACGCAAGAATTACATGTGTGTTATCGTCAGATTGGAGGCAGAGGGGTGAAAGGAAACAGCCCCATGACTTCATGTCAGCTTGGATACAGTTGGAAATAGGGGACTCCCCTGGTGGTTCAGTGGACGGGAATCCTCCTGCCAATGCAGGGAACATGGGTTCAATCCCTTGTCCGGGAAGATTTCACATGCCTTGGAGCAACTTAGCCTATGGCAACAACTACTGAGCCCGCACTCTAGAGCCTACGTGCTGCAACTACTGAAGCCCCTACACCTACCCATGCTTTGCAACAAGAGAAGCCACCACAAAGAGAAGCCCAAGCACCCCAGCAAAGAGTAGCTCCCACTTGCCACAACTAAAGCCCACACAAGGCAAGGAAGACCCAGTCCAACCAAAAATAAATACATAATTTTTTTTTTAAGTTGGGACTGGGACCCTCCAGTTGTGAAAAAGATTGCTGATTGGCCAAAAGGATCCATTTTGCCTTCTTTAATGACAGAGCTCCAGTGTCTTAGCTGGGCAGCCTATGTGGTCTGTGAATAAACTCTGGCCAACAGCATGCGAGAAATGAGGTGCGCCACCTACAGGTTGTGCTTCTAGAAGGAAATGTGCATGCGTGCTTCCCTGACAGATTTTTCCCACCTCTGGTTAGACGAACAAGAATTAATCATCCGCTCTGGAAGACGCCTTCACTGCCCTAGACCACGTCCCTCTGAGCTGTCATAGGAGGGAGGGTCAGTTTCTATCTCGTTTGAACGACTGAACCTTGGGGTCCCCTTGTTACAGCAGCTTGTATACTAACACAAGTACACTTAGGGTGCCTTTCTGGCCACAGATTCTTTCAGGATCAAAAGAAAATAACTGAGACTGATTGCAAAGAAATAGAGGTAAAATTAAGGTTTCTGAGTTCCAGATCCAATTCTGCTACCAAATGCTGGAATGTCTGACATCATAAATTCTTAGACCTGCTATTTGTACTAATATAGAGTAATCTAAAGAAAAATTGCTAATATCCTATCACTGCTAATTTTTTAATGTTTAGATATACAAAGTTTATAAATATAGAATATTTCTGGGAAAATATCAACGAAATTGTTTGGAGTGGCTGCCTCTGAAGATGGGAGATAGGGAGTTGGTAAAAGGACTTATATTTGGTGCCTTTTGAACATTACCATTTGTAACTATGCAAAAAGCATAATATTTAAGCTTCAAAAAAGTGAACCAATCTAAAATAAACGGCTGGAATGGCTAGAATGTTAGCTGTTAACTCGTCACCCCATATAAATTAATCTCACCCTCTACCTACCACAACAGGTTTAGGTAGCCCACAGTGATGTGGTGAGAGGAAAATATAGCATTTTCTAAGGCCACAGTTGTCTATGGATGAGAAAGCAAAGTTGCTTTTGGACATGTCTATCTATAGCTTTCAAAAAGGGTGCAAGAAAAATCAGAGCTTTCCCCAGTATATTTGTTTGCTTCCAATGGAGGCAAAAGTCAATCAGCAGCAGCCTAGCATCTTGAGATCCCAGCCCTCTCCTCCCCCACGTGTCCACATCATCACTTTGTAAAGGTCACCCCACCGTGAAGGGGTTGCCAAGTCAGGGTATAGACAGCTCAGCCAAGGCCCTCATTACACTGATCCGTGCTGTCTTCCATCCTTCATCAGCACTGAAGTCAATATTTCATCTGGGAGCTAAAATTAAGTCATCACCCCTCCTGAGAGCTGCACCACTCCTGAAATAAAAATTTTACAACGTTAGGTTGGAGGAGGATCACTTAGCATTTGAAAACACTTCCCCTGTGACCTTGAGCTTTTATCACTTGGGAGCCAAAATAAAACCTCTGAGGCAAGATGTATGAATAAATAATTAACCATGAAAATAAAATCAGCACTGAAAAAGAAGTGGGTCCTTTCCATTTACAGGCAAAGTTTCTTTCGTGGATGTCACTCTTCTATGCTCAGTGCATTTTTAAGGAAAAAAAAATTCCAAGATGTGCCAGCCCAACCTAACCACAGGAGCTGTGAAAACCTGAGGACAAATTCTGCCTCTTTCATGTGTTTTCCTGGATTTTAAGAGCACACTCGGGTCACCAAGTCCCCAAGGGACAATGCCAACTCTCACTGTCCATCCTTGGCCCCTTCTCCCCACCCCACTCCACCCTTGCCAACAAGATCAGAGCATGGGTGTGCTCTGCCCAGGGTCTACCAGCCAGCTCATGTCCTTCCCAGGTGAGATGCTGGGTTGAGAAAGCAGCAATGATTCCAGGCCTTCAGAGAAGACATTGGGGCTCATATAACCCCCACCTCAGTGGAGAGCTCTCTAAGAGCAACTCATCCAGTGGGACAAAATGATGATACTGGGGAGAGATCAACTCACTTTTCAGGCAACATAGACAAAATCAAACAAAGAGTGTTCCCTGGAACTTCCTTGGTGATCCAGTGGTTAAGATTTTGCCTTCCAATGCAGGGGGGAGCAGGTTCAATCCCTGGTTGGGGAGCTAAGATCCTACCATGTCTCCTGGCCAAAAAACATAAAACAGAAGGAATATTGTAACAAATTCAATGAAGACTTTTACGATGGTCCAAATTAAAAGAGAAGGAAAGCTCTCTCTCTCTCCTTTAAATGAAAACTCAGCATCCAGAGAACACCAGCCTGCTGTCCTTGGCGCTGGTCCTCCTGAATGCTCTCAGAGGAACTGCAAGTGCCTTTCGCTCACCTGAAGCTCTCGTCCCTGCTGCTGCACCCTTCCAGCCTGTTCCCACCTGTTTCCATGGTTTCCCAGGCGGCCCTGGAGTTGCAGTCTCCAAATTTCCCCAGTGCAGGGAGAGGAACACTGCCGCACAGGAGGGAATAGCAGTGTCGGACCTTCTGGAGAGCACAGAGCCAAGGGAACTCTGAGCACGTCCTGGATCCACAGTCCATGAAGATGCACAAAATAAAACTGAAAATCTCCGCTTTTTATTTTCACAGCTCCTACTGTTTTTCTTTCTGACTGCTCTAATCTAACTCCCTGCTGACTCATTTGAGTCATGTATTCTCTGAAGAAAGATAATGCCTCAAACCACCTGCCCAACCACCTGCCAAGGGTCAGAAGGAGGCCCTTCCTGGCCTTCGAGTTCTCCTTGCAGAAGAGGAGGGAAGAGGGGAGGAAAGGGGGGAGGGAGGTGGGCAAGGAGTCCTCAGGAGAGCAGCCTGGCTCTGGGAGGGTCCCTTTCCTCTATTCTACTCAAAACAGAAGCCTACAGGTAGACGAGGAACCCTGTTTCCAGCAATGAAGACAGCAGAGACACTGTTCCCATTAAATGGAGATGAATTCTCATACAGCTCCCAAACTTGCTCTCAGAACTGCGGTTCATTTTAAGAATTCCTCCAGCAGCTGTAGAACCTCAAGGCTTCTTTTACCTTCAACATGCCAGGACTCCCACGCTTCCTGATTTATGCTGGGGCCCTGGGTGGGCTTCCTTCTCCACATAGTCTCTCACACTGAATTTCCTCCTTGAAGACTCTCTTGAGATAATATTAGCACTCTGTAAACCCAAAGCCTGATACCAATGGCAGTTTGTCTATCTGTCTAACAGACTACTCACTTCTGTTCCATAGTCCTGACAAACTTAAACTGCTGGCTATTAATCTTATTCTTGAATCACTTTTTTATTCTTGCCATAAATGTTTTTAAGCACCCTTATTGAGGTCTAACTGACATACAATAAACTCCAAATGTTTGAAATGTACAGCTTGGTAAATTTTAACAAATGTAAACATCCATAAAACCATCCCTCCAGTCATGATAAGAAATATACCCATCACTTTCAAAAGTTTCTCAAGCCGTTCTAAAATCCATGTGATAGCAAAATAACATTGGGTTCGCCCCAGATCTGACTGTAACCAGCTGTGTGCCCTTGGGCTGCTTTGCAAGCTTTCATTTCCTCATGTCTCAGATGAGCAGATTGGACTAGATGATCTCATCTAGCGAGGACCAAGCCTTCTTCTAATCCAGTCTTGAAACCAAACATCAAAGGCGAATGGTCACCCATGGGTTTCTTCATTGTTCTTTCTGGCCAAAGAATTCATCCTCCAAGCTACCTGACACAATGCATAGCACTGTAGTGTTTAAATTCTTGGGCCAAAATTCCATCCACACCAGTTGCTCTTCCAACAGGACAAGTGTGGTCATCCAGGTCCCCAGTCTCAGAAGGGGCATGCATGCACTTGAGTTTAATTCTCTCCCCTTACCATCTTGAAATTCTTGATAATTTTGTCCTTGAATTTGGGCTTAGTAAGTGAAGTCTATAGCTTTCCTAGTGGCTCAAAAGTAAAGAATCGGCCTGCCAATGCAAGAGACTCAAATTCAATCCCTGGGTCAGGAAGATCCCCGTGGAGAAGGAAATAGCAACCCACTCCAATCTTCTTGCCTGGGAAATCCTATGGACAGATAACCCTGGCAGTCCATGGGGTCACAGAGTCAAATACAAGTTAGCGACTGAACAACAAACAAAGCAACAAAGTAAAGTCCACAGGACAACAGAATAGGGGATTTGAGATTTGTCTCACATGCATCCTACCAACCAACATTTCCCCACCTTCTCTCCTCTCAGCTGTCTGCTGTCTCTGCCCTGCTACCCTGATCCCTCATTCCTGACCCCATCCCTAAACCACTGTGTACTTCACTGGAGTGGAAACCAAGTAACACTGGAGGGAGAGGCCTGCACTCTGCGTTCATCCTCTGCCCCCAGCCGGGGGGGGAGGGGATCAGAGAGCAATGTTCACCCCCATAGCATCTCAAGACTGAGTCATCCTGCACTTGACTGGCAGCACCACCGCACATTTGATGGGCAACCTGGGGGACAGGGAGGGGCAACTAGAACCCAGGTACCGAGCACAGCCAGGCACAGGTTAGGGCAGCTGGCATAAGGGGAGCAGAGATTGACTTCACTACCCCACTGGGCATCATTTTCATTTTGCACTGGGACCCACAGAGCATCTCCAACATCATATTGTGTGAATATGAATTGCCTGGTATAGTTTAGGGATCAACAGGATAGTCCCTCATCTATGCTATGTCAAGAGGTAAGGCAGGAACAGACATTTCAGAGGGTTAATGACTATTCAGACTTCTCTGGTGGTATAATGGATAAAAAATTTCCCGTCAATTCTGGAGACCTGGGTTCAACCACTGGTTTGGGAAGTTTCCATGTGCTGCTGGCAGTTAAAGCCCATGCCCCATAACTGCTGAGCTCATGAGCTCTAGGGCCCAAGAGCCACAACTCATGAGACCCTGTGCTGCAACTCCTGAAACCTGAGCTCCCTGGAGCCTGAGAGCCCCAACTAAGCAGCCCATGCACCCAGAGCCTGTGTTCCACAAGAGAAGCCACCGCAATGAGAAGCCCACTCATCCCAACAAAAAGGGGCCCCCCACTCACTGCAACTAGAGAAAGCCTACACGCCACAACAGACCCAGCACAACCAAACATATAAACAAATAAGTTATAAATAAAAACAAAGTAATGACCAATGATCCTCTGCGCCATAGTCATCATATCTCCCAGGCGCAGGCAGAGACAGACAGAGTCTACAGCTGGTTCAAAGAGCCACACAAAATGGGCATTAGCCAACCTGGAGCTGAACTGTAGCCAGGTTGAATCATTCTTTCAAGTTGCAGTCATGGAAACATTTGAGTAGATGGCAGGCCTTCCTGGTCTGTTCATAGGCCAGGGGTCTGCCCGGACTCCTCTGGACACTTCTCCCACCACCTCACTGCAGCCTGAAATGGCTTGAATAGAAAGTAGCACCCAGAGTAGTTTGCTAGGGGGCTGCTGTAGCGAAGGACCATGAACTGGGCTTGGAACAACAGAACTCTACTGCCTCATAGTTCTGGAAGCTGGAAGCCTGAGATCGAAGAGTCAGCAGGGTTTGGTCCCTTCTGCTATGAAGAAAAATCCAAGCCTCTTCTCCAGGCCTCTTCTCTAGCCTTTGCTGATTTGCAGGGAACCTTTGGTAGTTTTTGGCTTGTAGAGGCATCACCCTGATCTCTACCTTCAAGTTCATACTACATTTACCCTCTGTACGTCTTTGTGCAAATTTCCTCCTTTGTGAGGACAGCCATCTTACCGAATTAGAACCCATCCCACTCCAGTATGACATCATCGTCACTAATTACATCTGCAGCAACTCTGTTTCCAACTAAGGTCTCATTCTGAGGTAGAAAGGGTTAGGATTCCGACATGAATTCAGCCCACAATATCACCCATGCTTCAACAGTTACTCCTGGGAGACAAAGGACACTGGGCAGCTCAGAACCCTCACTAAGGGTAAGCAAGCTTTGATTAGAGAGGAGAGAGAACAACCTAAGGTCGTTCAGTTCCAGAATGTGGTTGAGGGATAGGACAGAGGGTTGGAAGGAGAGAGAAAGAAAGAGAATAAAGGGTCATCACAGAACACAGGCGTGGAAGAACATGGAAAAGAATGACAGAGCCAAAGGACAACTAGCTCCACAGAAGACCTGAGTGCAGTCCTAAGGCTAGAAGAAAGCTACTTTTTTAAAAAGGTTGCCTGTCTCCAGTCTGAAACTTCTCTCTTGTTTTCCCAATTTGAAAACTTAAACCAACACACCAAACACACACACACACACATACACAACTACCAGCAAATTACTCATCTTTAACAGTCATCCCTTTGTTGCAGCAAAAACCAGTTTCTCCCTCAAAGCTAGCTCTTCCAGCAATGGGTCCTTCTTCTCCAACTGTACCCAAGCCTGAACCAGTACTTCTTAATTGTGTTAAGCAAAATCCTGCAGCCTCTGCAGGTCTGGATATCAGAAGCCTGTTAAAAAAGGAGAAAAGAAGTTGAAATTGCTGCACCTTCCTGAAAAACAGCAATTAATTCAATGCTTTTGCAAATCGATTCACGTATTGTAATGTTCATGCAAGATGGCAGATGAGTATTCAAAATCCTATTTAGAGCCCCTGCCTTATCAACAGTCAACCTCAGCACCTGCAGTCTCTTCTGCAATCCTGCTTTCCTAACAACATGCTTATGATGTTAGCTAACTGCTTATATAGCAGAGGAAAGGTGTATGTATGTTCCAATGAATAGGCACTTATTAACAGCCCTAAATGTTCAACAAATTAGCAGACTTTAAAAATTCATTAACACTTTTGTTCTTAATCCATGGATCTGTTTATTTGATAAACGTAAGCTCATAGTAAGGAGCTATTAGCATTTCACAATTGCTATTTGCGGGTATCTGGCAAAGTGATAAATTAGATGGAGTTTTACTTTTTTTTGAAGCCACATGTGTTGAAAACCTCTCTCCAAAAGGAAGAAACCAAACCTTGCCCGGGGTGGAGTCACATGGTTTTGAAGGGCCTGGAACTCCAAAATAATGACTGGAGTGAATAGATACTAAGTATTCCTTGCATCTCCCAAATAGTTTACCACATAGGTACCATCATTATCTAGTGTACGGTCTTAAGTCCCAGGTAAGTGGTAGAGTCATTAAGAAACAGCAGCTGCCAAGAAAGAGAGATTCCAGACAGAAGAGTTATTTTGGAAGATGGGGAGAAGAGAACTTTTAAAAACGGAGATGCAATCCACTTTTCTTTGGAGTGCCAGGTATAGCAGAAGAGAAGGAGAGAGGGAGAGGAGGGAGAGGTCCACTCCTTCCCAGATCAGCATGCGTGAGTTGTTCCTCTTTTCATAGTTTCCAGTCTGTTCTCCATTTCTGAACTTGCAGATTCATAAATGCTTATGTTTTTATTCTGTGTCCCCTTCTACTTGACAAAGAGATCCTCAGCTAATCTGGGGAATTAGAGGCTTTTATATAACAGATGTATAATAAAAGTGACATTCCCAAAGTGATGGTCAGCTCTCACTTGCTGAGAGCTCCTGGACACTGGTGGGCTTCACAGAAATTAGCACTGTCTGTATGCACATATACACAGACTCCATGCCGCAGCTCCAAACAAAAGAGGACAGCTTGGTGGTGAAAAAAACAAGGTAAGGGACCTGGATTTGTCAGCTAAGGCTCCCATAACAAAATACCACAGGTTGGGCGGCTTAAACAAAGAGATTTCTCAGAGTCTGGAGAATGGAAGCCCAAGATCAAAGGAAAGGTTTTGATGAGGGCTCTCTTTTTGGCTCACAGACAGCCACCTTCTCATTGTGTCCTCACATGGAAGAGAAGGAAACCAATCTTTCTCTTTCTCTTCTTATAAAGCCACTAACTCCATTATTGGGGCTTCCCAGGTGGCGTTAGTGGTAAAGAACCCGCCTACCAATGCAGGAGACACAGAGATATGGTTTCCATCCCTGGGTCAAGAAAATCCCCTGGAGAAGGAAACGGCAACACACTCCAGTATCCTTGCCTGGAAAATTCCATGGACAGAGAGCCTGATGGGCTATAGTCTGTGGCGTCACAAAAAGTCAGGCAGGCACATAACCGCATCATCAGGTCCTACCTTTATAACCCCAACCACACCCCAAAGGCTCATCTCTAAAAACCATCACATTAGAGGTTCAACATATGAATACTAGGGGGACATATTCTGTGTCCAACCCCCCCAAATTTATGCCCATCTCTCAAGAAAAATGTATTCATTCTGTCTCAACAGTCCCAAAAGTCTGATATCATTGCAGCATCAACTCTAAAGTCTCACCTAAATGTCATATAAATCAGACATGAGTGAGACTCAAGGTACAATTCACCCTGAGGCAAGTTCTTCTCCAGTTCTGAATGTGGAAAACCAGACAAGTTACATGCTTCCAAAACACCATAGTGGGACAGACATAGAATGGACATCCTCATTCCAAAAGGGAGAAACTGGAAAAAAGGGGTGTTGGGTACATAAAGTCCAAAACATAACAAGGAAAATTCCATGAATCTGTGGTTGGTAAGCTGGAGCCCTAGGAGAGCCGATAATGTGGTTTCAGGCTCAGTCCATGTTCAAAGACAGAAGACTGACAGCTCTAAAACAGGCAGAGAGAGAGAATTCTCTCTACTCCAGTCTTTTCTTCTATTCAGGCCTTCGATGGGTTGCATGAGGCCCACCCACATTGAGGAGGGTGATATGCTTTACTCAGTCTACTAATCTTATCCTGAAATACCCTCACAGACACACCCAGAATAATGGTTAACCATATAGACACCATATGATCAAGTCAAGTTGACACATAAAATTAACCATCACAGAACACAGGGGAAATGAAGACAGCATTCTGTTAGAATGGTTTCTGTCCCTCCATTCTGTTTCCTCCTGGCTTCTTCCCACTTATCAAGTGTTGTCTTAACCGAATGAAGTGGGGAGAGGTAGGAGGAACCAGGGAGGAAATGGACAGGATGAATGAAACAAAGAAAATTTCTCTTATTTTTCCAAAGAGAATACCTAAATGAGTTTGGGGCCAATGCACTTTTGGGATAAGAGTTAATTTGGAGTAATCCACCGGTTTATAGAGGGGCATTTTTAATAATCCTTCTGTATTGGCCTGTATCTCTAGTATGATAATGCATCAAATGGGATTGTAATATCTTAATTGGGATTTGAAAGGAAGTAACAGGACCAAGAAGAGATTTAAAAAAAAAAAAGAAAGAAAGGCGTTAGGGACTTCCCTGATGGTCCAGTGGCTAAGACTTCGTGCTCCCAATGGCGGGGGCCCAGGGTTCCTTCCCTGATCAAGAAACTAGATCCCACACATGGCAACTCGCAACTAAAGAACCTGAATGCTGCAACAAAGACTGAAGATCCTGCAATACCACAACTAAGACCTGGTGGGGCCAAATAAATATTTTTTTAAAAAAGAGAGAGAAAGAGGCATTTGTAAGCTCCCACAGTGTCCCTGACTTTGTCTCATGCCCAAGAGCTCTTTGAGGTAGGCATTATTATCCTCATATTACAGATGTGGAAGGGCTTCCCAGGTGGCACTAGTGGTAAAGAACCTGTCTGCCAATGCAGGAGACTTAAGAGATGCAGGTTCGAGCCCTGGATAAGGAAGATACCCTGGAAGAAGAAATGGCAACCCACTGCAGCATTCTTGCCTAGAGAATCCCATGGACAGAGGAGCCTGAAGCAACTTTGCATGCATGCACAGATGTGAAAATTGAGGTAGAGACTCGTTCTGCCAAGATGGTACAGCAAGGACCGACCAGGGTTAGCTGTCTTTCCTGGTCTGCTGCTCTTCACTGCCTCACACTCAGCAGCTGACCCGCTGTTAATTAGCAAAGGATGCCTCTCTCCTTTCTCCCCATGTGCATATCTCTGGAGAACATTTTTCTCTCATTAGTATCGAAACGAACCAGAGTTTTTAGCACCCAAGCTCTGGAATCAATTAAGCATTTTAATCAGAGATGAAAGTTACAAGAAGCTGTCAGTAGACTCATTCCCAGGCAAATACTCTTGCCCATGGCTCATCACTTCTAATAAGACAATAATAACACTTTTAATCCTGCACTCCACAGTTAGTGAGTCTTTCCTAATTACCCACATCTACGAGAGAAATCTCTTTATTAGGCCCTGAGCTAATGCTGTCCTAGAACCCCTTCCATGATGTCACCAATTCTCTTGGACAAAGTCTGTCAAGATAAGAGAAAACAGGGAAATATAGTCATCCCTGTGCAGAGAGCTTGCAGAAGACGTCATATTTCATGCAGCTGTGATAAAACCAGGGGCTGTTAGCCATAATTAATAGAGTTGAATTAAAGAGAAGTTGAACTTCTTTTTTCAATTTACCTACCATCAAAGACAAGAACAGAGCTCATTCTTCAGTTTTCAGGGAAACAACTGCAGAAAGTTGGGTTATCCTATGTGGTCAGAAAAAGCATGCCTTGTTCCTGTTACTGGGGCCTCCCAGGTGGTGCTAGTGGTAAAGAAACCTCAGGTTCAATCCCTGGGTCAGGAAGATCCCCTGTAGGAGGGCATAGCCACCCACTCTAGTATTCCTAGCCTGAGAATCCATGGACAGAGGAGCCTGGCAGGCTGCAGTCCATGGGGTTGCAGAGTCAAATACGACTGAAGTGACTTAGCATGCACACATGTCCGTTACTAGTCAGTTCCCATTCTAGAAAAAAAGTAGGTTTATGACTGTTGTTTCATAGCAACACACTTGATGATTTTTTAATTGAAGCTTGATTGATCTTCAATGTTGTGTTAGTTTCAGATGTACAGAAGAGTGATTCAGTTATACACATTCAGGTATATTTTTTCAGACTCTTTTCCCTTGTATATTATTATGAAACGTTGAGCATAGTTCCCTGTGTTATATAGCAGGTCCTTTGGCTATCTATTTTATGTATAGTAGTGTATGTTAATCCCAAACTCCTAATTTATTTCTCTCTACTCCCTACCCACCTTCTTCCTTTAGGAAAATCAGTGGTATGTTGAGTAGCCTTCCAATTAATAGATTAACACAAACAGTAACCATCCTAACTTGATAAACATCTTCCCCTAGGACATCAAAGGACACACATGGACACCTGCACACTTCATCAGTACATTAAATTGGTCAATTATGTTTTAATGAAAGAGACTTCTCTCCCTTGCACCAGTGTTTGGTTAAGAAAGCCACCTGGGGAGAGAGAGGAGCGTTTAGTTTTGAACATATAACTGAGCTCTCCATGCGAACGAGGCTATAGAATCAAAGACCCAAGAGAGCCGTCTCTGTACCACTCCATCCAGCCCTAATTCTTCAGTAATGAAGCTCTTCCCCTCCAAAATAGTAGTGAACGCTGCAAAACTGTTAATAGCAGCTCGGACTAGTTTAAGTCTAGCTGTCACTTTCCAGATAGGCTTAATATTGGATGTTAAACCACAAGAATACAAATGCTGCCTGACCACGGAACACAGCAGGCAGTAGTTCACTGGAGCATCATGCAGAGATTGTGACAGGTCCATGCTGTGTACACCTCCTGCTCTCCATGAATCCCGTGCCATCTGCTCCTTTGCCACTGCCACCATGGCAGGACGTCTCCTAGGCTACTGCCACTGAGCTGAAACTGTGCCCTCTCCCCCGTGATCTGTATCAGACGAGCATTTAGCACTCATTGCTGAATCAGAAGGGACCCATTTAATCCAAAGGGGCAGGCTGTGTCGCCACACCTTGACAGGCTGGGCACGAGTCTGCACTGCTGCGAGACACAGACTGTTGTCCAAGAGAGTTTCTGGGCTGTTGTTTCAGAGCCTCACCACATCTTGAAAAGTGCACCCATCTAGTAAACAGGAGTGCCCCCCAACACCAAATGCATAAGCCACCAGGAAAACGAAAACAGATTCTAACACCCTCTGCCCTCCTTCTCCCATGAGTGCTCCCTTCTATCTAGCTACACCATGCGATGTATTCATTTAGTCAGTAAATGTGCTCTGGCAGCCACTCTGAGTCCTGACATGTAATCCTGACCCTCATCGAAGAGCAGTGAGCCAGGAGAACTGTTTGGACGAGTTCTCACACTCACAAAGGGATTCAAATTTAGATCTGTGAGGTTTCCTCCAAATGAAGTCCTGTATGAGTCGCAAAGATCCACTGAATGACTGAAGCAGGAAATTTACTACCCAGACTTAATCTCATATCCAGTCACCAGAATGCACCACCCCCAATGCACTATGCATTGTAACCAAGCTATAATTAAGCTCTGCATTGGAAGAATTCACTTGTGTTTTGTGCTTTATAGCATTAATATGTTCATTGTAAATTTCTAAAAGTGGACTGCAAGAAGGTTCAGCCTTTCCTTTATGTTTCAGAATTCTGGAAGGCTTGAATAAATGGAAGGAAAGTGGACTTCTTTCAACTGCTCTCGGAGAGAACGGAAGAGAGAGGGGTAGAGAAGTGACCAACAGTCCATAGGCTCTGTTGTCCAGCCAGCCCTCAGTTTCCCTCCAGGGCTCTGTGAGCTAGGGCTCCCACTAAAGAGCTTTCTCCCTTCCCGGAATAGTGGCCCTTTCCCTCTGTCAAATGTCTTCTGGGGGCTTCTAACAATATGGCACACTAAACTGATGAAAAACAAACAAGCAAAAAGCCTCTTTCAAAATCATGTTAAACGCTTGATAAAATATAAAACACATCTTTAAATTCATAATTAATTTTAAAAGAAAGACATCTGAGAAACAAAGAAAGGATCCAAGCCAGAGAGTCAATGGGGATACACTTCAGACTTTTTGTTCACATCCTTAAATGAACATCTTTGTATATCAACTTTTCTTAGATTTCAATCATCCCCTCCCCTGACTGGGATGAGTCCTTCTAGGGTAGTTCCACAGGAGCAATGTTCTTTGCATGCATGCCTCATATCCATGCCTCCTCCTCAAATACTCTGATTATCGGCATTCACTTCCTCTGTGTGCATGCTAAGTCGCTTCAGTAGTGTCTGACTCATTGTGACCCTGTGGACAGTAGCCCACCAGGCTCCTCTGCCCATGGATTTCTCCAGGCAAGAATACTGGAGTCTGTTGCCATTCCTTCCTCCAGAGGATCTTCCCTACCCAGGGACTGAACTCAAATCTCAGGTCTCCTGCATTGGCAGGCCGGTTCTTTATCACTAGCGCCACCCACTTCCTTTATTGCCATGAGATGTTAATATGGTGGTGATGGTTTAGTTGCTAAGTTGTGTCTGACTCTTGCCACCCCATGGGCTGTAGCCCACAAATCTCCTTTGTCTGTGGGATTTCCCAGGCAAGAATACTGGAGTGGGTTGTCTTTTTCTGCTCCAGGGACTCTTCCCAACCCAGGGATCAAACCCTCATCTCCTGCATTGGCAGGCAGATTTCTTTACCGCAGAGACACCAGGGAAGCCCCAAATGTTAGTATATGGATTGCCGAACCAAGAACACACTGTACTACAGCAAAATTGCTTTTTGTAGGTAGGTATTGAAACACTGACATGTCTTTTCCCCAGCTACTGGATAATCAGCAGTGAGACTCAAGCTCTGGAATCATCGGACCTGAAACGATCTCATTCTAAGGGGACCATATGGATCATCTCTGAGAGGAGACAAGAGACAATAGGAAATCCACCCACCCATCTGTATCCTTAGTCTTGGTTGGAATCATTTGTTTGATCCACTGGTACACCAAAGTGATCAAGTCTTGAATCAAGTCCTCAAACCCAGAGCACCCTTTGTGAGCTGACTAGCTCACCAACCACCTTTACTTCCCACAATAATAGTGCTCCTCCTTACTCTATGTGGCAGGCAAATATTGTCATCCACCCAGTACTCATTCCACCTTCTTCTTTGCTAGCACAGCTTCAGTCTTGGAAATGCAATTCGGTCAGCTCCAAAACTGTTAGTCTAAATTAAACATAATAGTCCCATTCCCCAGTTTCTGAGCCTCCCTATGTATGGCTGCCAGCTCCACCTTTAGCCATTCAGGTGTAAATGAACAAGTATTCAGTCCTGAAAAGGCATTGGTATTCTTGATGGAAGAAACAGACACAGCAAACAGTTGCTTTCCTCTTCCTCCCTGCCATGGATGTGATGTCACGCCTGGAGGTACAGCAGTTTTAACCAGAGGGAATCAAACCAACCAGTTTAAGGCAGCAAGGACAGAAAGAGATTGGGTCTTTGAGAACTTGGCTAAGCTGCTGCTTCCACCCTGAACTGCAAAACTGTTGACTTATTATTTAAGATAGTTATATGCCCTCATTACTTAAGCCACTATTGGTTTAAAAGCACTCCTAATTAACATACCCTTTTTTCCTGCATTGCACTCTGATCCACCATAAATGATTCATGGTACTTCCAGTAGGATGAGTGCCCCAAGAGCTTTTATCTCAATAGTGCAATAGCTTTTATCTCTGAGGGCTTGCTGGACAACAGAGCCTATGGACTGTTGGTCACTTTCCTGCTTATAGTATCCATTTCCTTTCTATAATGGAAGCCTACAAAGCCTGACTTCTTTCCTATTACTGACATCCAGAACATTATCTGGCACATAGTAGGGGTTCAAAAAATCTTTGTCACTGAATAGTGTCCAGTTGGAAGGAATATGTCAGTGCCTGAGCTTTGAAAGACAGTGGGAGTATTATTAGCAATGGACTTGTTTGGAGTTAAAAAATGTGCTCTGTGAACATGAGGAAAGTCAACTTTAGTAAGTCAGTGCTGGCAAGACTTGGATTGACCCCAGTCATGGGATCATGGAGAAAATGACCCCATTTTCTCCAGCAACATGTACACCAAGGAACTCTGGAGACCTGTGGTAAAGAGGCCCAAACCAACACACTGATCCCCTTTCCGAGTTTTGGGGTAGAGTTGCGTTGACATACATTTGCTGTTACCATTGTTACCCTGAGTATCTGAGCCTTGGTAAGGCAGCCCGCTGCTCTGAACTTCACTTTTCGATGACAACCCACCATGCGTCTGTTGCTCTCAGGTGCTGCGGGGCCAACTGCAGGTACCCTGATGATGTTGCAGACAGCCAGCAAGGAGCCAGGACCTGTGAGTGCTGACAGCTTGGGCCACGATCAAACACTGAGGAGGTGCTACCATTTACATCCTCAGATTTCACGTGGGTTTCTCATCACTGAGATGGTGACTGAAAAGGACTTGGAGACATTCTGATGGTCTCCACCCCCATGCATATATTTTTTTAAGACTTCACCTTGCACACAGGCTTCAGAAGAAGTCATACTCAGCTCATGAAACCTTCATTGTAAACATGTGAATTTCACCTGTAGAACCAACGCCCAAATCGAGAAAGTCCATTTGCAGTTTTGACGTTCTTGTTTTTTGGTTGGTTGGTTGGTTTTGTTTGTTTGTTTTAGTTGGGGCATGCAGGATCTTTAGCTGTGGCCTGTGGGGTCTAGTTCCTGATCAGGGATAAAACCTTGGGCCCCTGCATTGGGAAAACAGAGTTCCAACCACTGGACCACCAGGGAAGTCCTCCAAATGTAATTTTGAAGAAATAATTAGAAGTCGTTCTCCCTGCATGACTTAGCCTCACACACTGAGTTCCCTTTGCAACATGCCACATACCTCTCATAGGTGAGTGAACAAACTTTTCATACAGCTTGAGTCATAAATCATCTATTTCCTCTACATTTTTGGCCTCAAAACGATTGCCATCCACCCTCTTTGTTACATAAAGCTAGCCTTTTCTTCCCTGGGCATGGCTTCCTATTTTGAGCATATTAATTCTCACTGATGTTATGTGTATTACTTTAGTGACAGCACCCTCAGAACTGTGTAGAATTCATAGAACACTGGGTCTCTCTTCACAGATAGACATTTTATGGCCTCAAAATGCATAGATCCTTCCAACCCAGTAACTCTTCTGATGGTACTAGAATGCAGATGCTGCCATGATGTTCAATGTAAAGAATCTTAAAATATCCAAATAGGAAGAGATCTTAAACCCTTCATGATCTCTATTCTTTCACTGGCATTTGAATTTCCACTCTAATATCCTCAATAACTGAGTAGCTCTCTCTGTCAGAAATCCTATAGCTCCAGGAAAGTTATTAAACTCCAAAGCCATTCTTTATATTTTGAAACAATTGTAGGTACTTGAAAATTCATCCTTATTTTAGCCAAAATTTGCCTTTCTATAATGCACACCCAGTAATCTATATGCCACTCTAAAGGCAGAAAACCCATTCTCCCCACCCCTTCTTGGTCCCAAACTGATCACAGATAGTTCCTCATTACGAACTTCTTTTCAAGTTATCATTTCAGTTAATATTTGCAATATAGTCTTTGATGTAGAGATGTTATTATACACATTTTATAAATGAAAAGATGTAGGATCAGACAAAATAAGTGGTTGCCCTAAAGTCCCCAGCTGGCAGGTGACAGATTCTGGGCGCAAAGGCAAGCCTCCTGATTCCCAATCAGTTGCTCCTTTTACTGCCAGAGAAGACATGGTTTTGAGCCCTCTCGTGACCTCTGATGATCCTCTGTGGACACAAACCTGTAATAAGTCACTTAGTACTGGATCAAACACATCCAGGGTAGGGCGAGTGCACAGAGGAATATGGAATTCTACGTCTTTCATTCTGACATGCCGCTTCGATTCATGCAGCCCAAGCACAACGTGGCTTCACTAGCCACTTCATATTCCCACTATTTAAATAATGTTTTTTGTTTGTTTGTTTTATCATTTATGAAATCAATGTATGTTTATGACAGAAAGCAAATACAAGCAGTAAGGGAAAAAAAAGCAAAAAGTTCCATAAACCACATAAAACCACTATTAACCATTTTCCTATGTACATATTTGGTAGTAAATAAGGTCATACCATAATGTTTTGTAATCTGCTTTCTAAAGTCAATTAGCTATCTTTCTCACTACTTAAATATTTTTTCAATGACTTCAACTAAGTAGTTGCATTTTATTTCTTTATATGAATATGCCAAATTTTAACAAGTGCCCCATTCTTAGAGACTTGTTTCAACTTTCTTGCCATTGTTACAATACTAGAGTGAACATCCTTACAGCTAAATATTTCCACACATCTACTGTATCCTTTCCATTGGATATAAATCTAAAAGTGGTATTGCTGAGCCAAAGAAACTCACATTTTAAGATTTTCTTATTTGAATTGCCAAAAATATCTCCAAAAGGGGTATTTATATTTATATTGCAACCAAAGTATACTGTTCAGACACAAAATCATGTCCAACTTTTTGCGACCCCATGAACTGCAGCACGCCAGGCTTCCCTGTCTTTCACTATCTCCGGGAGTTTGCTCAAACTCATGTCCTTTGAGTTGGTGATGCCATTCAACCATCTCATTCTCTGTCACCCTCTTCTCTTCCTACCTTCAAAGTATACTGGTTGAATCAATTTATATTGCAATCAAAAGTAAAAAAACTGCTATCAATTTATATTGCAACCAAAAGTATAAATGAATCAATTTATATTACAACCAAAAGCTAAACACTGATAATCACAAACCCTAGCATTGCTGTACACTATTTTTCACTTCATATTTGTCCATTCTATGGCCAAAAATAGTTTAATTTTATTTTAGTTTAAATTTTTCATTTATTTATTGGCCAAAGTTAATGTTCTTTTCCAAGTTATCCATTCATATCTTTTGCCCATATTTTACTGGATACTTGCATTTTTATTAATTGATAAAGTCACTCACATCTCTTTGTTGAGTAATAGAGTTTATCTGCATATTAGCCAAAACCTCCAAAACTTTTTCTGTGAATGATGCTATTTAGAAACAACTCTCCTATCTCATATATATCTTACAGTTCTGGCAGTCATCTATGTTTCATTTACATGTCTCTTTATTAAATTTCCTTATTAAATTAGACTTCCCTGGTGGCTCAGACGTTAAAGCATCTGCCTACAATGCCAGAGACCCGGGTTCAATCCCTGGGTTGGGAAGATCTCCTGGAGAAGGAAATGGCATCCCACTCCAGAATTCTTGCCTCGAAAATCCCATGGAAGAAGGAGCCTGGTGGTCTACAGTCCATGTGGCGCAAAGAGTTGAACACAACTGAGCGACTTCACTTTCACTTTATTAAATTTCATTTTGTTAAATTTCCTACGTGGTTGCAAACTGTTAAAAATAATTTTATCCCCATCCTATTTCCCCCCTATTCTGAGATATCCACCAGTTTAACCCATTTTTCTACATATTTACTTGAGTGCAGGGTAAAAGGTCATAGGACAGACGTGACTCTTTGAGAGACCTGAGACCTCCCTGCAAGGAAACATCATTCACCATTTCCTTGAATTATGTCGGAGTTCTCATTCACTTATTAATGTGTGTCTGCTCTCAAAGATACAAATAATGAGTCAAAGGATACAGTGGCCCCAGACCACAGGTAGCTAACATATTACTGAGATAAATGAAGCAAATATTCATACAAACAATCATACAACTGTTGTAACGGCAAGTCCAGCCATCCACAGGTGGGCCTGGTCCAGATGTTTCCTGTGAGTTGAACAAAGGTATTTTAGCTTAATGCTCATTATCTTGGAGGCAGAGTTCCCAGAGATGGTCCATTAGGTACGCTTTAAACTGTAGGCAGTATCCGTTTAGCAATTGTGCGCACACAGGCTATGTTGCTTCAGTTGTGTCTGACTCTTCGTGACCCCCATGGACTATATAGCCCGCCAGGCTCCTCTTTCCATGGGATTCTCCAGGCAAGAATACTGGAGTGGGGTGCCTTGCCCTCCTCCAGGGGATCTTTCCAACCCAGGGATTAAACCTATGTCTCCTGAGACTCCTCCACTGCAGGCAGATTCTTTACCACTGAGCCACCAGGGAAGCTCCCTTTAGTGATTAACTTATAGCAAAAACAATAGAATACAAAAGTTAAAGTAAAAGAAATAGATCCAATAGGGAGTCAGATTTGTTCTTCCGTATTACACTGACCCGGGGCTTCCCTGGTAGCTCAGGAAGATCTGAGTCAGGAAGATCCCCTGAAGAAGGAAATGGCAAATCACTCCTCTATTCTTGTCTGAGAAATCCCATGGACAGAGAAGCCTATAGGGCTAGGATCCATGGGATCACAGAGGTCAACACACCTTAGCAACTAAACCACTACAACAAAATATAAGAAAGAGATTCAATATGGAGTCAGATTTGTTCTTCCTTATTACACTCACACGGATGCAGGCAGCATGGATCTCTTCTCTCCTGAAAATGCTTATTCCTTGCTGGTCTATAGTTCATTTATATTTATTTACAACTTATCCACTGGAGAAGGGATAGGCTACCCACTCCATTATTCTTGTGCTTTCCTTATGACTCCAGCTGGTAAAGAATCTGCCTGCAATGTGGGAGACCTGGGTTCGATCCCTAGGTTGGGAAGATCCCTTGGAGAAGGGAAAGGCTGCCCACTCCAATATTCCCAGCCTGGAGAATTCCATGGACTATACAGTCCATGGGGTGGCAAAGAGTCAGAAGCAATTGAGTGACTTTCACTTTCACTTTTTTTTCAACTTTCTGATGGGCTTTTTAAATGACAAACATGTAACTAATCTAGCTTTTTCATGTTGTTAGGATGAGAGCCACATCCTCTAATAACTGTCTAAATCATAACTGCAAGCTCATACAGAGTTTTTTAATATACCATGCCTATATTTTAGGCATGTAGATGGTCTCTTGAGAATCCCTTGGACTGCAAAGAGAACAAACCAGTTGATCCTAAAGGAAATCAGTCCTGAATATTCATTGGAAGGACTAATGCTGAAGCTGAAGCTCCAATACTTTGGCCACCTGATGCAAAGAGCTGACTCATTGGGAAAGACACAGATGCTGGGAAAGATTGAGGGCAGGAACAGAAGGGGGCAACAGAGGATGAGATGGTTGGATGGCACCACCGACTCAATGGACATGAGTATGAGCAAGCTCCAGGAGATAGTGAAGGACAGGGAAGTCTGGAATACTGCAGTTCATGGAGTTTGCAAAGAGTCAGACACGCCCTAGTGACTAAACAACAACATTTTAATAAAAGCTATTACATAATGAATTATAGCTATGGTTTTGTTCTTTTCTTTGTGGTAATATTATAATAAAAATAACCTGAACTAGAGAATCTTGTCTCTAAGAGAAGCCTTCTTTTAAGTTCCCCTTCAATATGAGTGTCAGTGATCAGTCAGTTAATTATGAGTTTCTCCAGTTTTATGCATTTCAGACCATAATTCCCATCTTTAGATTCCTTGTTCCTGAGTGTGCTTCTCACCGACGGCTCTGTTCCCCTGTTTCTCTGGCTCCAACTCTCTTCCAGGCCAAGACAAATATAGGACAAGCTTCTGTCTGTCCAAATATTAGACTTTTTAGAGCTGAAAATAAACATGTAAGTAAACATGTGTCCTAATTCCTACAGTGCTATGCTTTCTGTCCCAAATCAGATCTCATTCTCTAGCACAGAGGAAACTTCTTGGGAAACAAATCTCTAGTCCCATTAGGATTTAACTAAATGGAACTGCATTTTCAGTGCTAAAATTGTGTTGTAATTAGACAAAATTACGAATGGCTCTTTTCATAGTGAAAGGAAAACGTAAGCGACCCTTTAATTAGGAATTGAGCATCTTTTTCCATTTCGCCTCCAGGAAGTCCTGTCAACAAACTTGAAATGCACACTGTTTTGCAGATGGCACCACACTGCGATTCATTCCTCACGCTCATCACTAAATGTAGCAAAACATTCCTTTGTCTCTACATCAGACACTAACCAAGTATCCAAGGCCTGGGAGAATATAAATATTTTCATATAAAAAAGAATTATAACCTGATTTTCTGCTCCTTCACCCAGATGTTTGCATTGTTGGTATTTTTTATCATCTCCACTGCAGACTGATCTTCAAAGTGATAAATGCTACTGAGATGCTTTATTTTCTTTTTCCCACAATGTTTTTTCTTTAAAAAAAAAAATCCAAGTCTGGCAATATATCTTTATAACTAGCTAAATCCAAGGTGATTATGATATTCTACCATTTCCCTCCCAAGAAGGTAAAGTCAGGTCACATGGGTCCATGGCCAAGGAGGGCAAGGTTCAACTTGGGTTTGAGTAGTCAGACTAAGTCCAAGAAAGAAAGAGGTGAAAAAAAGCCAGTGAGGCAGTATAATCATGTCTGGGAAATGCTAAAGGTTAATCCCTGGTGACTCATACAGTAAAGAATCTGCCTGCAATGTGGGAGACATGGGTTCGATCCTTGGGTTGGAAAGATCTTGTGGAGGAGGGCATGGCAACCCACTCCAGTATTCTTGCCTGGAGAATCCCCATGGACAGAGAAACCTGGCGGGCTATAGTCCATGGGGTCACCAAACAGTTGGACACAACTGAGCAACTAAGACCAAAGCACAGTCCTGGTGAAGCCAAGTCCATTTTTAAGACTAAGGATAAGTTTGACAAGTCAGGAGCCAGGGAAACAGAAGGCTAGAGCAGTTGATTTGGAGCAAGCTAGGGACAAGGCCATCTGTCCCAGGACATCTACTGTGAGAAGAGCATGTTCTTATCAGACACTGGACACAGGACACTGGGTTATAGAGGCTGATTGGAAGATGTGGAGTCCACTAACGATAGAAGAGGCCCACACATTTCCAAATTGTAACCTAAAAGGTCCTCGTATTTCTTCTGGACTGAAAATCCTAGATGTTTCATTGGCCTATTCCAAAAGATGCAGTGGAACTGAGGGAAATCTCTACCCTTATCTCTCAAATGTCAAGGGTTTATATAAAAAACCTATCTGTTCTCTGGGTTTGTGGCTCACCTCTACCCTCCACTGCCATTGGGCACCTTATTTCTAATAATAGCTTTTTAATTCTAGTTTCAATGTACCCAGTGTATCCGATAACTGGAACTTTATATCTGAGTTCCTAAAACTGGAGCTCTAACTTACCTTTAGAAGTTTTATTCCTTGGAGACAGTTCCCAATCTTAAACCACAGGGTAAGTTTGATGCTCAAGTATATGTAGCTTGAGCTCCTGGGCGCCATCCCCACCTACTTGTGTTCAGAGAAATAACCAATCCAGAGTCCTCACTAAGTTCTTTAACCACTTCCCTTGGATCCTTGGTCTATCATGGCCACAGCTTCAGGTACCAGTGGCTGAAGTCATTGCTCTCAGCCAGCAGTCCAGCCCTCAAGCTACCCTGTCACTCATTTGCACTGAGTGACTCAGTTATCAGACCAGTCTGTGATTCGCCCTTTCCTTAAGAGGGAAGCACCTGGAACAATGGCTGTTGGGATCAGTTTATTGGAACTTAAGAGACTGCAGTTTTGAGTGGGCAGCCAAAGAAATAGAGAACTCTGCGATAAGTGTAGGCTGTGTGACAAGGAGGCCTGCTGGACAATGGACAGCACAGTGATAGAGTACACAGTGGGTAAATCTATCACATGGAGTTTTTGACAAGCCACAGTAGGAGTCATGACACAGAAATCTAAAGTTATGGAGCATGTAGTCTGCAGCAGAGAATTACATACCATTTGGAAAAAAATCTCCTGGTATACTACAGCAGTGATGGAGAGTCTGGCCATAAGGCATCAACTGAACATGTCACTGGAGCCATCCTCAGGAGTTGGTGCTGTCAGATACAAAATAATGTAAAATCAGGTGGGCAGAGAAGTGGCCATGAATGGATGGCCCAAATCCCCATGCCACTCATCTCTGTTATGATGACACTTCTTCCTCAGTATACACTGTTGTGTCACGGAGGAGAACTTCCCAGGTGGCTTAGTGGTAAAGAATCTGCCTGCCAATACAGGAGATGCAGGAGACATAGGTTTGATCCCTGGATTTGGAAGATGCCCTGAAGGAGGAAATGGCAACCCATTCCAGTATTCTTGCCTGGAAAATTCCATGAGTAGAGGAGCCTGGGGGACTGCAGTTTATGGGGTTGCAGAAAGTCAGACAAAACTAAGCATTTGACCACATATGAACTCATGCACACCGTGGACTGGAGAGGAGTAGGGTGAGTTCTATGCAACTTAATAGAAAAGAATATAGGCCTGATTTATGACTAGATCAGCTCAATATTCATATAAGCCAAAAATAGACTGCTGCCCCACTACAGCCTCATGAGTGACCCAGCTTCAAGTGATATATTTGGTCATGTACTTTTTATGACTATGCATAGACTCCTGGGTTATGGTAAATACCTTGGCTAGTTGGTCAGGAACTTGGAAGATGTGGACTTGAAAGATCAAGAATAAGGAGATTTAAAGAAAAATCATGTTGAAAAACTTCAAGAATGGATACAAAATATATGAATGTGTAAGATACACATTAATGCCCATAAGAAAGGATCTAATGTAAAAGAATTCTTAATAAAATAAAATTCAAATAAGTAACCTTGAAGATCTAATTGGCTTTATTCAAAGATTTCTGAATCAGACAACATCCTATATGGCAAGAAGAAAGGCATTCCAAGGAGCTGTACAATTTAAGGCATAAATACCACCTCAGCTATCACTCCAGTTTCTGAAAACTTTATTGATTCCATTTTATTTTGTTCTGAATCTTTGTGGCATTCACAGATTACAGCTTCAGATTCAAATTTTCTAACTTTGTCATTCCCGTCATTTCTTTTTCAACATTCCAATCTTAGGGAGATCATTTGCCTGGTGGTTAGCAGCTGCAAAGATGCACTTAAAGATTTTGAGTGAATACAATAATATTGGGAGGTTATCATGATTATTATAAGCGGGATAATCCCCAATGTTTAGAATGAACTTTGGAGCCATGGTCCCCAAGACTCAAACCAATCAAAATCAAATAAGTCAAAGAAAGACCTTTTTAAGCCAGTGTCTTGTTCAGTGATCTTATGTAACTGAGTTTTAGTTTTTCTCTAAGTGCCAATCCAAGTGCAGCAGTGATGTTGACCACAGCATAGACACCTCCTTGTTTAGCTAAAAGATAATCAAAGGCTACTCTTTTACCAAGAATAAATTTGGCCAGAGAGTCTAAGGATTTTTATTGGGTAGCTATTGCTTTAGCAGCAGATTTTGCAACATGTTAAGAGTTAAGGACAGATTACTGATCTTAACCTCATTTGTACTTACCCCTAACAAGGGAAGTAGAGCCTTGCCAAAAAAAAGTGAATCCTGAATAATAAATACCTCCTGTTAACTCCCTTCTAACTCAACAATGTAAATCCAGGGAATCTAACAAATGAAATGTCTCGGTTTATTTATAGACAGTTTGGGCAGCCAAGAAGAACTACCCCACATCCAAGGTAAGGAGCAGTGGCTGCGCTTTGCTGGAGCAGCCGTGAAGAGATACCCCACGTCCAAGGTAAGAGAAACCCAAGTAAGATGGTAGGCACTGAGAGACGGCATCAGAGGGCAGACAGACTGAAACCACAATCACAGACAACTAGCCAATCTAATGGAGTGCTGCGGTTCATGGGGTCACAAAGAGTTGGACACGACTGAACAACTGAATTGAACTGAACTGAACTGAGGAACACAGTTAGATAACCTAAAAGGCATTGTCCAGTCATGTGCCAACCATCAAGGCATTAATAAGCTCAAGGAGAAAATTAATCACTACACAGATAAATCCTATAGGGGTATAAACCACTTCCACTAAGGTGGCACAGTTAATGGAATAATTCTCAGGTATTGTTTCCTTTGCCTGTTCAAGCCAGGAATCAGATTTTTTTTTTCCTAGCCTGAAATTACAACGCAGTTTCAAATTCCAGAGATTGCTTCATTTGCCAGTGGCTTAGGAGACATGGGTCTCAAAGACAATGAGGGGGAAAGAGAGGGCCTCATGTTTAAAGTATTAAGTCTTGATTCAGTGTCTTGGGCAGAAGCAGTCAACATCGATGTCAACTACCTTTCTTCCTAATTAGTTTGACTTGAAGGTTTAGAGTATTCGTGCAGGACCAGATGTCAGGCAGAACCTTTTTGGCTGTCAGATGCATACCCAAAGTTCAAACCCCTGAAGTTTGGCTGCCACTGGGTAATGAAGAGGAGCTGGCAGAGTCCATTTCAAGGAAATTCAAGAGCAGTCTTGCTCTTGGTGATTCTAAATCAGAGGGAGGGAAGAAAATTGGAAATGTCAGCTTGGAGAGTTGTAGTCAGTCATTTGAGGAAACTAGAAGAATTCAGGATCCAGTCGAGTTTGCATATAACAAAAACTCAAAGACAACTAATAGAATTAGAATCTAATATTTAAAAGTGTGCAAACACAGTTTTTTTTTTTTATTATTGTTTTTGCCATACATTGTCATGATATCACCATGGGTTTACATATGCTTCCCCTCCGGGTCCCCCCTCCCTCCTCCCTCCCCCCCGGGAAATCTCGCTGCACCAGTCCCGAGCATCAATCCTGGGCTGGCGATTGATTAGACACATGACAATTAACATGCTTCAATGCCCTTCTCCCATATCATCCCACCCTTACCCTCATCCACAAAGTCCACAAGTCTATTCTATACATCTGCGTTCCTTTTGTTGTCTCCCATGTTGGGTTCTCATTACTGTCTTTCTAAATTCCATATATATGTGTTAATATACTGTATTGTTGTTTTTGCTTCTGGCTTACTTCACTCTGGATAATGGGCTCCAGTTTCGAACACAGTTTTTTTCTCTCTACAGTTACCCCCATTTTTATCAAAGTTCACAGTGAGACCATTTTTCCTTTTTTGCATTAAAATTGGCCCGATTATTTACATTAGTTTAGCAAGAATAGTGATTGACCAGATAAGGTCTTTCATAGACTGCTTTAATGGAACTTTTTAATCGCAGATTGAATTCTTAAAGGTCTTTCAGGCCAAGAAGCTAAGCCAAAGACTCACCACTAGATTTTATCTGCGATGCTATCTCAATCAAAGCCCATGAAACACAGTGTAGCCAGTGTTTCCAATTGTGTTCTATTATGAGGAGAACAGATTCTTATTGAACTTATATAAATAACTACAGGAAAGATTAGGTAGGAGAAAAACTAAATATTTTCATCTTTGACTACGAAGGTATAATTTACTAAATTGCTGTAGGTCTTGGGTAGCTTAAGAGAAACAATTTTCTCAAATCTGGTAAAGTAGCAATGTTTCAAAAATGAAGTCATAAAAAATTACAATTATTCTCCTCTCTTCATTCAGTCCTAGGCTATTAATTCTTGTTTTATTTAACTGTTTTTTTCTCCTTCATCCTGGAAATTCTTACCCAGATCAGTTTTATGTATTTAAAGATATCAGAATCCTGTAATTATCAAAAGTCCTTCCTTTTTAAAAATGAAGTACTCTTACAGGAACACTTTTGCAAAAGCTCTCTGTAAATGACAAAGATTTTTAAATGCCCATTGTTGGAGCTCATTTGATAAACAAATGTAGTTATTTGTTGTGATGTACAAAATTTTATGATAACAACTAGAATTATGATGACAGCATTCAGTTCAGTTCAGTTGCTCAGCTGTGTCTGAGGGAAGCTACTTTGGAATTTTGAAGTCTTTTGGAGGCTTCTGCATTACCAGTTAAAATAGATATTCCATTTTGTTTGATATGGGAACACAAGCTTTCAAGTGCACTTCTTAAATGACTGTACCTCGTTGGAACATTCCTCATAATGGCCGTTGTAATTCTAAGGATGTAATTTCCCCTTAGGGCTAGAAGCATTTTAGTAGAACCAAATGGAGTGCAACCCAGATCACTTCCTGGATATATTTCGGGACCCTCATCCTGATGCTTACTAAACCACCTTTCAGAACACAAAATTCTAGGTTATCTTTATTAAGATTTTGATAGTTTTTATAGATATTTATAGCTTCCAGGACCATAGTTCTTAAGAAAGTATGCTGGTAGGTGACGTGTGAAAGTCTCTCAGTCGTGTCCGACTCTTTGCGACCCCATGGACTATATGGTCCATGGGAATTCTCCAGGCCAAAATACTGAAGTGGGTAGCTGTTCCCTTCTCCAGGGGGATCTTCTCAACCCAGGGATCAAATCCAGGTCTCCTGCATTGCAGGCAGATTCTTTACCATCTGAGCCACCAAGGAAGCCCTGGTAGATGACATACTGACATACTTAACTCTAAAATGTAAGCAACTTAATTCTTCTAGCTAAGCCTGTGGTCCTCTTGGAGCAAACTAATACCTAAAATGGATGAGCCACTGGGTTAGGACTTGTGGGATATTTTACACTGTATCTCAGTGTACAGAAAATTTAAGGTTGGCAGGTGACCTAGTGTCAATCTAATTCCTTCCATGACCAATTTATACTAACACAAGAGTCATTGGATTAGATAGTGAATGCTCTAAGTTCTTAAATGCTTGACCCATGTCCACAAATTTTGAGACTTTCAAGATTCCCATTAACAAAATTTTATTCACACAAGACTCCACACTGGACCCAGTTCAGCTTAAATCAGAACTAATCCAATATCAGACCCAGTTTGATTTTTTAAAGTGGACCCTATCTGTTCCCAAACCCAGTTCGGTTTTTAAGTCAGACCTAGTCCTATTCCGGCTGGTAATTACCAGCAGTTCCCAGTGTAAAATATGAAGAGCAGGAGAAAGAACTGAACCAGGAGGCCCCAGATAATGGGGATTGCTGACTGATTCCAAACAAACAGGTAACTGCAGTTCCCAAGCTGGAATCTGGGGATCTGAGGGTCAAAGCCAAGGCTGGGATTTCCAAACAAATAGGGAACTGTGGAAAGCCAATTAGATCAGGAGCTCAATGCAAAGAGACCAGAGCTCAAGAAATGAAAGAAACTTACCCACATCCCTCTGAAACAGTGAGAAAAGCAAAGAATACAAAAGGGTCATAGTATACCACACATCTGTTTCTCATTTTTCCCAAATGCTTTCAGAAGTTCACTTCAGATCCCACCATTGCCACTAAACCTGCTTTTAGAAATTCAGCTGAGTAAATCTGAAGTTCTCATTGGCTTTATTTAATGATTTATGAGTCAGGCAATATTCCATTTAGCAAGGAGAAAAGTGCTCCAAGAAGTTGTATAACATGGAAGGTTTTTATAGACAGAAAGACGACGGACAAGAAAGGGTCAGTTAAGCACAGGGAACTATACTTAGTGCTCTGTGGTGATCTAAATGGGAAGTAAATCCAAAAAAGAGGGGATACGTTGCTGTTGTTGTTCCATTGCTCAGCTGTGTCTGACTCTTTGCAACCCCATGGACTGCAGCATATCAGGCTTCCCTATCCTCCACGATCTCCCAGAGCTCGTTAAAACTCATGTCCATCGAGTTGGTGATGTCATCCAACCATCTCATCCTCTGTTGTCCCCTTCTTCTCCTGCTCCAATCTTTCCTAGTATCAGGGTCTTTTTCCAATGAATCAGCTCTTCTCATCAGGTGGCCAAAGTATTGGAGCTTCAGCATCTGTCCTTCCAATGAATATTCAGGGTTGATTTATTTTAATATTGACTGGTTTGATCTCCTTGCTGTTCAAGAGACTCTCAAGAGTCTTCTCCAGCACCACAGTTTGAAGGCATCAGTTCTTCGGTGCTCAGCTTTCTTTATGGTCCAACTCTCACGTCTATACATGACTACTGGAAAAACCATAGCTTTGAATACACTGACCTTTGTCGGAAAAGTGATGTCTCTGCTTTTTAACATGCTATCTAGATTTGTCACAGCTTTTCTTTCAAGGGGCAAGCATCTTTTAATTTCATGGCTGTAGTCACTGTCCAGTGACTTTGGAACCCAAGAAAATAAAGTCTGTCACTGTTTCCTTTGTTTCCCCATCTATTTGTCATGAAGTGATGGAATCAGATGCCATGACCTTAGTTTTTTAAATGTTGAGTTTTAAGCCAGCTTTTTCACTCTCCTCTTTGACCTTCATCAAGAGGCTCTTTAGTTCCTCTTCCATTTCTGCCATTAGGGTGGTGTCATCTACATATCTGAGGTCATTGATATTTCTCCTGGCAATCTTGATTCTAGCTTGTACTTCTAGCCCAGTATTTTCACATGATGTTCTCTGCATATGAGTATTGTCTGACTCTTTGCAACCCTATAGACTATAGTCTGCCAGTCTCCTCTGTCCATGGGATTCTCCAGGGGAGAATACTAGAGTGAGTTGTGCATGCCCTTCTCCAGGGTATCTTCCCAACCCGTGGGTCAAATCCACATCTCTTCTACATCTTCTGCATTGGCAGGCAGTTTCTTTATCACTAGCATCACCTGGGGTCTCACTCACATGTAAACCTATAGCTGATTCACTTTGCTGTACAGTAGAAACAAGACACAACATTGTAAAGCATTACATTCCAATAAATTGTTTAAAAAATAAAAAGCAATTTAAAAAGAGTGAATTATTCCAAGCAAGGAAATAATCTTCCTTAGGAGAAGGAAGTGGAGGACAGATTATCTCTCTAGTGGTAGTCAGGAAATTCCCAGACTGGTTTAAAATTCTGCTCCTGGGTTAATAATTTAGATTTAAAACCATGTCCCACAACTTACTATCTGTGTAACCTCAAGCAGATTACTTAACCTCTCTTAAACAGCAATTCCCAAATCTATAAAAATCTAGATAATACTATGTACCACTCAAGGGCATTTTGAGGCTTAAATGAAAAAAATTTGAAAGAGATACACAAAAGGACTCATCCAGCAAGTATTATCCAGCCTCTGTCCTCAGACATCACAGTGTTCTCATAGTTAGAATTTGAATGGAGCAGCCATGGTAGTGACATGGAATTCTTCTTACCAAAACTAATCTAGGTATTACCACTGCTGAGTATCCCACCTATCAGTCACAGGTTTTGATGCTAAGGTCTAGACATGCCAACTCTCAAGGAGTCCAGCCAGCCAATTTTTGTTTGGCAAGTCAACTACATTGAACTCCTTCTAAACTGGAAAAGACAGAGCTATCATTCTCAATAGGATTGGCACATAGCGCAGGTATGCGTTTGCCTTTCCTGCCCATGGTACCTCAGTCAGCACCAGTCTCCAAGGGCTCACATACCATCTGATTTACCAACATATGATACCATATAACAACACCTCAGCCCAAGAGACTGAGGTTTAATTTTAATTTTAATTCATTGAGGTATAAGAAAGTCATTCTGGCTTATTTGACTTGAACTTTATGCTAACTATTACAGCATGCCTTCTGGTCTGTTTATTATGCATTGTGTGCTTTAACCACTGAAAAAAAGGATGTATTCACCAGATTGTTTAGAATGTTCATGTTAGGTTGAATCCCGGCCCCACTTTCTGATGCTGACTGACTGCCAGTACTTCTTGGAAAATGAGGTTTCCTTCCCAGACACTTTGGTCATGCTGACTCACTGTGTATGCACTACTCCATCTTCTAAAATCTTAAAGAATTGTACCTCTGACATGTTTGATGCTTGGTTTTTGTTCTGACAGAACATAAAACGGTGGCTCACATGTCCAAAATGAAGCAAGGAACGTGCCAAAAAGAACAAGGAAAATAAAGAGACATGGAAAGGTATATAAAACACTGAGAAATTTGTAAAAAAAAAAAAAAAAATGTTCTATTTACACCCTCTAGCTCCAAAGAAAGGATCTAGGCAAAAGGCTGTCCATTATCCAAGCTCCATCCCCCACGGCCAGTCCAAACACTTTCCTTCTATTCACAGTTGTAAACCACCAGCTGTGATCTTAAGAAATCTAAAAAGGCTGGGAAAAGAAACTATACTGTGTGTCTCCACTTCAGTGAAGGGTTAGCAAGATCTGGGCAATCTGAACTCAGCTGGATCTTTAGCTCTTAAAAAGACATTCCAATGAATAAAATCCCAGCGGCTGCTAGAGGCATTTCCATTCTGTATGTCTTTGACACAGGTATCAAAGTGACTCCAAGATGATGTGAACATAGCTGCTATACAAGGTCAACCACTTCCTTTTTATCTTTGACTTAAAGAGACCCTATTTGCTGTTACTTATGTCAATCTCATATTCTTACTGGCACCCTCATGCCAGCATCAAGATTTCAGACATCCCAAGACAAGGCAGGTAAACCTAAAGCAATCAGAGATAACATATTTCAGTTAAGGGCTCTTTGGAACTACCCTGTTACCTGAAAGACCCTCCTAATTTGTGTGACAACTGGTAAGCCCCTTTATCCATCACCAAAGGAACATTCAGCTCTTCTCTTTTGCTCTCTCTCGCATCTCCTGCCCTCCTCTGTCCAGTATTATTGATGGATTTGCACTGACTTATACACATTCTCTCTCTCACCATCCTCTTTGTCACCAAAAGTACATTTGTTTATGATTATTGCTTACATAGGCTTCCCAGGTGGTACTAGTGGTAAAGAACCCGTCGGCCAATGCTGGAGACACAGATGCAGATTTGATCCATGGGGAAGATTCTCTGGAGTAGGAATTGGCAACCTGTTCTGGTATTCTTGCCTGGAAAAGTCCATGGACAAGAGACAAAATTTCATGGAGGAGCCTGGCAGGCTACTGTCCGTGGGGCCACAAAGAGGTGGACATGACTGAGCTCCTGAGAACACACATACACGCACATACCTTGTTTACAAGCACATTTAGGTAACAATAAAATAAGAGAATGTCATCCCACTCAGCGTGTTTGCTTACCACTTGTATACTTTTCCAAAACAGAATCTATCTTACAGATATTTTTGTTAAGTAAGAGGAGGCTTCATATTAGACTCATCAGTTACAATCCTCAAAGTTGATGTCAGCGTAGAAAACTTAAAAGAAAACATTTCTGCCATGAGAAAGCTAAATAAAGTACCCAAAAGGAAACTGTTCTGAAAATTACTATTTTGAGTGGGAATTATTAGAAATAAAACCCTTTAGAAAATAACCAAAACCAGAGGTGCACCTGTGACTTTGGAAGCAAAGTGAAGTTGATGACAGCCTGCATCGCATGGGCTAGGCTGACCCCAGGCATCCTCAGGTCTGCTCCCCGGGGACCAAAGGCCCTGGCTGACTCAGGCTCCACCTCATGGCTCTCATGGCACCCCTGTACTTCCTGTTCTGAAGTCAGGACATTTTCATCCAGAGGAGGACAGGGTGTGATAGCAAAGTCGTGTGGTCTCTGGACAAACAACACAGATATATTGGCCCTTCCCTATTCTTCCTTCTGAGCTAGACATTGTCCTGGAGTGTGTGTGTGTGTATGAGTCCTGGCTGAAATTTACTTTCCCCCTTTAATGTTTGCTTCTGGCCCCACTTCCAGCCAGGGAGATGGAACTAGCTCTCCTCGTCTCTAAGTAGAGACCAAATACAAGAATGGACCCACAATTCTCTGACTTTATTTTTTGCTGAATTTGCAAGTGATGATCACCCATAATGGTATCCAGTTGAAATAGTAAAGTCACCAATGATGAGGGGCAAGAATGGCCCAGAATGAAAATTCCTTTGAGTTTTAGCTTGATAAATATAGTGCTAACAGATCAGTTTCTCAGGAGACACCTGAAAGTTTCAAGTCTGAGATATCCAGATAAACACACCCAGTAGCAGGCAATGCCCCCAGAATGTCAAAACTCATTTCCTTAGCTAAGCAGCTTTTCTAGGCCAGAATTCAGGGAGTAAAGGAGCAGGAGCTACCAGTCTAGCCTATGGCTTCCTGGTGTGGAGAAGGAAAAACTGCAATATTACTATGGGCACACAGAGGCTTGGAGATCAAAAATAAACTCAGATACAGATGATTCCTATGATTTTTTTTACATGAAAGACAATCAATCTATTTAATCAAATTGAGATTAAGCAGGAACTGTAATGCAACTGTTTTTTGTTTCATGTTTCTAATAGGCAAACAGCCTTTTTCCTCTTGGTTTTAAAACGGTTGCACTGCAAAGTACTTAAACAATGCAAAGTTTAAAAGAAATGAAAATCACCTGAGATCCACCCCCAGTGATGACCCATTCTGTCTTGGTGGGATATCCTTCCAGACATCTTGTCATAAAATTTTACGTACGCACACCCACCCCCCACACATAGATGCACACACACAGGTGCAGACATACATACACACATACATACACTGCATGCACACATATAAATAAGTGGGCACATATTCACGAGCTATCTTACAATCTATTTATCAACATCATGTGTATGTGTGCATAAAATTGAGCACCTTAAATCTTAAATACGGACATGCAGTATCTGTATTTTATTTCATTATCAATATGTACCACAATTTAGCCAATCCCAGAATCCTGGTAAAACTAGTTTTGTTGTTTATATATTTCAAACAGTCTTCTAAAAAATGCTATCTTTAAACATTTATTCAAATATCTTCTTGGGAAATATCTTGGGAAAATTCCTATGGAATTGCTGGGTTAAAGGATAGCCCAACTTTTTAAAATCTTGGTACATAGTGCCAAATTGGAGATGAACTGGGACATCAGGAGGTCATTGACCTTGAACTTTCCCTCCCGAACTGAGGAAGCTCTACACAAAACCTCTCCTTAGGGTCTGTCCCTACACAGACAACAAAGGCGTGCCCAAGTCTCTAGCTGTTTCCCTGCTAGGTTGGAGAGCAGTTCTCACTGGAGAGAAAGCATAAAATTCTCATAAAACTCTCTTGAGCCCCTTCTGCTCCACAGTGGGGAAGGACCCTGGCTGGGAGCTCTTCACATCTCCTACACCCAGACAACAGTTCCTTCCGAACTGGACACCCAGGAGGGGACCCATCACAAGTGTCTCCACTGATTACCACACATGTCCTGTGCTCCAAGGTAGCAGATCTGGCCCAGCAATCCCACTGCTGGGCATACACACCAAGGAAACCAGAATTGAAAGAGACACGGATACCCCAATGTTCATCACAGCACTGTTTACAATAGCCAGGACACGGAAGCAACATAGATGTCCATTGGCAAACGAATGGATAAGAAAGCTGTGGTACATATACACAATGGAATATTACTCAGCCATTAAAAAGATTTCATTTGAATCAGTTCTAATGAGGTGGATGAAACTGGAGGCTATTATACAGAGTGAAATAAGTCAGAAAGAAGAACACTAATACATGTATGTGAGACAGCAAAAGAGACACAGATGTAAAGAACAGACTTTTGGACTCTGTGGGAGAAGGCAAGAGTGGGATGATTTGAGAGAACAGCTTTGAAACATGTATATTATCATATGTGAAATAGATTGCCAGTCCAGGTTCAATGCATGAGACAGTGTTCTCAGGGCTGGTACCCTGGGATGACCCTGAGGGATGGGATGGGGAGGGAAGTGGGAGGGGGTTTCAGGATGGGGAACACATGTAAACCCAAGGCTGATTCATGTCGATGTATGGCAAAAACCTCTACAATATTGTAAAGTAATTAGCCTCCAATTAAAATAAATAATTTTTTAAAAAAGATGTTGAGATGAGAAAATTAAAACAAAAAAAAAGACTGAAGGCAAGAATCTGTAGTAAAGGATCAGGAATCTTCCTCTTGCTTTGGGGCAGATCAGTGGATCTCAACTAGGGAAAGGGGTAATTTTGCCCCCCCAGGGAAGATTTAGCAATGTCTAGAGATATTTTGGGCTTCCCTGGTGGCTCAGACAGTAAAGAATCTGCCTGCAGTGCAGGAGACCCAGGTTCAATCCCTAGGTCAGGAAGATCCCCTGGAGAAGGGCATGGCAACCCACTCTAGAATTTTGCCTGGAGAATTCCATGGACAGAGGAGACTGGCGGGCTACAGTCCATGGGGTCGCAAAGAGTTGGACCTGACTGAGTGACTAACACTTTCACTTTCAGATACATTTTAGGTTGTCATAGCTATAGATATGTGCTACTGACATCTAGCAAGTACAGACCAGGGATGCTGCTAAGCATCCTACTGTGCCCAGGCCAGCCTCCCACAACAAATAATTATTTGACCCAAAATCTCAGTAGTTCTGAGGCTGAGAAACCCTGAATAGATAATGCATTCTTCTCTACTTTTTGGTTTTAGTTCATTCACTATCCTGAATTTCAGGGGCAAAGAACTGGAGATTTTCATATATCTTTATCCCTCATATATGTGTATTTTTATATAAAAATATTGCTTCCTCATTTAATCCTTTAATGCCTCCTCCATTCTCTGGCTTTTCTTACCCAGAATCCAAGACCCACAAGGTTCTAGAGCCCTAGAGTTCAAACCTGCTCTACCCAAAGTTGGGCCATCCATGAATCCCAAACAGCATTGACATAGACAAGCCTGATTAGATGTTTTCCTTCAATTCTTTTGTTTTAAATTAACTCATATAGTTAACAGAACATGTAGACCTGTTCCTTCTTTTCTGCCCATGGATGGTTTTCATCTCATTCATATTATTTTAATATGCTGTCACTTCTGCACAAATCATTTAATGTGATGATAGCCCCTTTGTCCTGACACAGGGTAGAGAAGCATTTTCCTTGTAAAGGGAGAAGCTCTTCTCTAAATGAGAAAATTCTACACGCTGTCCAAGTCTCTCCACCACTCTTAGATTTACAAGAGCAAAATGCAAGGCATTCTAAAGCCTTGAGCAGGGTCACTGGACACATCTCATTGGTTAGATGACTATCTGAGAAGAATCCGTATTTTATCCAGACTTGGATCCCTGTCAAGCCTTCCTTGGGGCCCATTACTCAGTAAGCCCTGAGTTAGTGTTACTGACCAAAAACAGAGTCCCTCAGAGGCAATGAGTCGTGAGTGAAAATTCTGAGGTCAACAGAAATGGTTTCTATGATAACAGAGCCTCTGTAACGATTCCCTGGTGCCCCAGGGTGGTGTTCAGGAACCATTAAAAGGATCTACCATTCATAGACGGGAACTTACCTGCAATGGTAAATTAAGTCCACAGCCCACACATGAGTATACACATACATACACCCCAACCTCCCCACTGTGGAAAAGCAGCCTTGCTTGATTTATTTCCCTGTCATCAACATTTTTCATCCATAACAGACAAAAGAAATAGCCAAGTTCTATCCAAGCACAGGACAAGAAATGCCTTTTTTCTCTTTGCATATCAAGTTAAGAACTATTGCTTGTGGAGCAAAGCTGAGGACTGCAGAACAAAGGCAACAAAATCTAGCTCACGTTGGTGCTCTGGCGAGATACTGAGACTCACTGGAATTGAAGGCTTTGTCCACCTTTGAAGGAGAAACACTGCTTCAGAAATACAGTAGCCACAAAATCTCTTTTAATACAGAGTTGCATGGGGCCTTTAGGACAAAAGAAGTGTGCACCTGTCTCCCCTCAAGACCTGGCCCAGTGTTTTGACACAAGTTCTCAGTAAATTATAATTGGGCAGATTGCTCACATCAGAAAGCCCCGTCATCTTGCTGTCATCTAGATCCTTTCTACTTAAAATGTGGTCTGCCGACCAGCAGCAGCATCCAAAAAGCTTGTTATCAATACAGCATCAGGCTACTCCCAAAAGCCACCTATAGAATCTGAATTTTCACAAGATCCCAGGTGATGCATATGCTCACTAAGAGTTTTATAATCACTGCTATGAACAAACTCTCCCGACAAAATGTAGAAACTCTGCCCCAAGATGATGGAGGGTGTATCCAGTCAATCAATCAGCCAAATACTGCCTGACAGTCTGCTCTGGGCATGATGCCAGTGAGGTGGCCAAAGCAGAATCCTAACACTAGAATACTAACAGAGCAGAATGAGAGTCTGGCAGTAGTTCCCTGGAAGACATTGGACACACCACAAAGGGACCAATGAGAGAGGAAATTTGGGCCACAATGAGACTTGTCTCAAAGGAGCCCTGGGAGTCAGAAGTATATTAGTACAGCAATGATTATGCTTTCAGCCTCTGCAGAGCTTCCCAAAGTGCTTTGCTTGATAAGGGAGCTGGCAGATCTGAATGAAGATGTTAAATTAGAGATAACATGAAATAAGCGAGCAGTGCATGGGAGTAGGGCAAAAACAGGAGAAAGCAGGAGACAGAGGCCTGTCCCTAGCCACGACTTTAGTAACCAGTCTCAGGGCTGCCAGAGGTAATCTTCATCAGCGGTTGTGAGCCAGTGAATGAGTGGCTTCTGTCGCCCTTGTGATTCTGCTCCAGCTGCGGTTCTAATGCCTCTTAGGATTTAGTCTTTAAGTCAAAGAAAGAAACATCCTGAATGAAATAAAAATGTGTCCCCTTGCCTCTGAGTTCAGCAATGGCTGATAGACAGCAAGCAGGAGGACAGGTTGAGTGAGACAGCAAGTTGCTTCCCTCACCCCGCAGCACTCCTGCTCCTTGCTCTGGGTCTGGCAGGAGGGTGAATCAGTCCCTGGGGGATATTTGGCCAAGTGCGGAGACATTTCAGGTTTTATAACCAGTTGCTTGGGTACTACTGGCCCATCCTTGGTAGAAGCCAGGTGTGCTGCACAAGGAGCTCAGCCCGGTGCTCTGTGATGACCTAGAGGGGTGGGATGGGGTGAGCGGAGGCTCGAGAGGGAGGGCATATATATACCTATGTAGCTGATTCACCTCATTGTACAGCAGAAACTAACACAATTTGTAAAGCAATTACAGTCCAATTTTTTTTAATTGTTTAAATATACATTTTTTAAAAAGATCCTACAATGGACGAGACAGCCTCCACAGCACAGAATTCTCTGACTTGAAATATTAATACTGCCAAGGGTGAGACACTCGGCTCTATAGCAACAGCCCTGCAGGGGCGCTTCCTGCAAAGCTGTCTTCCGGTGACAGATTCCTGCTGTTGTTCCTCCCATGGGCCTCAACTTTGGGGGTTTCTTTAATCTACTGGCCCCCTGAAGTCAGCACCAACATTACACCCTCCTCAAATAGTCTCAGCCACATGAATCTTGTGATTGCTTCCCAGACCCTTTGTTGAACTAAGCTACTTCATAATACTGTTTACAGAAATAGGTTTGTTTAGCTGACTCACAGGCCAAATGCTGAGATGCCAAGGTTTACAGCAGAGAAAGAGTTTACTCACAGGGCATCCAAGTGAGGAGATGAGAGAAAGAAAAGAAAGAAAGAAAGAAAGTGAAGGTGTTCAGTCGTGTCCGACTCTTTGGGACCCCATGGACTGTAGCCTACCAGGCTCCTTCATCCATGGGATTTTCGAGGCAAGAGTAATGGAGTGGGTTACCATTTCCTTCTTCAGGGTATCTTCCCAACCCAAGGATCAAACCTGGGTCTCCCGTATTGCAGGCAGACGCTTTTACTGTCTGAGCCACCAGGGAAACCAAGGGAGGAGATGAGAGAAAAGATCTCAAATCCACATCCCCAAAGGTAAAGCGTTAGGATATTTAGAAGATAAAGAAGCTAGTAGACTAAAGCACAGGAAATGATTGGAGTTAGGGACATAGTAAGATCATTGGTGTACCACAAGGGCATATCTGAGTTATCTTCTTCTTCACGGGACATATGTTCAAAAACAGGAAGTACTTGGCAAGATCTGAGGGTGGCGTTTGGGGCCCGATATGACATCAAAAAGTCACTCATCCGCCATCTGTGCAGACTGTTTTAGGGTTGGTGGTCCCACCCAGTGTTAGCCAGCTCGAATTGTGACTCTAAGTTAACCTAAGCCTCAGTTACTATAGTGACCCCTACATCAGAGGCACTACCTATCAGAGGTGATTAAAAAGCCATGTAATATATTACCTAGGCTATATGAAGCTTAGAGGGTATGCAATTAAAGAGAGAAAAAAATAATAACTAAAGCAAACTTAGTCGGTAAAGGCAGTTTACAAACGGAAGGGTTTAAACAAGCTGTTCCTTTATCTGTTGTTCTGTAAAGCAGTCTCAATCTCTGCTGGTCACCAGCCTGCCCCTGTAGGGGACAGTTTGAATACATCTACCTCAGCACCCATGGTCTTTGTCCAAGCAGCCTGTAGGGCCTTAAACTGCCACTAGCCCCATCGTGCAAGCTCATGCCCTAGAGAGCAGCCACAGAGTCACAAGCAAATGTAAGTTCTGATGATTTCCCAACAGCCTGTGAAGTCAAAATGCCATGTGCCATATCAGTAAGCAAAGGACGTTGCGGCCATCAAGCCATCATCTTACAGCTGGTCCTCTACCCTGAGGGTACTCAGGACAGAGGCAGGGTTTGCCCCAGCCCTTTCTATCAATAGCAGTCAGCCCCCTCCTGATGGTGCACCCAGAGGAGACTCAGGATGAGAAAACATGGGATCCCACCCAGTCCATAGCTGGCATGCATATCAAAGGGAAGATTTCAATGAACCCAGAATTTGTATCCTCCCATATGTAGAAAAGTGCTAATTTTCTTAACTTGAGATGTCTGGTCTTCTTTAATTAACAGTAATCTTTTGATGTTCCAACTGCCTGGTCTCTGATGCAAAGATTCCTATACCTCCTGGCTTCCAACCCAGCCCCCTTGCTTCTTTGGAGCAGTCTCAGAGTCTCTCGGCATCTCTGAGATGCTGTGTCCTGGGGTTAAATTCTCAGTTTTGTCCACTGAATAAAGCACAACTCTAAACTTGTAAGTGGTGAAGTTTTTTCAGTCAACAAGCCTTGTGACCAATAGTTTCTCCTCCCTCCGTGCCTTCCCCTTGTGGGACCCTTAGATAAGACACCCCTTTCCCACACAAAACCTGTAACATTCCGACTCTTTTGGTTCGAATTGACCAATTCAGCCTTAAACTGGGAACCCCAAAGCACTCTACCCACAGACCCTAATAAAGGCATGTGGCTCAGGGCCTGCCTGTCTCTCTGACTGCACCCTGCCTTGCCCTTCTTATGGCTCCTTAAGGCTTGTTTGAAGTACCTCCTCTAGGACCTGTGAGTAACAACCTTTCAATTCTTTTGTGAGCTTTTGTCAAACAGTGGCTCACAGCTAACACCCCAAATGCTAATTTTTTTACTTTATTTTGTTAACATTTTATTTTATATTGGAGTATAGTTGATTAACAATGCTGTGTTAGTTTCAGGTGTGCCGCAAAGGGATTCGGTTATACATATACACGTATCTAAAGTGAAGTGAAAGATGCTTAGTCGTGTCCAACTCTGCAACCTCAAGCCTGTAGCCTACCAGGCTCTTCTGTCCATGGGGATTCTCTAGGCAAGAATCCTAGAGTGTATAGCCATTCCCTTCTCCAGAGGATCTTCCTGACCCAGGGATCAAACCCAGGTCTCCCACATTGTAGGCAGATTCTTTACCATCTGAGCCACCAGGGAAACCCTGTTGTACCTATTCTCTTTCAAATTTGTTTCCCATTTAAGTTGCTACATAAGCAGAGTTCCCTGTGCTTATAGTAGGTCCTTGTTGGTTAGCCATTTTAAATATAGTTGTGCGTACATGTCCATCCCAAACTCCCTAACTATCCCTTCCCCTCACCCTTCCCCTCTGGTAACCACAAGTTCATTCTCTCAGTGTGTAAGTATGTTTCTGTTAACAAACGCTAATTTAACAAAGTCATAATATGCCAGCTGGTACAAAGAAAGCTCAGTAATGAGAAAAATAATGCCAGGATTTGTGCTGGGGCAGTAATTCTTAATTGATGATCCAGTCAAAGTTGAAGAAAAGAGTGAATAAAGTCTGGAAGCAGGTAGGAAATGGGGTTATAGGGTTCGTGAGAAGCCTTCAAACAACTATGAAGGGTCAGCCTTGGAGAATCCAGCCCCAGCATGGGAGAAGGCAGGGCAGGCTGACTGGGATAGAAGTGCCCTTCCCAACCTCAGTAAAGCAGATTCACCTTGATGAACTAATAATGAACTATTGCGATCAAAGTGGTGGCCTCTTCCACTTGCATAAGCACTTTCCAAGGATGCCAGAGGGGCCCTAACAATGCCCTTACATGGTTGTATGTGTTTGTTAAATTCTCAAAACTGAAATGTTTTAACTGCAAATGGTTAAGAATGCTGCCTCTTTCCACACCAACCCACTTACCAATGCAGGAGCCACAGATGATACGAGTTAGATTCCGGGGCTGGAAAGATCCCCTGTAGGAGGAAATGGCAGCCATTCTTGCCTGGGAAATCCCATGGACAGAGGAGCCTGGAGGGCTACAGGCCACAGGGTCACAAAGAGTCAGACACAGCTAAGCAACTGAGTACTCATGCACTCTTTCCACACCAACTTTCCCTCCATCACAACCCACTCCAGTATTCTTACCTCGAGAATTCCCATGGAGAAAGGAACCTAGTCAGCTACAGTCCACTGGGTCGCAAAGAATCAGACATGACTGAATGACTAAGTGCAGCACAGCAAGGTGGCATTAGAGGAGACAGCTAAAACAAAACGGAATTGGTGACACATGTAATCTGGGTTTAGTGGGATGTATTTACGCTATTCACCATCATTTCGAGATATGATAAAGTTATTGCCAGCCATCCATGTGTAAAAATGACTTTCAGGAGTAATTCTATCATCCACTAGAAAAATTCACTGAATACTGTGACACAGTGGGGTGGGTCGAGAAGTCATATTGTGATAGGAACCTGTCCAACAATGGTGTAGACACAGTGCAGGAGAAACAAGTCTTGAAAGGCATGCAGACAGAAGCTGCTGCTGCTGCTAAGTCGCTTCAGTTGTGTCTGACTCTGTGCGACCCCATAGACAGCAGCCCACCAGGCTCCCCCATCCCTGGGATTCTCCAGGCAAGAATACTGGAGTGGGTTGCCATTTCCTTCTCCAATGCATGAAAGTGAAAAGTGAAAGTGAAATTGCTCAGTCATGTCTGGCTCGTCACAAACCCATGGACGGTAGCCTACCAGGCTCCTCCGTCCAGGGGATTTTTCCAGGCAAGAATACTGGAGTGGGGCGCCATTGCCTTCTCCAGACAGAAGCTAGTCTGGAAAATTCTTCCAATCGTCAAATGTGTAAAGTGTTAAAGATGTTCGTTCTCTTCATACTCTAATCAAAATAAAAGTTCTCTCCTTCAAGAATATATTCAATACTTTGGAGTTCAAAATTATATATATATATATATATATATAATATATACCACAGATGTTTTTCCCTCTTTTTGGAGGAGAATATCAGGTTTGATTTCTGCTTGTACTAGTCCCCTCAGCCCCTTTGTGAGAATGCAAATTACACAAATGTGTGTGCAGTAGCCTTGACGATAAGGGTTACAAATATGAATCCAGAGCCTACTGAAACTGAGCAGAACTCTGCTCCCCCCAATATCCATCTATGTCTCTTGACCCTTGTTTGTAGAAGATCAAGTCTCCCAGGTCTCCCTGAATCACAAAAGAGCAAGCTCAAGCAATTAGTGATTAGGACAATAGAGTTACAGAACCTTTCAGGATCTGATGCACATTTCTGAGTTGTTTTACAGACATTGTGGCTGCTTCAAGAAGGAAAAAGCTCACTTCATGGTGACCAGACTGCAGCCATAATGTGAATTGCTCCATCTTGACTAGTACCGAATCTGTGGCTAGCACAACTGCAAAAGCTTGGCTTCAAGACAATGGGATTAACACTGCTGCTCATAATAATATGTATCTTTGGGGCATCAAAGTAATTATAGCTTACTTCTGCCCAGGCAACAAAAATTGGCAGTAAAGAGATGCTACAGACCCAGAGGTTGACATCATCTATTCTAAGACTATGGTGCCCTATGTCAGCATGAAAAAGTTGCAGAAGACAAACCTTCCCCTATAATCCCATAGAAATGGAATGATGTCTAGCAGTGAGGATTTCTAAACAGCTCTTTGCAGCAAAGCGCTCTCTGTAGGAAGCCCCTTGTATCTTGTCACTCTAGCAAAACTATCTTATAATTCACCTTCAGCCCAAGCTCACCTTTCAAATCTTTTGCTCAAAGTCTTGCACAACCTAGATTGCATATTGAAAAGCAGAGACATTACTTTGACAACAAAGGTCCTTCTACACAAGGCTATGGTTTTTCCAGTGGTCATGCATGGATGTGAGAGTTGGACGGTGAAGAATGCTGAGTGCCAAAGAATTGATGCTTTTGAACTGTGGTGTTGGAAAAGACTCTTGAGAGTCCCTTGGACTGCAAGGAGTTCCAACCAGTTCATCCTAAAGGAGATCAGTCCTGGGTGTTCATTGGAAGGACTGACGTTGAAGCTGAAACTCCAATACTTTGGCCACCTCATGCAAAGAGTTGACTCATTGGAAAAGAACCTAATGCTGGGAAGGATTGGGGGCAGGAGGAGCAGGGGACGACAGGGGATGAGATGGCTGGATGGCATCACCAACTTGATGGACATGGGTTTGGGTAGACTCTGGGAGTTGGTGATAGACAGGGAGGCCTGGCATGCTGCGATTCATGGGGTCGCAAAGAGTCGGACATGACTGAGCGACTGAACTGAACTGAACTTGTCTAATATATTGATTCTTTCCCTAGATCAAACAAGTATTAATAGAAATGAAGAAAAAGAAATTAACACACGACCAGAACTTTTTCCCCAGTTTCCCTTTCAGTAATCTTGTGAATGAGATAACATCTAAAGAAAGATCAGAGACTTCCTTTTTAGTACAGGGTTAAGACTCAGTGCTTCCACTGTTAGGGGTGCAGGTTCAATCCCTGATCATTAACTAAGATCCCACATGCTTTGTGGTGAGGCCAAAACGTTTTTTAAAAAGAGGATAAAGAAGGAAGGAAAGAAGGGAAGAAAAGTTACAAGGAGTTAATAAGTCTGCATACAATGGGAAATGACAACAAATATGACCTCCCCCATCTCAGTGACTGACTGAAAGTACTTCCTTTTTTTCTCTTTAAAAACGTTCATGGCCAAGCAGAATCTTCAGAGTTGATTCTGGGACACGAGACTGCCTTATCCCCAGGTTGCCCGCCTCCTGAATAAAGCAACCTTTCTCTTCCTACCAGTACTTGTCTCTCTTTCCTAGCAGCAAGCAGACAAATCTGAGCTCAATAACACTAACAGTTCATGGAATATCAAAGACACACAACACATTTAATGAGTGGATGAATGAATGGATGGATGAGTGAATGATGGCCTAGTGTGGTTAGAGAGTCTTCCTGAAAGAGGTAAGAAGTCAATGAAACGTAGGACAACTCTGGTAAGGAGCCCAGAGTGAAGTGAGGTGGAGTAAGGAAGCCAGCTCTCTGAAGGAGACTAGCCCTCCACAGGAACAATGGGAGCTTTTGCTGGGTAGGTAGGAGGGTATGGTCAGACACTGGAAGTCCTTGGGAGCCAGAGAGGTTTGACTTAGAAGTTGTAAGTAACAGGAAGCCATTATAGGTTCCAGAGCGGGTAGTGGTATGATGACAGGTGTTTTCCAGAAATTATCCTGACCGTGGAACCCAAAACAGATGTGACTGGGATTGATAAGATATAAGGAAGGACTCTGGTAATGCAAGTACACAAAATGGGCCTGAATTGGGGTTCTGGGAATGGGAAGGAGCAGGTAAATCTTAAAGGGAAGACTCATGGGACTTCCCTGGAGATCCAGAGGTTAGGATTTTGCCTTGCAGTGCAGGGGTTTGGGTTCCTCCCTGGTCAGAAAGCTAGGATCCAAAAACACAAAACATGAAACTGAAGCAATATTGCAACAAATTCAATATAAGACTTTAAAAATGATCCACATCAAATAAAAGTCTTTAAAAAAAAAAAAAGAGAGGAGACTCATAGAATGAATAATCTCAAGTGAATATTAATCAAAATCTCTATGGTGTTATAAACTTTCTTGGAATTGGCCATGGACATACAGATTACTATTAATAATGTCATGGCTTTAAGTTCTCAGATGCGCAGCTTGACACTATAGACTCTAGGATTGTGTAATATGGCCAAGAAAAAGCTCTCAAGACATCTTGGTAAAGAAAATCTCCATGAAGCTAGCTTCGTCTGCATTCATAGTGAGCTGCTGCTGCTGTTCTCTGCAGCTGCTCCACAGCATGTGACATCCTGAATGAGCCTCCACCGGAAATCCAGTGGGTATTGATGCCCATTTTAGAGGCTGCTGTCTGGCAGCGGAAATGCACATTCTCCCTGGGGGTGGTGGGTGGGTTCCGGAACCCTCATTCAGATAAGTCCACCCAGACCTCTCCAAAGGAACTTCAGGATAATTAATTAAATCAGTGCCTTTCAGTCCTCTTGATTACACACTGAGCCACCCCTAGTGGATTTCCTTCTTTGGGAGAATCATCCCACTCAGTGGGGAACTGTGCAGTTTTCCTCTTTCTCCTGGTCTTCAGGCAGGAGAAAGCAAGGCCAGACTGTGAGCAAAGGGACCATTCATAACTCTTGACAATATGATCAGGAAATTGCTGAGCCTGAATGAATCTGCATCATTTATCCCTGATCCTTACTCTGCTAGTTCATGCTGCAGGATCTACTTCTTCCCCAGAAAGTTAGAAGTTTGGCAATGTCCCCTATGAGCAGTATCCAGGGTCAATTTGTGCTTTGACTCACCACAGGTCCTCTTCCTTTTTTTTTTCTGCCATACTATGTGGCATGTGGGATCTTAGTTCCCCAGGCAAGGACTGAACCCATGCCCTTCAGAATCTTAACCACTGGACCACCAAGGAAATCCTGGAATCTTCTTGAAGGCCCATGAGATCTATCAGGCCAAGACTTAAGCTGGGGAGGTGAGTCACAGGTCTCCTCTTGAGGGATGAATTTTTATATATTTCACTGGCCCAGGTTGGTTGAACCCTGTTCTCCAGAATGCTATGCTTCCTCTTCCTTCAGAAGAAGCCCTGACCTTAGTAGTTAACCCACAAGCCCATTTGAATCAGATTAAGCTTTTAGATATTGATAAATGACTGCAGAATTGTGGCCAAAAACCAGGCAAGAAAATGTTTAAAGAATGCAAAATCCAGTGAGAATGGAAAATTTGACAACCTAGGTGAGGAAGTACAAAATTCAATGAACTACTCTAATCATCCAGACAAACAAGTAGAGACCACACAATTGGGGGTAAGAAGAGTTCAAGAGTTCCTCCTATCCAACACAGGCAATAAAACATTGAAAGAGAGGATAAAAATTGGATAAAGATGAAACTTGGGAGCACTTGGGTACTTTCAAGCTTAGCAGACAATCCCCAACCAAAAGGAAGGAGTCCACAGATTTTTCTGTGACTGAGTTGGATTTTATAAAAAATAAGTATTCCATTCATGTCTCGAGAATTATGTCCATTTCATGGCCCTAGAAACCTCTGCTTCCCTCACCCACTTCATAGATAAGATTAATCTTCTCCCTTTATCAGATATATGATTTTAAAACCATAGGAAGGCATAAAAATAGACACAGATGGTTAAGTATATAAACTTTGTTTTAATACCTTTTGTCAAATTTAGGAATGTTTTCTGTAAGCATAAAGATAGTCATATTTTTTCTTATTGAAACAATGCCATTTCAAATTTAATTTACTTGTGATAGATAACTTTAGTCTTCTCCCCATTCCTGGCACAGAGCTCCTAAAATCCTTGGAATTTCCCAAGTGAAGAAAGTTATAAATGAACTTTTGTTATGTTAATGAGGAAATTCTTGGAAAGCCGGAGATAACCTAAGTATGGAGACCAATTGCTAGGAGAACCAACCTTGTAATTAAAGTGTTGGAACTTTCAGCCCTTCCAGACCTCTAGGGAGGGGAGAGGGGATGACAATTAAATACAATCACCAATGGCCTACAAAATGAAGCCTCCATAAAAAACCCTGAACTACAGGATTCAGAGAGCTTCTGAGTTGGGGAATAAATGGAGATGGTGAGAGACTGGTGCTCTTGGGGAGGACATGGATGCTCCCTGCCCTGCTCCATACCTCACCCTACACATGTCTTCAATCTGGTTATTCCTGAGTTATAACCTTTTACGATAAACCAATACATCATCTAGTAGTTAAATGTTTTTCTGGGTTGTGTAAGCCATGGGCTTCCCTGGTGGCTCAGGGGTAAAGAATCCACCTGCCAATACAGGAGCTGCAGGAGACACAAGTTCTTCTCAGGAAGATTCCCTGAGAAGGAAATGGCAACCCTCTCCAGTATTCTTGCCTAAAAAAATCCCATGGACAGAGGAGCCTGACGGACTACAGTCCATTTGGTAATGAAGTGTAGGACTTGATTGAGCACGCAGGCATGTAAGCCATCCTAGCAAATTCATTGAAGCCAAGAAAGGGGTGGTAGAAACCTAAAACTTACAGCTGGTAGATCAGAAACTCGGGTGACAACCTGGACTTGTGGTTGATATCTAAAGCTGGGAGAAGGCAGTCTTGTGGGGCTGAGCCCTTAACTCGTGGGGTTTGATGCTGTCTCCAGATAGTGTCAGAACTGAATTAAATTGTATGACATTCACTCAGTATCTGCTGAGAATTAGAGACTTGCCTGGTGGTACTGGAAAGGCATACACACACACCAAACTTGTGCTTTTCATGTTAAAGGTGTAAGTATCTTTGTGAACAATTTGAATGTTTAACAAAACTCAATTTATGACACTTATAAACATGAATTATTTAACTTACAAAAGCTGTTCTGAAGTTAGAAAGAATTTGTTTTCTAGATGTGTGAATTTGCTCTTTCAAGCACTGGATGTGTTTAAGAGAATCAGATAAATTGCATTTTAATGTACATGAAGATACTTAAAAGATGTAAGTTAATTGGCTTTGTAAATGGGGTTAATTGTTCAGAGAAAATCAGACTGTTAAACTTATTAATTTATTAAATATTACTAATGTATATAAAAAGGTAATTATTCTTATTCTTACATAAGTAGTTTATAAATTTATAGGTAGAATAACAAGTGTTGTAAGTTGAACTTAAATCCTTAAGAAAAATAGGTTTCTTTTTATTTTGTGACTTTAAATAAACTGTGTTAATTTTAAAACCACTTAACCAAAGTCTTTTATACACACACATTCCCTGGGCAATGTTAAAAGAACAACTTTGAAAACTTTGGAAAACACATGTCAATGCTTTCATGGAGTCCACCAACTCTCATCTCATCAAGAAGTGGCCTACATCCGACCTAGCTTCTTCCCCTCCTAGGCCATCAGACTTTCAGGTTGGATAAGAATAATTCCTTTTGAAAAGCAAGTATGTCAAATATTGAATGCTTATTGTTCTGTATCTGGATCTTTATGGGCAAGGGAAAGAAACAGATTTTCGAAAGTTAAGGACTAGACTAGTTTATGTTAGGGATTGAAACATTTAGCACACCATTTTAAACAAATAAGATAAAAATTTTAAGAATGCAAAATCATTTTTAACCCACTCTTACTTTCTAAACAGTTTAAATATTTATGAGAAGCAAAACCTATGTGTAGGGCATCTAATGGAGTTAGAAACTTCTTTCTTGTTTTCTCCATAAACTGGGAAAGTGTTGCTTTTCTGTTAGAAATGCTCTGCCTATCAGTCTATATGAAAAAATGCCTTTCAGTTATCAAAACAAAGCAGTCTGTGAAGAGCTAGATTTCTGTCTTTGAGGTGACTGACATCATAATAAAATATAACAGTGTTCTGAATTTTCACACCCCTTTAGAACTTAAGTCTAGAATTTCAGAAATGTTAACTGTTGTTTTCATGTGTGTCTTTTGCTTATTATTTGTAGACAACATTTGCTGTTTCTCCTGGGTCTGATGTATAGTAATAGAAAACTTTTTTAGAAGTAGTGTGTTTCTTTAGGGACAATGTTGGTGCCCTCTGTCCCACTTGACCATAAACCCCAGAAGGTGAGAGGCCATATCTGCTTTGCTCATCATTATATACCCCCATAATTATCTCTCCAGCATGAGATCTCATATTAAGAAGTCACTTAAATATTAAATGAAATGAATGAGGGTTGGTGGGTGTGCAGGCTGCCTGGGCTCCTGCCCCTTCCCCAGACTGTGTCTAGACAGAAGCTTTTGTGTCTTGTCCTCCTTGCTTCTCTCTCCAGAATCTGAACTCCTTCAACTTTAGACTACTCACTCGATATGACCCTCCATGGATCTAGATACATCCTAGCTCCAGTCTTACCTGACTTGAAATCTCCTGTCTCACACTGATATTCTCCCACAGCTGTATGGACACCGAGCGATGAAACACCAAAGAGGGAAGAGGGGAGGGGGTGAAATGGGAGATTGGAATTGACATATATATATACTATTGATAGTTTGTATAAAAGAGATGACTAATGCAAACCTACTCTATAGTTCAGGAAATTCTACTCAATGCACTGTGGTGACCTAAATGGGAAGGAAATCTAAACAACAGAGGGGGTGTCAGACACAACTGAAGCGACTTAGCACACATGTATACATTTGGGCTTCCCTGGTGGTTCAGCTGGTAAAGAATCCACCTGCAATGTGGGAGACCTGAGTTCAATCCCTGGGTCAGGCAGATTCCCTGGAGAAGGGCATGGCAACCCACTCCAGTATTCTTGCCTGGGGAATTCCATGACAGAGGAGCCTGGAGGGCTACGGTCCTTAGGGTCGCAAAAAGTCAGGCACAACTGAAGTGACTTAGCACATCCACACATATGTATATGTATAACTGATTCACTTTACAGTACAACAGAAACTAACACAACATGATAAAGCAATTATACTCCAATAAAAATTAATTTTAAAAGAAGAAAAAATAAATTTTCACAATGATAATATGTAAGAAATGATAATATTGGGGCTATATTGACTTAAATATATTATTGAAAAAAAAATTTTTTAAATTAAGTTCTCCCACTCTTGGTCCCATCTCCATGACTTGCTCTCCAGCTGTAGTCCTGAGCTTTCATCCTATCCCCATGATATATCAATAACAGAACTGACATTTCCTGTCTAATGTTCTCTCTTTTGCTTTCTATCTCTTTCTACTTCCCATTGCTCAACATTTTAGGGTCAAGGAAAAAAAGGAGGAGAAATATTAGGAGAGAGTTAAGTCAAAGATGATTGAATCTCATGTCTCTTTATGCAATGAAAACAAAAGGACTATAGATACCCTTTATCCTTAAAGAAAAGAAACTTCTTTCTGTATACCCCTGGCTCCCTCCATGAGGCCATTTTATTTTGTGAGAATTAAGAAAATAAACGCAAATTTCAGCATTGTATTTACCAAAAAATGCCACATATCTAACAGTGCTTCAGATTGTCAGCCTCATTCAGTGGAACATAAAACTGTAAACTTTAAATTTCTCTAAAATCTACTACATACAAAAGGATAAATGCTGGTTTGGATATTTTCTAGGGTTACTATGGATTTTTAAATTAATTTTTAATTTTTGAATTAAAAGTCAAATTTAGAAATTTTAATAGTTTTGGGGTTTCATTTCTAGTAAAATGAATAGAAAACTTTCATGAAACACATAAAAAATGCAAACGCTTTATGGTGGTTGAAACAGAGTGATAGCTTCCCTGATGAGATGGCATCATTGTTTGATTCATTTTGTTACCAAAAGGACCGATCAAAAGACCAATCAAGACCCATTTGGGGCTTTGATGTAAACTCTAGCTCAGTTGTGTCCAACTCTTTGCAGTCCCATAGAGCCCACCTGGCTCCTCTGTCCCTGGGGTTTTCCAGGCAAGAATACTGGAGTGGGATGTCATTTCCTTCTCCAGGGGATCTTCCCAGACCAGGGATCAAACCTGTGTCTCCTGCTTTAGCAGAAGAATTCTTTACCACTGTGCCATCTGGGAATCCCATACATGTCTAAAACCTTGGAAGGTAGCCCAGCAATCCACAACATCCCCTCTATTTGAAGTCTTCAGACTTTCAGATTTTCGAGAAAATACTTGGGTTACCTCAAACAACAATGTGTTTTGCTAAAGGTAAGAAATGGCATGTTAAAAAAAAAAAAAAAAAAAACAGACTTCATGGAAAATTGTTCAGGACACAAGAGTACTGCTTATGTCCCAACAGTAACTCCAACATCTATCTCATCTCTCCTATGGGCTTCTTCCCCTATTATTCTTTTCTTTCTGTTAATTCTCCCTCTCTCTGGTCTCCATTGTGTTCCCTCAATGTTCCTCCCTTATGTTCATTCACCACCCTCTCTGTGCTCTCTTAATATATGCTGCCACTCTGTGGATCATCTGTTTCTTACATAAAAATAGCCATAAAAGACTCATCTGGGGTCTCTTGGTCATTGTCTAATACAAAGCAAGCTCAGTGGAAGAACTCTCCCAACAGTCACCAGGTGCCCCTTGAGTCAGGAACCAATCCACAAAGTCCAGGGAGCAGGACACATGGCACAAATCATTTGCAATGACTTTTCTCCAAGGAGGGTAATGAGCATGACCGCCATTCCAAATATCTGAGCCAGTATATTTGCGTCTTATAGACATACGGTTCCAATTTATTTTTATGGCAACAAAAATAAGCCTAAAGAAGGATGACATATTATTAGATTATAAGAATCTTTCCACATGTAACCTTGTACTAGAGACTTACGGAAAATATAATAAGCCAGCTTCTCCATGTCACTGAGGACACTGATAGATGGCAAGCAGGACAGAGCATGAAGACAGTATCCTCTAGCACCCCACATTAGTGACCAGCCTGGTCACAAGTCAACATTCTTGCAGTGCAGCACAGGGTTTCAACCAGCAATGACTTCAGTTAGCTTTATTATTCTAGTTCTCCAACTTAGACATGAAAAGAACTTTGTCAAAAGCCTAGCGGGCATTAGGCTATCTTGTGGCTTTGGAAAGTCAAGCTTTTCTGTTTTTTCAGTAATTCATAAAGCATGTCATTATTGACTAAATTTTAGGCTCTGAAAGTGCATTTTATTACAATTATTGTTATTACCCAATCTGTTACGTTACTCAGGCTGAGCAATTTCTTGCTGGGTTCAGTTCAGAGCGAAACTAATGCTCAAGATACTGTTTCCCCTTTCCATTTACAGGCTATTCAGCAGAAAATTCAATTAAAGCAAGCATCAGTGCCTGGTCTATCAGTTTAGTGATCCCATCCCAAAATGAAGTGAGGTTAGCATGACATGTACTCAATGAATCAGTGTCAGCTTTTATAGTCATCACTGGTTCCTCAAGGAATTCAAACCATCTGTCCAATATATAACTACAACATTTGCAAGGGTATTAGACTTAGCAGTTTGCTATTTCCAGCCTCCAACTTGTCCCATTCTTGAGAAGAGCCTTTTATTAATTGAGTTCTAGTCCATCTCTAAACTTTAGTTTCCATGAAGGAAAGTCAATGTCATACAAAGGAAAGTCAATGTACACAAAGTCTCTACTACCAATACCGAAACAAACGAGCAAATCAAAAAGCTCACAAAAAGTAGAAGCGGGTGAAATACCATCCAGAAAGGCCCAGATGTAGAAGGACATTTTCGCTAATCGATGTTTCATCTTTCCACATATGCATAATATAAGTGGCTCCAGCCTAAGAAGCAACCCACTGACAGGAGCTGAAAGCCAAGATCTTTCAGGGTCCTTGCCTATGACCCTCATGCTGGGCTCCAGTTCCCTGGAGATTTCAACTTCTTATTCTCCTCTTGAGAATGTTTTACAAAGAGTTCCACACCACACAAACGGGTGGGCCTCTTGGCTTCTGATTAATCATGTGATCAATGAGGATTCACTGAGCATAGGCTATAGGCCAGGAGTTGACTTAAATACTAGGGATGGAAGAAAAGTTATGACCAATCTAGACAGCATAGGTTGGTTAAAAAGCAGAGACATTACTTTGCCAACAAAAGTCTGCCTAGTCAAAGCTATGGTTTTACTGGTAATCATGTGTGGATATGAGAGTCGGACTATAAAGAAAGCTGAGTGCCAAAGAATTGATGCTTTTGAACTGCAGTGTTGGAGAAGACTCTTGGGAGTCCCTTGGACTGCAGGGAGATCCAACCAGTCCATCCTAAAGGAAACCAGTCTTGAATATTCATTGGAATATCCAAGGACTGAATATTCAAGGACTGATGCTGAAGCTGAAACTCTAATACTTTGGCCACCTCATGTGAAGAACTGAATCATTTGAAAAGACCCTGATGCTGGGAAAGATTGAGGTCAGGAGGAGAAGGGGACAACAGAGGATGAGGTGGTTGGATGGCATCACCAACTCGATAGACATGAGTCTGAGTAAACTTCAAGAGTTGGTGATGTACGGGGAAGCCTGGCGTGCCGCAGTCCATGGAGTCACAAAGAGTCAGACACATCTGAAAGATTGAACTGAACTGAAGTGAACTAGGGATAAAGCCATGAATGAGATAGACAAAGGCCTTGCCCTCTTGGAATTTACCTTCTAGAGCTTCTGTTCTGTGGAGCTTATATTGTGCCATATCGATTCACATTGCTATGCCTCTGCTCATACTATTCCAGCTGCTTGAAATCCTATTCCTTATCATTTCCATTTAACTAATTTACAACTTCTTCAAAGCCCAGTTCAACTCATACTTTCTCCATGATTATTTCCAGATTGCCCTGATGGAGTACTTCTTTAACTTCCAACCAAACACACCCTTGTACCTAGTATTTAGTCCCTAACGCCTTACTTATTATTCAATACATGTTCATGCATATATCCTTTCTCTTTAACTGTACTGAAGCCCTTTGAAAACATGAAATGTATCTTGCGTTGGTTTTTTTTTTTTTTTTTAAGCCTGAAAAGAGAGTCCTAAGTGAAGAAAGTACATCATAAATGGTGGTATTTAACAAGAATAAGAGTAAATTGAATAGTATTTTTCCTTTAATCTGGAACAAAGAGTAAAGAAGTCAGGGATATCTTGGGAAGTAGTATGTTGAAATTTTTATAAAAGAAAACTACCAACAGTCTGTTTTATTGATTTGTTCTAAAATACAGTTTAACGGCCTTTTGTGAGATACTGTTGCAATCACTGTCTTTAAAATGTCCTCTTTTCAGAACTCAAAGAAAACCACTCACTGATGCTTGTTTAAGCTTAATTTTCAGGTGAACAGCCTATGAATAAAGGAGAAAAAGCCTTTGGCTTTCATTTCATTTACAATGAATTGCTCAAGGAACCATTCAGCAGGTATAATACAGCAGATTGTGTAGCAATAACAATAGCAGTATTAAAACTTTTTGCAGAAGATAAAACCCAAGAATTAACACAAGACTTGCTTTGTAGACAAGAGAAAAACAAAAGGCGAAGCTTTTTCCAAACTCAGGACTGCTAAGTGATCAAGCAAGATTTGCCTAGTGGGCAAAGTCCTACTGTGTAAGCATTATTGCTGTTTCAGATATTTTTCACAGACAGTCTAGAACACCTGAGAATTTCAGAAAAGCACAAAGAAGCAATAAACGTTTGTATTTGAATACTGCCCTAAAATTTACACAGTGTTTTCCATACACGTTATCTCACATAGTTCTTTCAAAACCCCAAAGAAGTTATTTTCATTTCAGTTCAGTCGCTCAGTCATGTCCACCTCTTTGCGACACCATGGACTGCAGCATGCCAGGCTTCCCTGTCCATCACCATCTCCCAGAGCTTGCTCAAACTCATGTCCACTGAATCAGTGATGCTATCCAACCATCTCATCCTCTGTTGTTCCCTTCTATCCCTGCCTTCAATCTTCCCCAATATCAGGGTCTTTTCCAATGAGTCAGTTCTCCACCTCAGGTGGCCAAAGTACTAGAGCTTCAGCTTAAGCATCAGTCCTTCCAATGAATATTCAGGACTGATTTCCTTTAGGATGGACTGGTTGGATCTCCTTGCAGTCCAAAGGGCTCTCAAGAGTCTTCAACACCACAGTTCAAAAGCATCAATTCTTCTGCGCTCAGCTTTCTTTATAGTACAACTCTCACATCCATACATGACTACTGGAAAAATCATAGCCTTGACTAGACAGACCTTTGTCAGCAAGGTAGTGTCTCTGCTTTTTTTATTTTATTCTACACGCTTTTAAAAATCATTTTACACCATTTTAAAAGTTTTTTATATCTTTTAAAATTTTTAAGGGTGTTAAGTTATTTTATACCCTTTTAAAAATTTAGGATAGGGAAACTGAAGCTCAGGTATTAAAACCTTTATAAAGATTAGTTATATCAGATGACTTTCCCATCAGTGAAAGCTTCTACCTCCACAGGAGATCTCTTTCAAACTTAGGAGTTTTCCATATGAAAATGATGAGAAGCTGTAAAATCAGATTTACCCTATGAAAAAAATATTTGTGCTCAGTACACAAGCATAATCAATCCAACAGTCTGTTCCAGTGGGATGTTTGCCTCATCTTCCCGCATATGCCCACAAAACATCTTCTATGTTCTTGCCTCTAGTCTTTTTCTCTCTGTTTAAAGTAAAATAAAAGCAATTCTTCTTCTGGCAAAGTGGCTTAGCTTGCTTGAACCAACTCTCTCATTGACAATAACTAGAAAACTCAGACAAAATACTTTCAAATATCTGTTTGAACACACCTACCAGCTACAAAGCCACTGAGGACTTGTGAATTCAATATCCTGGAGAGAAGGGAAGCTCAGAGAAATGAATCTAACCTTTGGTGTTCTAGTCTTTGTGAAGGCATTTGTCGATTCAAAAGCAGCAACTGAGAATATGAAAACTTAACAGAGTTTTCACAATTCTCTCAAGAATAGGAGTGGGAAAATTGGAGTTTTGAGCCATAAAGAAGATAGGTACCCAGAAAATATTTCAGGTTTTAGGATGTGAGAAAGAAGGACTACACAAAAGTATCAAGCATAAACAGACATAAGAACTGAAGCCCAGTCTCACGACTCAGCAATCAAACAATAAAATAAACTATTTTTATAATACCCACTTCAGTATTTCTGCCTGGGAAATCCCATGAAGAGAGGAGCCTGGCAGGCTACAGTCAAGGAGGTTGCAATGAGTCAGACATGACTTAGTGACTAAACAACAGCCATTTTATAATAGTGAAAATATAGAAAGCCACATCCTTAAAATGGAAAACTATCCATAAAGGAACCCACCTAAGTTTCTGCCCTGGCTATGCCCCTTCTTCCCCAGGGGATCTGACATGAAGCTGGTCTTGCAGTGCTCAGCATTGTGCCTTACAGACATGTTGCCTTGATTTTTACATCCTAAAACTCTCAGCTAAAAGATAGTGGTAGGGCACATCAGAGCCTTTCTTCAGTTCGCTTCAACTCTCCCTAGCAGAGAAATTCATCCAAGCCAATTCGATGGCCTACATTTCATGGCATATAACTTTAAATCAGTGCAGTATTGGGACACATACATATAACTCATTAGCTGATAGAACTTGTTGAAAAGAAAGCATCACATCATCTGAACCATAAAGTAGAATACCAAGCCAAATTGTCCCTGATGTCTCCATCAGTTCCTGGCATAAGCCAAAATACTTCAGGCACAAACTCATTATCCTGACCCACTAAATAATGGTTAGTGCATTGCTATTACAAAATCTAGCTTTGAGAGGAATCTTAAACTTTTATGCATTTTAAAATTTGTATCTTAGTTAAAGGCTGGGGTTTGAGGAAATGAGGTATGTAACCACAAAAAAAAGCTCACTCCTTATTGGTTGGAAACCTACTGAAAAACTCCATTTTTTTCAGATTTCCATGGAAAAGGCAGAATTAATCTGTTGCAACCATATATGTTTTTGTTTCTTCATGAGTCATTTCATTTAATCATTCCACAAATAATTCTCAATTGTGAATATCGTTTAAGACATTGTGCCAAGTAGTGAAACAAAAACAACAAAAGAAATTTCTCCAGTGCTTAATGAGCTCAGAACCTGAAACAGAGAGCAGATAAGTCAATGGATTCTCAAGTTAGTGGGGTTCAGGCTATAATGGAAATCAGCAGAGTATAAAGGGACTCCCAGGAGAGGAACCGGACCAGTCTTCTATTGCAGTATATTAAATCACCACAAATCTGTGGTTCACAATCACATATGTTATTATTTCACAGTTTCCATGGGTCAGGAATTTGTCACAACTTACATAATTCTTCTGCTCAGAGGCCCGCAAGACTCCTGTCTAAGCACCAGCCAGGCTGCCTTCCTTTCTGGAACTCGGCTCTTCTTCCAAGCTCATGCGAGTGTTAGCAGAATTCAGTTCCTTGTAGTTGTAGAACCGAGGTGCCCTTTCCTTCTGGCTGCCAGCCAGGGGCCACTCTCAGCCCCGTCAGATTCTCCTGGTTCCCTGCCACATGGCCCTGACACAGGTCATCTCACAAAGTGGCAGTTTACTTCTTCCAAGAGAGCGGGAGAATCTTTCTAAATCCTAGACCCTCTTTTAAGGACTCATCTTATTAGCTCAGGTTCACCTGGGATAATCTCCCTTTTGATTAACTCAGAGTTAACAGATTAAGCACCTCAATTATGTCAGCAAAATCATTTTACCTATGCCAAGTAAGAAAACCTTATCATGGGAGTGATAGCCCATTATATTTACAGGTTCTGCATCATCAAAGAGAAGAAATTCTAGGAGACAGCAGTCTATATAGAGGGTGGGAAACATCGGGGACCTCCTTAAAATTCTGCCTCTGATAGGCACCTACCTACCTCAAATGGTAGCAGCCTGCAGGAGATGGTGTCAGAGCAAGTGTTGAATGGGAGTACAAAAGCTGCAGAGGGAGAAAGACCTATTGAAAAGTTACTAGCAAGGGCAAAGTCAAATGAGAAATACGGTAAACTTGAGCAAAATGGTCAATTTTTGCATGTTTCTGTGTTGTGACTAATAGATGAGATATGATTCCACAGAAAAACAAATGTCAAAAAATGAGCTCATCTTTGGATATACTGAATTGTCTTTGGAGCTTCCAAAAGAAACAACCAAAGGACTATACAGATATGAGTCTATAGCTCAGAGGGAGGGGTTAGAACAAAAAGAAGAGACTTGGGGCTCTCAGTACAGACTTGGTAATCAAGCTCTAATAGATGGGATTTGTCAGTACCAGTATGTAGAGAAAAAGCCCACAGACAAGAACCTCAAAACGCTATGCAAAGAATCACAAAGAGCAAGACCACAAGGAAGATAGGGAGGGAGCTGCAAACGATGTAGAAGGGAAGTATGTTATCTCAAAAGCAAAGAAGCAAGAGGGTCTCAAGGAGGTGAGACCCAGTGTCAACTGCTGCCCCGATGCTAACGTAAAGACCAAAAAGTCATCGATTTATTAGCCATGAGACCCTGGGTTATATTGGGGATAGCTGTTTAATTTGGAAGTAAGGAGAAAATAAGATTGCAGTGACTGAAGAGTGACTGAGCCAAGGGATATGGTGTAAGCATAGACTATTTTTTCAAGGAGCTTCATACCAAGGGAAGGAGAGAAATGGGGCAAGGCAGGAAGGAATTTGGTTAAGATGACAGCTGAGCAAAGCTTCAGAAGATGCTATAATGCTGTCTTAGGTGTCGGCTCACAGTAACATGTTACAGCTGGGACAGACTACAGGAATCATCTAACACATACTATCCACACTGGATGTCGGCTACAATCCCTTCCTCTAGAAAACACTCTCGGATCCCTGAGGCCATGACTGGATCTTTCTTTGACATACTTTAACTGTAAATACCAGCCCTACCTTTCCTCCAGAGCATTTATCACAGTGGTCATTTTACATTCAGTTGAATGGCTTTGTGATTGTATAGGTCTCCTCTGCTAGTTATGAACTCCATGAAGGTATAGACCGTGTTTGGTTTGCTCACCAAGGTTGTCCCTAGACCCATTCAATAAGCCTGATATGAGAACATAACTTGAATCCTTCTATTTGACAGGTGAAGAGAGTGAAGCCCAGAGAGGTTAAGTTACCTCTCTTGGTTACATTGCTTTTGAAAACAAGTTGAAGTGAACCTGGGTGTGTGTTTTCTGCTCTTTTTTAAAGAATGGCCACTTCCTACACACAGTGCTGTTAAATTTCCTCTGAATCAGCATTAGCCACACATTAAACACACTCCTCCAGCATCAGGAGCTCAGGGACACTATTTTCTAACTTCTTCACATGTTCATGTGATGTTACAGCATTCTCTAATTCCACAACCCCCTCTTTTTAAATTACCATTTATCATGTACTCATTCTGTGCTAAGGACAAAGGAGCTAAGGACCAAGGAGCTAAGGACCTTATGTCCACTCTCTCGGATATCGATTGTCATAACAGTTAAGTTTGTTGATATTACACAGGATACAAAGTTAATATAGTTCTGACAATAACTGGATAGTTAGTATCAGATTTGAATTAAACTTTTGGATACCCAGTTGGTATCAGAGAATTCATTGATTGGTATGAGGGAAAAAACACACACTTGAAAAAAATTTAAGATCTTCTATGAAATAAATAAGGTAAATAGCCTTGAAGTAGAAAGCCAACAGTGTCTGCTATTTTACCAATTTGTTCGTCCTCCAGGTTTCCACTGCCTACCAACCCAGGAAATACAAACTACCAGTACATTTTCAAAAACTGAAATATTGAATGAAGGGTAGATTACAATATCTTCATCATTAGAGGGACTAAAACTCTCTTCTGGATTTTATTCTTTCAGAGGCTGAATTTTGACCAAAGAAAACATGGCTACTACACCTAAAACTAGGGCTTCCCAGGTGGCTCAGCAGTCAAGAACCCACCTGCCAATGGAGGAGACTCAGGTTTGATCCCTGTGTAGGGAAGATCTCTTGGAGCAGGGCATGGCAACCCACTCCAGTATTCTTGCCTGAAGAATCCCATGGACAGAGGAGCCTGGGGGCTACCATCTATTGGATTGCAGAGTCAGACACAACTGAAGTGACTTGGCATGCATGTAACACATATCAAAAACTACCAGCAAATACCACTTGGGTGATTTCCTATTAAGAGTTATACTGTGTTTTCACCAGGATTTTGTCATGTCACTGTGAAAACTTATTCATTGAAACTATATGATGCCTTTACAAATTCATACAGGGCTTTAATTTACTCTTCCATCAATTTAACAAATTTCAGTGAATTATCCATTTTTTTAATCTAGTCATATTTACTAGGAAAATTCAGGAAATCCAATACTCATAAAGAGAAAATCCCATCTCTTACTGTGTCTTTCAGGCCCAGCATATTGCCATGGCCAAGATTTACTTAACCAAGTCTCCTTCATAAATTCCTTGTCCCCAGAGTCATTGGTATGCTGCCTTGAAGCACTTGACTCTGCCCTCTTCAGTGCACTCAATGGCTCACACTCACCCAGCACTCATTCTACCAGATGCTCTGAATGCCTTACATGAACCTACCTCATTTCATCCTCACACCAACCTCCAGAAGTAGATGCTATTTTTGTCCCAATTTGCAAATAAAAAACCTGAATGTTACAGGGTAACTTGTCCAAGGTCACACAATAATGTAAAGAAAGCTTTTTTGAATCAGGATTCAAAATCAGAGGCATGGGACCCCATACACTATGTTGCATCATAATGGCATGCTGTTTGAATGCTAATTTCTTTCTGTTTCATAGTTCTGGCTTGGGTGGTCAATTTCTCATCCATCACAAAAGATGAACAAGCTTGGTTGAGATTTTTAAGTCTGTAGTTAGACCTGAAAGACATGATTCAGCTTGTGAAGCCTCTGAATCTGTGTTATGTTGAATGTCTCAGCATGGTAGAATTGTACTGTACTTTAGAATTATGGGTATTATATACGTAACATACTCATAAAACCTTAAGGAAATAGGAAATTTAGTGGTGATCTGCAATTTCTGCCTCCAAATTAGCAAATATATGTGCAATAATCCTCATTAATGATCATTCAGTCTGTGTAAATATGTTTAGTAACTATGAGCACCTCCAGTAAAGACTGATCTAGTGTTAGACAGCACTAGTTATAACCCACTTCACTCCACCCACTTCCCACCACTGGTTTGGTTTAGAGTTAGCTAACCAGAACTGAACGGGGAAATCCCAGAACAAGTTCTTCCTTCCAGTTGTTCAGGTCTAAGTATTTCATCTCCATTCCAAACAACCACAGACAGAATCATGTCTTTAATTTACACTCATGTTGATGTCACCCGTCTCAAGTAACTAGAAGCAACAACTGCTCCACAGACTCTTACAATGTCTCTGCACAGGGAAAAGGACCACCCCCATCTCCCTGATCCCTCCTATAATCATGGTTAACAGTCAATCATTTCACCTTAAGTTGAACCCCTCATTCCTCACATGAACTATTCCAAAGTATTTTTAGTAGCCTTAGGTTTCCAAATGCTTTTTGCCTCCCTCATGCCCTGAAAAAGGAAGATGGTTCCTCAGCTTCTCCCTTTCTCCACCTCAAAATGCCTCTGTGACTTTATTCATCCTTCCTTCCCTCTACAGAAGAAGGAAGTGCCTTTCTCCATCCTAACCCAATCACTGACTTATGTCCTTAGTCACATCTCCTCCAACTTTCTCCAGAACCTGGTTTCATCAACTACCTTCTTCCTGGGATCTTCAGTCTTTTTCTCCCACCCCATTTTCCCTTTGCCTAAAATATGCAGCCACCATCCTAAAACAAGGAGATCATGGAGATCAAACCAGTCAATCCTAAAGGAAATCAATCCTGAACATTCACTGGAGGGATTGATGCTGAAGCTGAAACACCAATACTTTGGCTGCCTGAGGTGAAGAGCTGACTCACTGGAAAAGATCCTAATGCTGGGAAAGATTGAAAGCAGGAGAAGGGGACAACTGAGGATGAGATGATTGGATGGCATCACCAATATGAGTTTGAGCAAGTTCTGGGAGATGGTGAAGGACAGGGAAGACTGGCATGCTGCAGTTCATGGGGTCACAAAGAGTTGGACATGACTGAGTGACTGAACAACAACAACAATCCTAAAACAAACCAAGAGAGAACCTTTTCTTTATTCCATAATCCCCTTGAGAATTTCTATTCTAGCTAGCCCCCTTCACTCTTGAACCTAAAAGATAAGCACATCCCAAGTTTCCATGCTCTTCTTCCCTGTGTCCCTCAGTGAATCCATGAACTCAGAACTCCACATCTCAACTGTGCAGGTAATTAACAACTCCATGAATCTTATCCAAACTATTCTTCCAAGGTAATCAAAGCCTTTTGTTTTTGAGATGAGAAGTCCAGAAAGGTTGAATCTGTGAGTTCTCTTTGTCTCCTACTTCTGCTAAGGGAGTTCCTGTCAATTGAATACTGGTTCCCCTCCATCCTTTTTCTCTGGGCACTGACTCAGGCCACTATCATGATTTTCTGTATCTGTAGCAATAGCTTCAAAATTTGTCTCCCACCTACAGTGTTTGCCCCTCATCCCTTCTTACCCTGAGACAATGCTAATTTCAGTCAACATTTTTTATCTGTGTGTGTGTCTGGGTGTGTGTGTGTTTTTGTACAGACATACCTCAGAGATATTGCAGATTCAATTTCAGATAACTGCAATAATGTGACTATCAAAATAAAGTGAATCATGCAAATGTACTGACTTCCCAGTTCATGTAAAAGTTATGTGTACATCATAGCTCAGTTGGTAAAGAATCTGCCTGCAATGCAGGAAACCCCAGTTTGATTCCTGGGTGCGGAAGATCCACTGGAGAAGAAATAGGCTACCCACTCCATTATTCTTGGGCTTCCCTTGTGGCTCAGCTGGTAAAGAATCAACCTGCAATGCGGGAGACCTGGGTTGGATCCCTGGGTTGGGAATGTCCCCTGGAGAAGGAAAAGGCTACCCACTTCAGTATTCTGGCCTGGAGAATTCCATGGGGTCACAAAGAGTTCATGGGGTCACAAAGAGTTGGACACAACTGAGTGACTTTCACTATCACTATACTGTAGTCTATTAAGTATGGGATAGCATTATGTCTTAAAAAAAAAAAGTACTTGTCTTAATTAAGAATATTTCATTGCCAAAAAAAAAAAAGCTATCATCTGAGTCCTCAGTGAGTCATACATAATCATTTTGCTGGTCTTGCCTTGATGTTGATGGCTGCTGACTGATCAGCATGGTGACTGCTGAAGGGTGAGGTGGCTGTGGCAATTTCTTAAAATAAGACAACAATAAAGTCGGCTTTATCAATTGACTTTTTTTCCACAAACAATTGCTCTGCAGCATGCAATGCTGTTTGATAGCATTTTATCCAGGGTAAAACTTCTTTCAAAATTGGAGTCAGTCCTCTCAAATCATGCCACTGCTTTATCAAGTTAAGTTAATGTAACATTCTAAATTCCTTGACGTTATTTCAACAGTCTTCACAGAATCTTCACCAGGAGTAGATTCCATCTCAAGAAACCACTTTCTTCACTTATCCATAGCAGCAGTACTTTTAAAAATCATCTGTTTAAGTTTTATCATGAGATTGCAGCAATGCATTCACATCTTCAGGCTCTACTTCTAATTCTAATTCTCTTGCTATTTTCACATCTGTAGTTACTTCCTTCACTAAAGCCTTGAACCCCTCAAAATCATCCATGAGGGTCAGCTTCTTCCAAGATCTATTTATGTGTACCTATTGAATTACAAATGTTCTTAATGGCATCTAGAATACAGAAACTTTTCCAGGAGGGTTTTCAATTTACTTTGTCTATATGAATCAGAGGAACCACTATCTGTAGTTCTACAAAATGTGTTACTTAACATTTACTTTTATTACTTATTTATTTGGCTGCATCAAGTCTTAAATGCAGCACACAGGATCTTCAATCTTCATTGTGGGATCATGCGAGATCTTTAGTCACAAGCATGAGAACTCTTAGCTGCAGCATGTGGAATCTAGAGAGGGGTCAAACCTAGCCCCTGCATTGGGAGCATGGAGTCTTAACCACTAGACCACCCAGGAAGCCCCCAAAATGTCTTTCTTAAATACTGATACTTGAAAATCAAAATTACTTCTTGATCACTCACAGAATGGATGCTGTGTTAGCAGGCATAAAAATACCTTTAATTTCATACATCTCCATCAGAGTTCTTGGCTGACTAGATGCATTGACAATGAGTAATGATACTTTGAAAGGAATATTGTTTCCTGAGCAATATGTTTCAATGGGCTTCCCTGATGGCTCAGCACACGAAGAATCTGCCTGCAAAGCAGGAGACACAGGAAATGCCAATTCGATCCCTGGGTCAGAAAGATCCTTGGAGGAGGGCATGGCAACCCACTCCAGCATTCTGGCCTGGAGAATCCCATGGACAGAGGAGCCTGGCAGGCTATGGTATGTGGGGTCTAAAAGAGTCAAACACGACTGAACAACTGAGTACAGGTCTCAATGGTGGGCTTAAAATATTCAGTAAACCATGTTATAAACAGATGTGCTGTCACCCAGGCTTTGTTGTTCCATTTATGAGCACAGGAAGTATAGATCCAGCATAATTTTAAGGGCCCTACTGCTACTGCGGGTAAGTCACTTCAGTCATGTCTGACTTTTGCAGCCCTGTGGACTGTAGGCCACCAGGCTTCTCTGCCCACGGGATTTTCCCACCAAGAAAACTGGAGTGGGTTGCCATGCCTTCCTCAAGGGGATCTTCCTGACCAAGGGATCCAATCTATGTCTCTTATGTCTTCTGCATTGAAAAGCAGGTTCTTTACCATGAGCTCCTCCTGGGAAGCCCTAGGATTATTCAATTTGGTAAATAAGCATTGGCTTCAACTTAAAGTCACCAGCTGCATTAGCCCCTAATAAGAAAGTCAGCCTGTCTCTCGAAGCTCTGCCTGTCCCTTGAAGCTCTGAAATCAAGCACTGACTTTTCCGCTCTAGCTATCAAAGTCCTAGATGGCATCTTCTCCCATTCACAGGTTGTTTGTCTACACTAAAATTCTGCCGTTTAGTGTAGCTATCCTCACTTACTATCTCAGCCAGATCCCCTCGAGAACCTGCTACATTTGCTGCATCAGCACTGGCTGCCTCACCTTGCGCTTTTATGTTATGAAGATATTTTCTTGCTTTAAACCTCATGAACCAAACTCTGCCAGCTTTAAACTTTCTTCTGCAGCTTCCTCACCTCGCAGCCTTTAAAGAGAGTTCGACCAATACTGGTTTGATTTTCCATCCAGACCACTACAACTTTCTACACATCAGCAATAAGGCTGTTTCACTTTTTTGTCGTTCACGTGTTCAGTGGAGTAGCACTTTTAATTTCCTTCAAGAACTTTCCCTTTGCATTCACATTTTGGCTAACTATTTGGCTCAAGAGGCCTAGCTTTCGGCCTGTCTCATTTTTTGACATGCTTTCATCGCTAAGTCTAGTCATTTCTAGCTTTTGATTTAAAGTGGGAGATACGGGATTCTTCCTTTCACTTGAGCAGTTAGAGGCCATTGTAGGGTTATTAACTGGCCTGATTTCAATATCGCTGTGTTTCAAAGACCAGGGAGACACAGTGAGAGGAAGAAACATGGGGGAGCGGCCGGTCCGTACAGCAGTCAGAACAAACACAACATTTGTCCAAAACAATTACAACAGTAGTATCAAAGGTCATCGATTAACAGATCATCAAAACAAAAACAATAATAATGAAAACAACTGAAATGTTGTAAGAATTACCAAAATGTGACACATAGACACAAAGTGAGCCAATGCTGATGGGAAAAACAGTGCTGACAGACTTGCTCAATGCAGGCTTGCCACAAACCTTCAATTTGTAAAAAGCACAATATCTGTGAAGTGCAGTGAAGAGAAGAGAAGTAAAAGGTGATCTGTCCGTATATATTTGGTATGGTGCCTAGGCCCCTGAGCTCAGATATGAAGATAGCTTTTGCTTTCAAGTGTGGTGCTTAAGAAAGACACTTAAATCAGACTGTAAATGAAAGGGAGAATTGAGGAAGGTCCCTTGTATGAGGAATACATTGACAGCTGAGTACTGATAGGAGGGAGCCAGATGAGGAAAGTGAATGAATTAAAAAAACTCACAGAAGAACTTCCCTAGTGGTCCAGTGGTTAAGAAGTCTGCACTTCCACTGCAGGGGCCATGGGTTCATTTTCTGGAGAAGGCACTAAGATTCCACATGCTACATGACACGGTCAAGTTTTTTTGAAAAATGGAAAGTAACAAAAAAGAAAGTTCATGTGGCAGGATCAAAGACTAAAGCGTTTTACTATGGCTGAACAAAGATCCAAATGGTGGCAGGGGACATGTAGAAGACCCAACAGAGACCTGTAAGACTGGATGGGTACACAAGATCTGGACCACAAAGCAGTGGGATAGAGTCTGAAGGAATTTTAAGCAGGATGTATGACAAGATCAAATTAGCAATTTTGAAAGACCATTTAGTCAAAAGTGTCCCAACAGGCTAGGAGGCAAGGTTGAAAACAGGGAGACCGTTAGCTGATGGTTTCAACTAAGAGAGTGAAGATATAGAGGAGAAAAGAGAAGAAAGCCCAAGCATTGAGGTCTTTCTGGGTCACTAAGCAGAACAAAATGTAGTCAAGAAGTCAAGAATGTTGAGAACACAGTGATTTAAAGGGTCAGTAAACCAGAGCATTCAGAGCAAGTCAAGCCCAGCACCTGTGTTTCTATACCAAAAGTGAAGAATGGTTTTTGCATTTTTAAAAAGTGGAAACAATTAAGAAGAAGAATATTTTGTGACATAAAATTATATGAAAATCTTTTGTCAGGATCCCTAATAATGTTTTACCGGCGCACAGCCATGCCTACTGTTGACATAAACTCTGTGGCTGCTTTCCTGCTATATAGACAGAGTAGTTGAGACAAAGAATGTATGGCCCACAAAGTCTAAAATATTTACTAACTGGTCTTTTACAGAAAAAGTTTGCCAGTTCCTGGTTTAGGTAATGAATCATGTGGCTTTCAGTGCTTGATAAAAGTGGGGAAAGAGGAGAGAAGACAGAGCTCCCTGGGATCTGAGAATTAGAAAGATGAGAGTAAGGAAAGGTAAATGGGCTGAAAAGCCAAGAGGTGAGATCACAGAGGCAGATACGGGAGGGGAAAACGTTTAACAATTCTAAGTGACAGACTGGCTTACTTATACAGGAGGCCTGGGAAGTCTGTTTTTCTCCCCATTATTATAGTCATGAATCTGAGGCTGGATAGTCATGAGTTGCTTTCTTACCACGAAACCTCACTTGCTGCCTGTAGCTCAAATTAACTAACCAAACCACAACGCTATCACATGCATGTCTACCTCAAGTTAATTCTATTGTTGTGAATGACATCATTAACAAGAATAGCTTTGAATCATTGAAAAGGTTTGAATTAAATTTAAAATCTTTCCATTCATCACTTCCTGTGGTGCCTCCCACAAAGAAATTAACGTATAAAATCCTCATTAACATAACAGAATGATTCTCCAGGAAAATGAAAATGAAAAAAGATCCATCACTCCTGAATTTGCTAGCAGGTTTTCTGTGGCTACAAATAACTCATGTTTACTTTATGTTCATAACCTGGTTCCAGCGCATAGAAATGGATCTTCTTTGTAATCTCTTGCATTGGGAGCCTGGGATTGATAAAACTATAGATAGCTTCCATCCCTTTCATCTGATCCCTATAGCAGCTAATGCCTGAGGTAGATAAACTCTCTTCAGGAACTGATTGCAGCCTGTGCAACAGGGAGAAAAATACCCCGTCTCAGTGCTTTCTGGATTAGAGCAGAATACCAATGTGCATTTCCCAGACTGAAGTGATCATAACCACAAAGGCAATTTGGCAGCTAAATGAGATATTGCTCATCATCCAGCTTTGCATAAAGATCACCATGGTACCAGGCATTCAGATCAAGGGCAAATCACTTCTCATTCTATGGGCAGAGACAGGGAGATGATACCTCACCACTAGAAGTGTCATCAGTCGAACCCACAGTCAGGGATTTAGAGTCATCAGCAGTAAATTGAGCTACTGGCCTCAACTACAAAGAATCTGAAGTTTTACCATCAAGGTTAAAAATCACACTTTGCCACCAAAATCAGGAAAGGAGCAGCAAGTTCTCCTGCTTAGGAATCCAAATAAGAAACTTCATAGATTAGAACCAAGTCTTTATCATAAAGGCTGTATTTCCCAGACACAAACATAAAATTATCCTCCATTTTGCAAAATTCAGAAGAAACAAGGGCACTTCAGAAAACAGGAGAGAGCTCACCTCCTTGAGTGCAAAGAAGTCACAAGCATAATGAATCTCTTTACTCCATCATGTCCTAGACCCTGCTGCACCTCTGACCATGACCTGCCCATTTCTCTGCTCATTAAGTGCCTTACTCATCATGCAGCAGCCTGCTCCAGTCAAAGGCAGAGCATTCTTTCAGTTCCAGGAGCAGCGAACTGCTCCATTAGTTTTCAGACTTTGATGGCAGGTCAGAGGTTCCCTGAGCCTGTCTGCAATTGAAGAGACCTCAAGGATCCTTCCATCAAAGATTCTGATGGAATCACCAAGGGAGGAAAAATACCCTGACTTAGTGAAACTTGTGGGTAATCTCAGCTAAAGGGAACCACAGCCTCGTGAAAACATTTAACCTGTATGTTGTGTTTCCCTTTGCCGTCAAGTTACTTCTATTCTTGCACCAACCTTGGGACCTTGACTTATCTGGTTTTAAGTATCTTTTCCCATACCACAGATGACTACAAATGCCAAAAGAAATGATTTATCAGTTTTCTAGTTGCCACAGCCTATGTTTGTAAACATCTAAAGACATACAGAACAGACGTATGGACACAGTGGGGGAAGGAGAAGGTGGGATGAATTGAGAGAGAAGCATTGAAACATAAGTATTACTATATGTAAAACAGACAGCCAGTGCGATTTGCTGTACAACGCAAATTTGCTATAAACCTGGTGCTCTGTAACAACCTAGACCTGTGGGGTAGGGTGGGAAGTGAGAGAGAGTTTGAAGAGGGAGGGGACATAAGTTTACCTAGGCTGATTCATGTTGATGGCAAAAATGAACACAATATTGGAAAGCAATTATCCTCCAATTAAAAATAAATTAAAAAAGAAAAAGAACCTAAGTAGGAAAGTGGAAGCAATTTACAAATGGCAGTTAGGATAGTCTCATATTTGTCATTATTTTAATACATCTTTCTATGAAAGCCTCAATATTTTAAAATCTTAGTTCAAAGGGGGCCTGTAGGCATATGTAGAAAAGTTGACAAGATTCCCATCTTATCTTTTTGAACTTAGCATTCTTTAACCCAGTTCTACTGTTATCTCAAGTTTGCATGCCAATATTTCCGCTTTAGGTTTGCAGACTTGCCACATATGTGGCCCTTCCCCCCACACCACATCCCAAAAAAGAATATTTGCTTGCTGAGAAAGAATCTGGCCTAGTCCAGATTCCCTTCCCCTAGCCTCATACACCCTCTCACAGACTTGATCAGTAGTGAGGGTGGGGCTATGTCTGTCTGGCCCTACCTCTTGTCCACTGCCTACCACACTAATGAACATACACTAGACATTCATGAATGGTTATTGAATGAGTGCAAGAATGAACAAACTTTCCTAGGAGAGGTGGAGTTTGTTCATCAGCAGAGTCTGAAAATCCAAAAGATCATACAGTCACTGTATTTCTTTTTCAGTCACAATTTCAAAAAGACACCCATAGATACAATGGACAATGTATGAGAAAGCCCTGTGGTCCACTCACACCCAGAACTGGCTTTTTTACTCTTTCAGGTCAGATCAGACTCAAGTGACTAAGTATTCTGAAAATACCATTATTTTGTCCTTTCCTAGTTTAAAGGGAAAAAAGTTTTCATCGTGGGTGACAGGGAAAGGATCCAATTGAATTGTATGATTCATTTTTAGCTCCAAATAGCTTTGGTCTAGTGGGATGAAACCAATGAGCTTAAAGCCCACCAGTAAAGGGCAAAAGCACCATTTGTCTTTGAAGAGACAGTAGCTTTCATTGGCCATGAACTAATGAGAAACGCTGTTGCTCATTTATTCTGAGGTCCTCTTTTTATTTTTCAAGTAGGGTATCACAGTCAACGTGTTTGACTAACCAGAAGGAGATGCATTTTCAAAAAAAACTTGGTACTTGGTACTTCTGCTATTTTCTTGGAAGAGAATTTATCACAAGATATTCTTCTGCAAGGACTTCAAAAGGGTTCATTAGCCAGCTTTAAAAGGAAGCTCTAAACTGAAGCATGCATCTGTAAGTGTGTCTGTCTCTGTCTGTAGAAAGTGCTCTTTCCTCTCCTTCATTGGTGGTCCAGCCACCCTGAAGAGCAAAGAGGCAATGAAGAACCCCAAGCTGCCCAATTGCCTGGGTTGAACTTGTTTTTCTGTTTGTTGTATTTACTTGCTCTCTCTATACCTGTTTGCTCCGTTGGAAAAATGGAGATGATAATAGTACCTCCCTCAGTGTCATGAGGCAGGAGTGAGATATATTACTTGAAAGACACTTAAATAGTGACTGACATAGCAAACAACTGAGTGAATCATTGTTACTCTCCCTCATGCTAATAAACTACTAATGCCATTAGCAAGGATGAACTGTACATCCCTATCATGTATCAGTCCTGCTTGGGGGAATTTTTTCTACCTATAGATTCATTTGTGTGTACAAGACACAGGGATTGTGGCTTATGTGTGATAGCCAAAGACCAGACAAGGACTAAATTTCAAGGACTCAATAAAAGAGTTGGTAAAACCAATTTGGGAACTTCCATGCTACAAAATATGGCGGAGCCTTCAAAAAGACATCACTTCATTACAAGAACCAATATGGAACTCTTTCTGAGCTGTATTGTAACTTTTTATAAGCAGGATGTAAAAGCAAATATCACATGCTAGCTACTATTTCTATAAGAAAAGAAAAATATATTTGCTTATAGCCCAAACACAATCTTTGGAAAGGGATATAAAAATCTGACAATGGTGATTGCCTCTGGAAATAGGAACTCAAGGACTAGAAGAAAACAAGAGAAGGGAGACATTTTTTTATTACCTCCACTCATTATTACATCTATTACCTATTGAAAACATAAAATATGACATAAATGATAAAATTTTATAAGAAAATTAAAAATAAAATAATATGTTACATAGTAAGCTTGAAACTATATTGTAAAAGTACAAAAGCAAATATTATTAGATTAAAACCATAGAGATGAGATGACCCAGGAAAGTTTTAAGCTCCAAAAGTGGGCACTGCATGGGCCCCAGATGAATGGTTCAGGCTGAAGGCTTTAAGACGTGGTCCCCAGGAAAGAGGCAGATTCTGCATCCACTGAAGCTAGAAAGGACCAGTGGTGTCATACTTCACTTCCATCCTCTGCCCACAAAAACTGAAGTGAGATCTCTGATCTTATCTACAAGCACCTAAGAGCCAGACCTCAGTCAAAGCTACCAAGACCTGGAACTGCTGACCACAAATTACATCATTTTATGACTTCCAAAATATAGTATAGTACGGTGGAATCTGAATATTGAAAGCCCTGAAAGTCCTCTTGTTCAGTCACTCAGTCATGTCCAACTCTGCGACCCCATGGACTGTTTGGCACACAAGACTTCCCTGTCCTTCAGCATCTCCCAGAGCTTGCTCAAAACTCATGTCCCTTGAGTCAGTGACTCCATCCAACCATCTCGTCCTCTGTCATCCCCTTCTCCTCCTGCCTTCAATCTTTTCCAGCATCAGGGTCTTTTCTAATGAGTTGGCTCTTTCCATCAGGTGGCCAAAGTATAGGAACTTCAGCATCAGTCCTTCTAACGAATATTGAGGATTGATTTCCTTAGGATGGACTGGTTGGATCTCCCTGTAGTCCAAGGGTCTCTCAAGAGTCTTCTGCAACACCACAGTTCAAAAGCATCAGTTCTTCAGCACTCAACCTTCTTTATAGTCTAACTGTCGCATCCATACATGACTACTGAAGAAACCATAACTTTGACTAGACCAACCTTTGTCAGCGAAGTAGTATCTCTGCTTTTTAATACTGTCTAGGTTGGTCATAACTTTTCTTCCAAGGAGCAAGCGTCTTTTAATTTCATTGCTACAGTCACCATCTGCAGTGATTTTGGAGCCCAATAAAATAAAGTCTGTCACTGTTTCCATTGTTTCTCCATCTATTTGCCATGAAGTGATGGGATCGGATGCCATGATCTTTGTTTTTTGAATGTTCAGTTTTAAGCCAGCTTTTTCATTCTCCTCTTTCACCTTCATCAAGAGATTCTTTAGCTCCTCTTCACTTTTTGCCATAAAAGAGGTGTCATCTGCATATCTGAGGTTATTGATAGTTCTACCAGCAATCTTGATTCCAGCTTGTGCTTCTTCCAGCCCAGCATTTCGCATGATGTACTCTGCATATAAGTTAAATAAGCAGAGTGACAATATACAGCCTTGACATACTCCTTTCCCAATTTTGTACCAATCTGTTGTTTCATGTCCAGTTCTAACCGTTGCTTCTTGACCTGCATCCAGGTTTCGCAGGAGGCAGGTAAGGTGGTCTGGTATTCCCATTTCTTGAAGAATTTTCCCATAGTTTGTTGTGATCCACACAAAGGCTTTAGTATAGTCAATGAAAGTCATCTAGATTTACAGTGGTTCTAGATAACAGAAGTTCTAGATAACATTAGTTTAGATAACAAAACTCCTCTAGAGTAACATTAATTCATCTAGAGGTTGCTCAGACTCTGCAGTATGTCTGATGTGGTTGCCACATCACTTCACTTCAGGAACCAGAACTCACTAACTCCCCAAGTGCCCCATTCTCTTTTCATATTCTCTAATTTTGTCTTCCACCAAAGTAAAATCTGTCACACCATTGTATCTGTTTTGCTTTTATGTTTTTTTAAAACAAACAATTTTTTGTTGAAGTGTAGTTAATTTATAGTATTCTGTTAGTTTCCATTGTATCTAACCATTAGTACTAGTTTTAACCCTTGGAACTCTACAAAACAAGTCTAATTTCTCTCCTAAATTCATTTACTCCTTTATTCAGCAAATATCTATTGAGCACCTACTATGCCCCAGGTACTACTCCTGGGCACTGTTTCCTGACACTAGGTGTCAGGAAAATAAAAATGAGTAAGACGCAAAAATATTCAGTCTAATGGAGCAGGCAGTTATCTAAACTGATCAATGAAAATAGTGTAAGTACCAAGATAATGACACAAGCTATCATAGGAGTCAGTGAAGTACACAAATTCCCCATCCTGGGTGGAGTTTGGGGAAGGATTGCTAGAGTAGGTGCCATCTGAGCTAAGATGCACAGGATGAGTGGAGCTGGGAAAGTGGGGTGAGGAGGGAGAGAGTCCTGGACAGAAGGAGCATTGGGTATCTGGGCCCCAAGAGAAATAGTCCTGCATGTGTGACTGAGGCGTGGAGGGGGCTGTGGCGAAATAAAGGATTTGTCTTGAGAAAACAATCAAAATGTTATAGTTTGGATATAAACTCATTTGTATTATTCTTAGATTGAAAAAAATGTATAAGTGAATCATCACTTTGCTGTTGACCTGAAACTAACACAATATTGTAAATCAACTTGCTTCCATTTCTTTTTAAAGAAATGTTCATGTTAACTGTACCTATCTCTTCTGTATGGAAGAAATATTGTCAGGCTGAATTTTTCCACATTTTCCAATTTTTATCAAATGGCCATATAATGCTTTTATAACCAGAAAAGGCCAGATCATGATGAATCTGAAAAATAACACATCCCTCTGAGCCTTCTGCAACCCTCCCCTCATCATCACAGAAAGTCAGGAGAGCAGAGGGTCCGATGGGGACAGCTCTGGGGTAAAATGTCTCAGTATCTCCATTCTAGAGCTGTATTGCCAAGTCACTCCCACTCCATTACGACATTGTCACAATAGCCCTGGCAGCGTTTCTCATTTTGTTAGTTTGGCCATTCCTGAAATACCCACATGTGATCATCCCTCACTTGAACTTTTCAAGACTTCTTCTCAGTGCTTGTTTTTATTACTATTTTATTATTTCCACCTGTCATCAAGACGGACTTGCATTTTCAAAAGATGCACAAGGTGCTTGATCTCCCTACTGGCCAAGAAATGCCATGCTGGATGAGGAGCTCTGGGTTTTAAACAGACCCCACCAGCAAAGATGCAAGCCCACTGGGGACCAGGACCACAGAGGGAAGGAGTGATCTGCGCAATGAATGCTAGGGCTATGTATAAAACAGATAACGAATGAGAACCGACTGTATAGCACAGGGAACTCTGAGTGCTCTGTGGTGACCTGAAAGGAAATGAAATCCAAAAAGGAGAAATATATGTATGTGTATAGCTGATCCACTTTGCTATATAGTAGAAACTAACAAATATTGTGAAGCAACTATACTCCCATAAAAATTAATTTTTTAAGAAAAGTTATGTATACAGAGACCCAAACTCTGATGTGTATCTCCTCCCTACATGCACATGTGCATGCACACACACACACACACACACCCCTTACTTGCCCCTTCCTTGCTAATTTTCCCAAATACAGAAGCAGACAGATAGCTAAAGGTGGGGAGGGATGGTGTCTCTTAAAATTCACCAATGTCTTTTTAAAAATAAATGGAAAGACATATTTTCCGGTGCTTATATCCTTAAGCAGTGTCAGAAATCTTCTAAACTTGTTGGTCTTACATCCCACTTTCTTTTATAAAAATTTAAAAAATAATAATCATAAGCTTTGACTTTCATAGGCTCATCTTTTAGCTGCCTCAATTTTCAGGTTACTAGGGACTTAAACTGAAAGGTCTTAGTTCCCAATAGTTTCCAGCAAAGCAAGAGTGATTCTGGTGTTTCTTGACGTCACAGTGTTGAGTTATCCAGTAAGAACCACAGCCAAGCTGGGATGTTGCTTGTTGCTCAGGCCACTTTGAGCTTCTTCTAGCTTCCTCCCTCCCAGAGCACCTCTTGTCTATTTCAAACTTCACCCAGACACACAAAAAGTTTCTTTGCTCCAAGAGTTAGATATTCAGTCTAAGCATGAATAGAAACACCACAGGTCATTACTCAGACCTTTCTTTGGTGACTTTTCAGGAGCACTGCTGACCTCTCTCTCCATGAAACTCTATCCTCTCTTGATTTCTATGATACCTAATCACCCTGCTTCCCCTTCCATCCACTCTCTGTCCCTCCTACTCCTTTTTAGTCTTCTTTAGTGGGTCTTCCTCCTTTGGATGCCCTCTCCACTGTTGTTCCTCAGAGCCCTACCCCAGGGCTCTTCCCTTCCAAATATCATATATACAACCAGGGAAGCCCCGGTGGAATATTACTCAGTCATAAAAAAAAAATGAGCAAAACTGGGTCATTCATAAAAATGTGAATGGACCTAGAGTCTCATACAGAGTGAAGTAAGTCAGAAGAAAAAAATAAATATCATATATTAAAGCATGTATGCAGAGTCTAGAAAAATGGCACAGATGAGCCTAGTTCCACAGCAGACATAGAGAATGGTTGTGTGGACACAATTGGGGAAGAGGAGAGTGGGATGAATTGGGAGAGTAGGACTGACATATATACACTACCTTGTTTAAAATAGGTAGCTAGCAGAAAGCTGGGGTATAGCACAGGGAGCTCAGCTTGGTGCTCTGTGACGATCTAGACAGGTGGCTTGGAGGGTGGGAGGGAGGCTCCAGAAGAAGGACCATATGTATACATATAGCTGATTCACTTTGTTGAAACAGCAGAAACTAACACACAATATTGTAAAGTGGAAACTAACACAACATTGTAACCCAATTACACCTCAATTTAAAAAGTGACTGAGGAGTTGACAACAGTACACCTAGCTGCCAGAGAAGCTGGAAAATACGGTTTTATATTTCAAGCTGCCATGAGCCCAGCTTGATAGAAGGGTTCCTTTAACAGGGAAAATAGAATCAGTGTTTGCTAGGCAAGCAGAAGCTTGCTGCCGGGGATGTAAGGGGAGAGGAGGATACTTGGAAAGCAAATTTTCTCACACCACGACTTTGTCTTTGTCTTGAACATGGAACTGTACCATTAGATGCCTTCTCCAAGAAGCTTGCCGGACCTCCCTCTCCACCCTTGCTCTGCACTTTGTTTGACCCTAGTCACTTCCTTTCCCACACTTGGTGCATGCATCTCTCCCACCAGATATCAGCTACCTGAAGGAAGCAGGGGCTCTCTGCTCCTCATCTCTCTCCTTCTTTCTGGTAGTTCAAAACCCTGCTCATCACTGGTTTGAACAATAGCTGTTTGAATTGGATTAAAAGTAATCAAACTCAGTCACGAGGAGGCCAAATAGAACATAGACATTTCTGGTGTGAGAAGAATGGCCTGGGTCAGCCCAAGGAAACATGTTCTAGAAACAGTACCACCCAACCATCAGGGAGCATTTGCTCTCTTTGCCATCAGTGGGTTTGCTCAGGACTATTTAAAGTGATTTCCTCCCAAATATCCATGGAAATATTTTACATCTATCCCATAGGGATGCCAAGCTGCTTTTCTGATACAGAGACACACCAGATGCCACTCCACCAAGCTGTTTCCATAAGGCTCTCCCTCAAAGGAAGCTGGATTTCTTTAAATGAAGAATCCCAGTAGAAGTATACATACTATGGAGCCTGCCTAAGGCAAAAGCTTATTCTGCTGGTTATTCCAATGGTTTATTCTACTAGTGGGATGTGGGGAAATTCAGACATCTCAAGGACAGCTTTCTGGATCACTTAGTTCTTGAGAGTATCTTATTCTTACTATGTGGTTGCAGTAAGAAGCAGCCTCCTGGATATCTGAGCTGCTAAATCAGGAAATTTTAGGTTAAAGGTCAGAAAGTACTCATGTGCTCTCCAGAATCATTCATTTTGCCAATCATAAGATCATTCACTTTGCCATTCTATGTATAACAAAGAAACATACCTCTCTCTATCCTGTACTGGACAAAGGTGAGCAGAATTAGTCCTCAGAGGGCATCTCAAGCACCAGCAATTTTACCATTTTCCTACTCTGAGCCAACAGACTTGGTGAAGAATATAAAATGAGACTACAGGGGAGCAGAGGACTAGGGTACTCACTGAAAGCCAAGATAGGTGAGGGAAAGGCAAGGCTTGGGATCATCAGGACATTCTACATGGAACACGACTTAAGTTAGAATCTCCTCACTAACCGACTTGATGTCACCCAACTGTTGATGTCATTAGTGTACTCAGAGGCTCTTGATGTTGATTGTCTTTGGCAAATTAAGAAGTAAAATTTCTCCTACAGTCATATTTCCCTGTGACTTTTTGAATGCTCACTAATAGCAGACACTGCTATGTACAGGTCATATATGCAGGAGCTCAGTATGGAACTCATGGAACAGAAACAACGTCTCTGTCTTTGGAAGAAGGATCTGAGCTCAGAGAGTTCACAACTACATACCATTAAGTGAGCAAGTCTTATTTCAACTTTAGCAATGGCTTATGTATTGTTTTAATTTCTGGAAGTATTAAAGCTTTGTTTACTATAGAGTGAGATTTCTCAACCTCGGGACCATAGACATGGACCACAGACATTCTGAGTCAGATAATTCTTTGTGATGTTGGGTCTGTATTCTGCCTTGTAGGATGATAAGCCTCTACCCACTAGATGCCAACAACACAACCACTCCAGTGTAACAGTCAAAAATATTTCCAGATGGTGCCAAATATTCTTTAGGAGGCAAAATTGCCTCCAGTTGAGCACAATTGCCATAGCTGTTGTTCTTCAGTCACTAAGTCATGTCCAACTCCTTGCGACACCATGGACTGCAGCACACCAGGCTTCCCTGTCTTTCACTATCTCCCAGAGATTGTTCAAACTCATGTCCATTGAATTGGAGATGCCATTCAACCATCTCATCCTCCACCACACCCTTCTCCTCCTACTCTCAATCTTTCCCAGCATCAGGGTCTTTTCCAATGAGTCTGCTCTTTGCATAAGGTGGTCAAAATATTGAAACTTCAACTTCAACATCAGTCTTTCCAAAGAATATTCAGGGTTGATTTCTTTTAGGATGGACTGGTTTGATCTCCTTGTTGTCCAAGGGACTCTCAAGAGTCTTCTCCAACACCACAGTTTGAAAGCATCAATTCTTTGGCACTCAGCCTTTAATATAGTCCAACTCTTACATTCATATATGACTACTGGAAAAATTATAGCTGTTTTTCAAGGGACTTCCCTGGTGATCCAGTGGCTGGGACTCCATGAGCCCAATTCAGGGGGGCCAGGATCAATTCCTGGTCGGGAAACTAGATCCGACAGGCTACAATTAAAAGATTCTGTATACCACAACTAAGATCCAGCTCAGACAAATAAATATTAAAAATAAATGCTGCTCACAAACCAGCTTCAATGAGGATGGACTCAAGAAAATGTGACTATGAAAGCTTGGGGTGAAGCATCAAGATGTATTTCCCAGTAGGGGACATTGTTATGCTCTCAGTTGTATTTCTAGACAAAACTGTAGGATCCTCATCTCTACGATCTTGCTGAGGTGTTGTCTGAGGAGAGGGGGAGATGGAAAGAACATTTCCATACCTCTCTATGCTGCAAGAGTTTCTGATTAATCAATAACAAGATGAGAACAGTCTACTTGGTTAAGTAGCCTGAATAGAATTGGGTTTGTCAAGAAGTTTGTTTGGGAAAACCCACATGAACTTCTTGGCCAATTCAACATTTCTATATTTTCAGAAGTTTCAAAATGAAAGAATAAAAGGATAAATGGGGAAAATGAGAAACAAGAGAGATTTGTGAGAACTTCCACCAACCCTATGATGTAGCCCACTGGGAAGGAGTTAGCAGGGCAAGATAGATAAATGACAGCACGTGGAAGACTGGACTGGTGGATAAGAGGTGGTCTAGACAACACTCCATGCCACAAGTACTGGAGATCATAGGCCAGGGTGGGCCTCTTCTGCCCATCTTAGAGCTCAGGTCAAACATCCGGAGTCCCTTGTTTGTGTGGATTTGGCATCATCAAAATGACAAAGGACCAAATCACTTTCTTTTCTTCATCCATATATTTCAAAGGAAACCCAGGCCATCTGTTTCTGCCTTGTCAACTCAACAGCCACAACTCAGCTTTACAGAGAGGCAACTGCCATTCAGATAACGGCATGAACATTCCAATGTGCCAGTTTAAGATTTTTCAGTCCTCTTTTTTTATTCTCTTCAAACGAGGAAGTCTGGTTTCTCTGGGAGGAAGCAATCCAAGTCATCAGAGATAACAAACCAAAGAGATGCTAAGCCTGGCCAAGAACTCCTCTAATCTTCTGAACTTCTCACAGCAAGGAAATTGGGTGAAACGGTGCTAATGTGCAAGGTCAGTGCCTCTGCCCCATGCTCCTGTCTGTCCTGCTGAGAATGTAGATGGAGCCCAGTGGATACATTCCACATTTGTTTTACTGATCGCTGCATCTCTCTGGAAGCAGAAGTAGCCACAGCGTGGACTGTGATTCTCTTCTTAGTTCTGATCAAAAGGAAAAACTGGAGCAAAATGTGTAAGTGGCAAGTAACTTGAGAAAAATAAACCATTATCACCTGAAGAGTTCAAAATAGGAAAAGACAATAAAGCCAGGCAAATCAGCACTTACCCCCATGAGGCCACAGGCAGCAAACTGTCAATCTTGTTCATTGGTTTTTCTCCAGTTCCTCACATAATACCTGACACACTATAGGCACTTGATAAATATTTAGTTATTGATGGGCCTAGAAGTTTCCTAGATTCTAGAAAGAAAATTTGAGAAAAATAAACAGACATGATTTTTATCAATGAATATGTCTTTTTCAGGTTGTTTTCCCAAAATGAGAAAGAGTCAGAAACGAAATTCTAACCATACAACCTCTAATATTAAAAAATTAAGAAGAGGAAAATATATAACATCAGTTAAGATGCATTTGGCAATAAGTAACATAAAGCCCAGCTAACAGTGACTTATAACTAAGGATATTTATTATTTATCACAAGAAGTCTGCAGGTGGGCAATGGCAGGACTGGCTCATAAGCTTCACACACAGACCCTGAGTTGATATATCTGTGACTCTCTGAGCTTCCCTCAAGATCATAAGATGGTTGTCACAGCACCAAGCATCACATCTTCACATATTTAAAGGCAGGAAGCAGCCAACTGGCTGTGTAAAGGAGAAGTCCCTTTGCAGTTCTCCCTCCTTGTATAAAGGACAAAATATCTTGAATTTGATATCAAAAGCAAAGGCAACAAAACCAAAAATAAACAAGTGGGCTGAACTATATTAAACTAAAAAGCTTCTGCACAGCAGAAGAAACAGTCAACATAATGAAAAGACAACCAATGAAATGGGAGAAAATACTTGTAAATAATATATCTAATAAAGGGTTAATATCCAAAATATATTAAGTGAAAGTGAAGGTCGCTGAGTCATGTCCGACTCTTTGCTACCCCATGGACTATACAGTCCATGGAATTCTCCAGGCCAGAATACTGGAGTGAGTAGCCTTTCCCTTCTCCAGGGGATCTTCCCAATGCAGGGATCAAACTAGGGTCTCCTTTATTGCAGGTAGATTCTTTACCAGCTGAGCTACCAGGGAAGCCTCTAAAATGTATAAAGAACTCATACAACTCAATTTAAAAAAAAAACGCACACACAAACAACCTGATTAAAAAATGGGCAGTGGACCTGAGCAGATATTTTTCCAAAGAAGACACACAGATGTCCAACAGACATATGAATAGGTGCTTCACATGACTAGTTATCAGGGAAACACATATCAAAACTACAATGAGATATCACTTCACATCTGATAGTTATCATCAAAAAGACAAGAAATACCAAGTGTTGGCAAAGGTGTAGGGAATGCAAGGAATGCTTGTGCACTGTTGGTGAGAACATAAACTGGTGCAACCACTATGAAAAACAGTATGGAGCTTTCTCAAAGTATTAAAAATAGAACTACTATGTGAGCCACCGATCCCACTTCAGGATATATATTCCAAAGGAATTTAAATTAGGATCTCATAGAGATATTTTCACTCCCATGTTCATGCAGCTTTATTCACAACAGCCACGATATGGAAACAACCTAAGTGTCCATCAACAGATGACAGAAGATAGATAGAGATAGATAGGCAACGAATGTTATCCAGTGATGAGAAAGAAGGAAATTCTGATGCTTGCAACAACTTGGATGAATTTGAAGCCACTATGCTAAGTGAAATAAGTCAGAGAGAGAAAGACAATTACAGTATGACATCGTTTGTATGTGAAATCTGAAGAAGCAGAACTCATAGAAACAGAGTAGCAAGGGGAGTGCTTATCAGGTGCTGGGTGCTGGGAGAAGTGGGGAGACATTGGTCAAAAAAGACAAACTCCCAGTTATAGATTAACAAATTCTGGGGACCCAATGTATAGCATGGTGATTATAGCTATTTAGTGTACATTAGATACTGTACTGTACACTTGAATACTGCATACTTGAGTTAGATCTTAAATGTTCTCACCACAAAAGAAATGTTATTAACCATGTCAGCTAATGCTATGGCAGCAATCATTTTGCAGTATATAAACATATCAAATCAATACATTATACATCTTAAGCTTATACAATATTATGCGTCAATTATATCTCAATAAAGCTGGATGAGGAGGAGGAGAAAATAATCAACAGTGTCAAATGCTCCTGTCAAGTAAAATAAGATCTGATAACTGAACACTGAACTTAGCAACATAGGGTAGGGGAATGCTGGCAAAAGCCAGTATTTAAAATGTAAGAAGAGGGATTAAAGATGGTGAGTTTAGACTCCGAACCTGATTTTGAATTCTTTAGAGCAGTTTCTTGCAATAGGGAGTAAAAATGAGGGAAGTGGTTAATGGAAGAAATGAGATCAACAAAAGGTTGTTGCTCTTTTCTTTAATGGTAGAAACAACAGCATGTTTTCATCCAGCAGAGGAGGGAAAGATGATAGAGAAGACGAGAAAAATTGCTGAAACAATGACCTTGAGTAGTGAGAGGGGATAGGATTTAGTCCTCTTCAGATACAGCATCACCCAAAGCAACCAGGCAGTGGGAAGGCAGAGATATGAATGCAAATGCAAATAAGGCGAGTAGACTGTGGAGGTTAAAAATCTGGCAACATTCTCTTCTACCTGCTTCAATTTCTCAGTAAAGCAGGAATCAAGGTCAGCAGGGGAGAGTGAGGATGGAGGTTTTGTGGGAGTTTGAAATGGTGAAATGGCCGTCTAGGAAAGTGGGAGAGTAAATGGACCGGGGAGATAAACTACAAAAATGATGCTGGGTAGCATTAAAGTCTCGTTTGAAGCCCATGGTCATGAATATAAAGTCAAACCAGGCATCAAGGTTGTGATCTTCTCCAGCAACATTCACCTCTACAGATGTAGTCACAGAACAGATGTAGAGAGAAAGAAAGAGAGATCTAACCAGGATTGTGGTTTTACGAAAACCATAAAGTGGGAGCGGGGCAAGGGAACAGAAGGTACATATGAAGGAGTGATTATTTGCAATGAGCATAGTTTCAGCTGGGTGAGAAATAGAGAGGGGGCATCAAAAAGATGAAGGGCGGTGAAAAGATCAATTTGTTGGAGGTCCTCTTGGAACTGAAGAATTGCTGAAGGTCATGGTCCCAGGGAAAAGGGTAAAAGCTAAGATGGTGTTAATATAAATTGAGTTGCATGAGTGTGTGGTCCACAGCAAACAGGTGTTTAGAAGCAGCATCCTGAAGTACTGAAGGGCTGTGTTATGGAAATAGACTTTTTCTGTATAATGTTAAAGCCAATATTAAGAAATTATAAGAAGAAAATTTTCAGGACAAGAGGAGCATACCATAAAAGAAGAAATGCATTTATCTGCTCCCATGTCCTGGCTATTGTAAATAATGCTACAGTGAACATTGGGATGCATGCATCTTTTTGAATTGTGGTTTTCTCAGGGTATATGCCCAGATGCAGATGTAGAGAATGGGCTTGTGGACACAGTGGGGGAAGGAGAGGATGGGATGAATTGAGAAAGTAGTACTGACATGTATACACCACCATGTATAAAACAGATAACTAGTGGGAAGCTGCTGTGTAACACAGGGCACCCAGCCTGGTACTCTATGATGACCTAGAGGGATGGGGTGGGGGCAGGGAGAGTGGGGGTGGGGATGGAAGGCTCAAGAGGGAGGGGATATATATATATATATATATATATATATATATATATATA